>OX101813.2:1202500-1802500 GCA_944452925.2 Chrysolina oricalcia
TATAGACTACTAAAAAGCCCTAGAATGATATACCGAGAGATGGTTCATTTTCAGTATATAACAATATACAGAAATTGAACATGGCAAAACTTTTCCAATGAATTTTTCAGAATAAACTGCCCCTTATATAGTCAGCTTGCACATCAACCATATCTGGATATATCATATTCTGGGGCTTCTCAGTATAGTTTATATACAGAAAATGAACTTGGCAACCATCTCTCGGTATATCATTCTAGGGCTTTTTAGTAGTCTATATACAGACAATGAACTTGGCTAAACATTTTTGAGGGATGTTTGATGGTTCAGAATGATTTTCCAAAAATCGACAAGTATAAACTGCCCCTTAGTCGGCCTGCAAATCAATCATCTCTCGGTATATCACTCTAGGGCTTTTCAGTACTTAGTCTATATACAGAAAATGAACTTGCTTAAACATTTTTGAGGGATGTTTCAGAATGATTTTCCAAAAATCGACAAGTATAAACTGCCCCTTAGACGGCCTGCAAATCAACCATCTCTCGGTATATCATTCTCGGGCTTTTCAGTAGTCTATATTACAGAAATTGAAGTTATTCGGATCAAAAGCCGAATTTAATTTCACACCCGGCGCCACTGGCAAATTGGCTGCTAGATAAAACGGCTGTTATGGTGGATTTATGCAGCAGTCATAAGGAAGAATATTCGTCAATGATTGGTTGGTCCGTTTATTCCAACCAATCATTGACGAATATTCTTCCTTATGACTGCTGCATAAATCCACCATTAGAAAGTGGCTGCTAACTTCACACCTGTCTCACACAAGTCTCTCGAAGACTTCCGAGGGTTGCGCGTAGCGGTGCAATCGGTTGACAGTAATAACAATTTTAATTGTTTATAACGCGATTGTGCAAAAACTACATATCGGAAAATTTAGCTAGGCATATACCAGTGTGACCCATTTAAGATGGAAGCACCCTTATAAAACGTACATTTTTCAACCGATTGGAATGATTTTTTTTTCAGTAGGTAGACATTCAGAAAGTCTATTAGGACACCAAATTTCATGAATATATCTCAATTTCCAGGGCCAACTAATCTTATTTTTCAAGGTCAAAAATCTAAAAAAAAAAATACTAGCGATTTTTTTAGAAAAAATCTGACTACACCACTGGATTTGTGACATTTTCAAATGGTTAACACGTAAATTACGTCGAAAGCAATAACAAGAATTTAGATTTTTCAATATTGCAATGTCGCAAACTGAGAAAATTAGAGGTGAATTGAAGTGAAGAACACTTACAAAATTTATATTTTCCCATCAATAGATTTTGAAACACAATTTTCGTTTGATAGAAATAAGTAAAACATTATAAAATAAAATGTAATGGGAATTATTAGTACTTTTTCTCCAATCCTACCATTTCTCCTTATTTAAAACAAAAAGAAACAAATATCCTGTACCAATTTGAATTTTTGGCTTTTTATATTTATTTCTCTCAACATTCGATAATCTACTTCTTATTACAAAAGATGCCATTTGAATTTAATACGATTTCAACAACATTCACAATGATAAATGAGAACCTCTGACCAAATGCAAAAATGTAGTTTCTTATCCGAGAAACTATATTTAGCAGATTTTTTCCCAATTTTATATCTCCAATCAATGACATTTTTGTTTTTCAACAAAAATGGCGGAAAAGTGATAACACGAGTCAACAAGTAGTTTGAACTCCTGTAAAAAAATTTGTAATATCTTGTCAATGAAAGCCTTTGTTATTATTATTATTACATATTGCATTAATAACTAATTAAATAATCAATCGATTTGTAGAAGTAGAAAACCAACTTCAATATCCAGAATTTCGAAAATAAAAAATACGACTACATAAAGAAAGTGTTTCCTCACTCTGATATGGATTTCGACTATAATAGGCTCAACGGTTTAGGCGTGAAGCCGATTGACACACAAATTGAGTTTTTTTCTGATTCACAGACTGAGTGGAATCAATTCCCATCAAAATATCAAATTTTAATTTTTTGATAATCACAATAATTTCTCCCGACTTGATCGCGAGAAAGCACAAAATAGAAGACCTACACTCAATATTTCTATTTTCAAGAAGTCAATTATTGATTTACTGTATGTCATTAAAGGAAAACTGTGTTATATTGCAAATGCTATTACCGACAACTTATACCAGATTCAGGAACAGGAACTCAAAAATCCTAAGACCGTCCCTAGCGACACTTGCGCTCTATTGCGCATACTCATTGGTTGGTGTATCTGCCGTAGGGGGACGACGTTATTCCGAACTAATTGGCGTTCTATGTATTTATATTTCTATGGTCACCTACAACATCAGTTATTCGATAAGGAAAAGGGATCAATGGAAATCTTTATCTAATGTAGATTTTCAAACAAGTAGGAAACAAGAATTTCGGGCACATCATACAGATTTTATTACCATAACTTTACAATAAATAAATCTAAACTATATTTTTCTTTTGACTATATATATTTACAAATAACAAAGTATGAACTTAGATATTGAAACCTGCCTTTCTCATACATTCTTTGTGTGCTTCAATGAGGTGTCCGCAGTTCTCTTCGCCATTTTCAATTATACTGAAAATAAATTTTTTATTATGGAAACAATTACTAGGACACAAAAGTTCATATGAGGGTATAGTACAATCATGTTTAAATAGAACCCAACGCGAGTCATATAGTGTGATTAGTTACAAACATGAATATTTGACGTCATTTTAATGCAGGTTTCTTCAAAAAACCCTGATTTTAATGCTGTCTCATTTCAATCAAGTTACGACCTGACTTGGAGGCCAGATCACTGCCGACATCTACATGTCGCATCCATTTGAATCCAATATTAATCCCATAAGGTTGGCTATATCTTACTTCTATATAAACAATGGTACAATGGTTTGTTTTCAGTTCTTTCCTGATTCCATTGACCCATTAGATGTGTGGTAGAGCGCTCAACATACTAAAGATTGTAAATCAGTTAATTTTAAATGTAGAAGAATGTAGGCTAATACCTAATAGTAATCCAGAACTAATCAATCAATCAATTCCTTTATTGTTTTCACATAACATACAGTTTTATGAACAAGAAGTTCGGTGTGAGCAAGAAATTTACAAAGCAAAAAAAACCAGTAACTAAACTAAACATAAACCTAAGCATACACTTACTGAAGATGAGCATACAAATATACATGTAAGCACAAAAAAATGTTGCAGAATGAAAAGAGACAGAGGTAAACTAGAAGAAAATATACAGGGTGTCCGGTAAACCTTGTACAATATTGAAACTGGTGATAGACCAGGTCATGACTGTTCAGAATATCAAAATTTCACCTCAGTAAAAATATCACTGTATCGCCAAATATTGAGAATCTGGTTCTGGCCGGTGCAGGGCATGTACACAGAATGTGTTTTGTAGTTTCATCATCCTCCATGCATAGCCGGCACTCTGCATCTTGTGCAAATCTGATTTTATGCATGTGATGTTTGAGTTTGCAGTGGCCAGGTAAGCAAACCTACTATAACTCTGAGATGCGCTCTACGGAGTTCTAGCAGTTTGTCAGAGTCCTGTTTTTGCCTTGTACAAGCGATTAATGCTTTGGAATGGGCTAGGCCCGGTAGAGTGTGCCAATACTAGAGTCTTTTATTGTATGCCCAGGAAATTATGACATTCTTGGCAGAGCTATGCTAAACCGATTATCGGTTCTGGTCCAGTGAACATTGTTTCAGCCCCCTCTTTTGCTAGGGCGCCTGCTATTTCGTTTCCTTCTAGGCCCGTGTGACCTGGTATCTAGACTAGGGTAACGTTGTTGCATTGTGCTAATTGGTTTCAAGTGTATCTGCAGTTCCATACTGCTCTAGATTTAAAGCAGATGGATTCAAGCGCTTTCAGTGCTGCTTGACTATCTGAAAATATTTTTATTGTTTTTCGTGTGTGGTGTCGATTTTCCAGCTCCCTTGCGGGTAACCAATGATGCACTTTTGAACTCCATAACTTTATCAAATACAGTTGCACATGAATTCTATCAATAATAGTTTATTTGTTCCTACGGTCATTCATATGATATGGTGCTCACACAACGGTCCTATGGTCAACGCTAAAAAACCTTTCACATGATATTTCCACAAAAAAATATTTCTCTTGATTCAGTTATTAAACAGGTCTAAACTAAAAGACATTATCTTCACACTTGCTGCGCCTTAATAACACAGTTCAAGCTCATACAAAATACTCTACAAATTTACGAATTTGTATCATTAAACTATTGTAAATTAACCTCTTAAAAAAAGACAACAGGAAAGATTTTGCACAGACAACTCTTGAAATGAAAACAGGATTTATTTTACTGATATCCCTCATACGAAAAAAAAAGTAAAATAGTTACCATGCATCTCTGACTTTTTTTGTCTCCGGACAAGCACAGCAGGGTTTCAGTTTCTTGGGCGCTTCAGACTCTTGAGAGACATTCGAGGCAGCCTCTACTTTCTCGCTCACATTACCCATTTTTTGAAAAATATATGGAATTAATTGCGTAATTTGTGGTAGCTAAAAATTCAAAATAGTAAAATTGAATATAATTATTAATAATTTATATCAACATCCAACCACTTCTTCTTCTTCTTCTTCAGCTTCCTTTCCTGTAATGGCCTTAGCTGCCAGGGCTATCCGGCCAATGGTTAACGATTCGTCATTAAAAGCCCAGCGAGGTCACAACAAAGTGATTCTGGGTCGGGCCCATCCTCACCTGGGTACCGAGAAAGGTGAGAAATGCCGTGTTCAGCACAGTGTCTCTAATAAGGATGGAAGTTCAAGTTCAAGCAAGCATCACTCTTGTATTACCAAGCACATGCACTACGTATTTTTAAAATTCAAAGTTAGAGGATGTTAGGAAAGCAGCGAGGATGTTGATATTGTATAGGGAGAGGAGGTCGAACAGAATATCGTTGACTGCTATAGGCCTGGGGTAATTACTTGGTATGTTCAGACACTGATGTAGAATTTCAATATTCCTTCCGTTATTAGGGCAATTAAAGAGAATATGGGTTAGGTCCTGTCTCACCCCACATTCGCATTGGTCATGGGGTTTGATTTTAATTTTGTTAAGAGATGAGCCATTGTGAGGCAGTGTGTACTTCTCATTCTGCATAGGGTACTCACTACCTTTCTGGAAAGAGGCTTGAAATTGTGGTACCACGTCTGCCTGTAAGAACGGGGCACTGATGAAAAATAGGTTGATTCTTTGGACTGTCCGACTCTACTATACTCTGTTACCCAACTGTTCCACAAATTCTATTTATACAGAGGTTGGAATTCCCGGAAATCCGCTTGAGGAGTATAGGTTATCGGTTTTTTACGTCCCAGGTTTGCAAGATTATCAGCTGCCACTTTTTCAACTTTTTCAATTTCATGTCGTAAAATTGACTATGGCGTCAAGATGGTGCATTTCGTTTGAAAACATTCTGTCTATCACGTCACTGTTTCAACGCTAAAATGAAAAGTTTTTAAAACGGTCCAAATAATTTTAAAAAAGTGATACGACAAAAAAGAGCTCCAGAATCTAATCTATCTTTGGATAAGTTCAGTGTTCACAGACCTCATAAGATGAGGTCTGTAGACAAACAAATGAACAAAGAGACTAAACCAACAGGAGGGTTTAATAAGCTCTAGCCAATCAGAATCTTGTAGCATCGACGCGTCATAGTGACGGACTTGGACATGAGTACAGAGTCGAACTCGAACCAAGCAACAAAACTGTAAGCAGTAACTCTCATATACCAAGAGCTAGTCTGTCACTGTCACGGCGGCCATGATATTTCCAACTACATCACATTTCGGCATAAATGTTCTTTTATCTTTTTCTATTAGTGTCCCCATTGTCTTATGGGGATTAGTCTCTCCTGTTAAATATTGTTTAGTCTCCTTGACCGCTAGCTAGTTTTTCAGCAAGGAGACTAAAATTTAACATGGAGTGTTTGATTCCCATAAGACAATGAGAACACTAGTAGAAAGAGATGAAAGAACATTTGTGACGAAATGTGACGTAGTAGGACGTGTCATGGCAGCCGTTCTCTATAGACAGTGACGGACTAGCTCTTGGTATATAAGAGTTACTGCTGACAGTTTTGTTGCTTGGTTCGAGTTCGACTCTTTACTCATATCCAAGTACGTCACTATGACGCGTTGATGCTACAAGTAATATCGATTATCCTTATTCCCGCAATGCAATGCAAAATCATCGAATCAATAATTTCTTATGGGGTTTTAACACGTATTACCAGTTTGTTTGGGATTTTATAAGCTCCGCCCACTTAGGTAGTCTATAGAATAGACCATCTGCAGTACGTGACAAAGAAGGCGTGTCTTATTTGTTTGGAGGATAACCATCCAAACTAATTCCATGCATTTTAAATGGGTGAAATGTTTTTCAAATGCTTTTTCCAATATTTGATGTGCTATTTTCATTAAACATTCCAAGGAACTCATGTGAATTAGGACTATAAGATCTTGGAGAATGTCCATGATCAAAAGTAATTGGATATGAAACCAAATGAATTAATAAGGGGATTTGTAATTCAATAGACGAGGAAATGTCACACTTGTCAAAAACTTGTCAAAAACTGATTCCAAATTTAAAAGCACGTATTTGTGTCAATTGATCATGAGTTGCTTTCCAATTGACCCTGTGGGTAGCTACGAGTCTCTCCGACGAGCTCCTGAAGTGATCTCACAGACCACGAAAGAATATGTTCCCTTTAAATAACATGTATTTCTGTCAGTTTTACTGATACGTACGGAAGTGATCTCAGGGGTAGTTCAGGGGTAACTAGCTCTCGATTGGAAGGCGCCTCTGAGCCAAGAAGACTAAAAACAAGGAGTGTTTGATTCCCATAAGACAATGGGGACACTAGTAGAAAGAGATGAAAGAACATTTGTGACGAAATGTGACGTAGTTATACATGTCATGGCCGCCGTTCTCTATAGACAGTGACGGACTAGCTCTTGGTATAAGAGAGTTACTGCTGACAGTTTTGTTGCTTGATTCGAGTTCGACTCTGTACTCATACCCAAGTACGTCACTATGACGCGTTGATGATACAAGTTTCTGATTGGCTAGAGCTTACTAAACCCTCCTTGTTTTTAGTCTTCTTGCCTCTGAGCCGCTTTCCAATTGACCCAGTGGTTAGCTCCGGGTAACTCCGAGGAGCACTTGAAGTGATCTCACAGACCACGAAAGAAAATGTTCCTATCAAATAACATGTATTCCTGTCAGTTGAACGGTTTTAAAAACATTATTAAATACAGTTCAACGACAAAAAACAGCTTATACTGTCCGCTGTCATTAGTCATTAGAGTCATTTGTCAAAAGTCATTAGTGTCAGTGTCATCAAAGTTTCAAATTTATCATTTATTACAAAATACAATATGAATTAATTATTGTCTAATCATTGTTTGTTCAATTTTAATAATTTTTAGTCAGTGCATTTTTTACTGAGTTCCCAACTAAAATATATATATAATACAAATAATATTTCTAGGTTTTCTTATAAACTGAAGTGGAAAATGTCCATAATTAAAAATGTTAAGGTAAGAATATGACTATCCTGTGGATTTTTAATGACGATGTCAAGGATTGAAGTGGTGATAAAGTACCACCATCGTACTCGGTAACCTGCAGATTTCAATTCTCTGTTAAAATTAATGATGTGCTTTCTTTCACACAGAATGTTCCTGTGATGTCCTGGTATACTTTGAATGTAAAGATTCCAAAAAAAACCTTGTTTGCATTCAGATGCCTTCTACTGTTCTCAGTAGAGGGTTGTTATGAAGTCAGTTGAAGAAGAATTTTTTGAAAATACTCATTGAATTATGTCTAAACTGCAACATACACTTTGTTTGATCTTAATTTTTGTGGTACTGCGTTTTTAGTTTTTTGGATTATTTTCTGTATTTGTGTATTAATGTATTTTTTAACCTAAATTATAGCTTAATTTTAATATTTTAAGTTGAATGTTCTAGTTTTAGCTAGACTTCTTAATTTTAATTTCAATTTGTCTATATCTGACCTGTCTTATTTCATTATTTGATATTGTGAGATTAATAAATTCTATGTTATTCACTCTGCAATTCCCTTTCTGGCAGGCCTTCACTGTAATCCTCATTTAGAGGGTTTCAGAACCTTGTTTCATTGAGGAAGAGCTTATTGTGTCCATTTTGGTTATTTTGGTCAACAAGCAATCAGTTGAAATGACTTAATTCAATAAATTTAGTCGACTCACATAAAAAAATTAAATATTTTTAATAACACTGTGGGGTCTTATATGACAATCGCGAAGTGCGTTCTCACATTGGTAAAAGACATCGAATTAAGAGCTACTGAAATTTCCAGATTCGTGAACTCTATGCTTACGTATGATCGAAATTATGTAAACCGTCGGGTCGCCGGTGACCCCACGATGTGGTTCTAGGGTTGAGTAATGAACAATTCTCAGTTTACTGATTATGAATGTCTGATCCTCAGAAGTGAAGAAAAAAAAAAACGGGCATGAAAACAGCCACGGTTTTTTCATCCACGTTTTTCGATTTGGCAACACCGCGCAGTTCCATAGCTTTCACGTAAGTTACGGCTCTTGGCCTTTTATGAAACTGTGATACCTGCATCCAAATGTCGTACTGACACCGAATATAGTGACGAACGGCAAATGTCTTGGCTAGTTCGATCTTAATCGAAACTAACTCTATTCACATCAAAATAAGGATACAGTGCGAGCGGCTGCACCATACCCTGTCGGTACTTGAAAACACGTATTACTTAATCAAATGAGGGTCGAGTGTAGAAAGAGAAACAAACGAATTTGATTATAAAAATCTATTAAAAATTATTAGATTCAATGAAATTAATTAATGCATGAACGATTCTGGATATACGTTCACATCACATACACTTAAACATACAATATAATTATAATTACAATAACCTCAAGCATAGTCAACTTTATATACCTCTGTTTTACGCATTACAATCAATACACCACACATATTAAGCGAAAAATATCAATATGCATAACAATGCACCATGCAAAACGTGTACACAATTCAAGTATTGTACAAGTAAATTCATAATTCAAGGAATACAAGTGTTCGATATTCATAGCACCAGACAGTACAAACCTTCATAAAAACAATCAAGCATATTACAAGCGCAAATATACATTATATTTGCGATATTCAAACTATCGATTCACAAATCAAAAGGAACACTAGTAAATGCTGACACTGTATATCTTTATCAGACATGGTTAAAAATGTAATAATATCTTCGTTGCTACATGAATAACATCTGTTCATTCAAGTGTTTCCTGGAATCACCCTTTAAGTCAAAGGGTATATTTTACAACGTAACATTCTTTTATTATTATATGAGATACTCCCTAATCTTCGCGTTCAGAATCAGTACAAGTTTACGACCTATGCCACGCTTTTTCAGTGGAAACATGTGTTCTCGAAGGACAAGACAGCTTTAAAGGCACCGACGACATTTCCGATATATGGGTCAATAGTACAAGATTTATTCGGAGAAAGAGTTTTATCTTTTATTTTCTTCGAGTCAAATTATCATTTCGAGCAGTGTTTTAAAACTATTGGTTTATTATTTTACCAGTGTTTGCACAATCGACTCAACTTACAAGAGTACAACATTATTCCGGTTCAGGCACAAACTTCGGTAATAAAACTCCGGACACTGTACTTGTTACTTAGATCACTTGTTAGAGCACCATACTTGTCAGGAAAACTGTCCTGGTTATGTTTTGAAATCGAGCTTTTATATCTTTTCCACTTCCAGTGGACGGGTTATTGTCCATAGGGGACACGTCATGAATTTCGTGACCCTCTCGAAAACAAGCATTCAGCCAGATTATTGATGGACTGACAATTTTTACAACGAAAACCACTTAGTTGTACACATTCCACATCATCTTCGCGACTTAATTACTGTTTCTCCTGGAGATTCCAGAGGGCAAGTATCATTGACCTCCCTTTAGGCGCGTGTCGCGCTTATAGTTTCATTTTTATACTTGGTTTTGGAATGTTATCGTATTTGCTTTTCGGATGTCAAGTTCAATGACACAGAACTTTAGGGTCCACGAGCCACACCTAATATTATAGTAGACGTGGGTTACCACAAAACCAATAAAATAGAGATTAAATTGTAGATATGTTATTCTTGAACTGTATATTGGTAGAAGTTACAGATCACGAATAAAAAGATAATATGAGGCAGTGGTGTTTGGCTCATGAAGTAAAATGTAGAACTCATACTGAAAAATTATCGGTTCATGGCACGCAGTGTGAATGAGTGAAAAACCGTCTTTTACAATTCAACATTTATACCGCACCCCCAAAAGTCATTGTCGGGCCGTCATAAGGGGTAAAATTTTCTTCCTAAATATATTAGGAGATGTCACTCGAAATGAATAAGTAGAAAATAATCATTGGCATCCTTCACCCCCAAAAGTCATTGTAGGGCCGTCAGAAGGGGTACAGAATTATTTGAAAATTACAATTTCTTACCGAAAACTCATTAGGCGATGTCACTTTCGAAATTAATGAGTAGAAAACAATCTTGTGAATCCCCACTTCAATCCTCCATCGCCAAAAGTCAAGGGGTATAGAATTTTAAACCAAAATCTGTACCCCTACTGACGGCCTGACAATGACTTTTGTGGATGAAGGATGGAAGTCAGGTTGCAAATGATTATTTTCTACCTATTCATTTCGAGTGTCATCGCCTAATGAGTTTTCGGTAAATAATTGGAATTTTCAAAAAATTCTGTACCCCTTCTGATGGCCCGACAATGACTTTTGGGGTGAAAGAAAAAAGTAAGGATTTAAATGATTGTTTTCTACCCATTCATTTCGAGTGCCATCGCCATAAACGTTTTTGGTGAAAAGTTGGAATTTAAAAAATTATTTACCCCTTCTGACGGCCCGACAATGACTTTTGGGGGTGAAGGATGAAAGTAAGGATGCAAATGATTATAGTCTACCCATTCATTTCGAGTGCCATCGCCTAATGAGTTTTCGGTAAATAATTGGAATTTTCAAAAAATTCTGTACCCCTTCTGATGGCCCGACAATGACTTTTGGGGGTGAAGGATGAAAGTAAGGATGCAAATGATTATAGTCTACCCATTCGTTTCGAGTGCCATCGCCTAATGAGTTTTCGGTAAATAATTGGAATTTTCAAAAAATTCTCTACCCCTTCTGACGGACCGACAATGACTTTTGGGAGTGAAGGGTGAAAGTAAGGATGTAAATTATTGTTATCTACCTATTCATTTCGAGTGTCATCGCCTAATAAGTTTTCGGTAAATAATTGGAATTTTCAAAAAACTCTGTACCCCTTCTGATGGCCCTACAATGGCTTTTGGGGGTGAAAGAAAAAAGTAAGGATTTAAATGATTGTTTTCTACCCATTCATTTCGAGTGCCATCGCCTAATGAGTGTTCGGTAAATAATTGGAATTTTCAAAAAATTCTTTACCCCTTCTGACGGCCCCACAGTGACTTTTGAAGGAGGAGGGTGAAAGTAAGGATGCAAAGTATTGTTATCTACCCATTCATTTCGAGTGCCATCGCCATATACGTTTTTGGTAAAAAGTTGAAATTTAAAAAAATATTTACCTCTTCTGACGGCCCAACAATGACTTTTGGGGGTGAAGGATGAAAGTAAGGATGCAAATGATTATAGTCTACCCATTCATTTCGAGTGCCATCGCCTAATAAGTTTTCGGTAAATAATTGGATTTTTGAAAAAATTCTCTACCCCTTATGACGGCCCGGCAATGACCTTTGAAGGTGGAGGGTGAAAGTAAGGATGCAAATGATTGTTATCTATCCATTCATTTCGAGTGCCATCGCCATATACGCTTTTGGAAAAAAGTTGGAATTTAAAAAATCTTTACCCCTTCTGACGGCCCGACAATGACTTTTGGGTATGAAGGATGAAAGTAAGGATGCAAATGATTATTTTCTACCCATTCATTTAGAGTGCCATCGCCTAATAAGTTTTCGTTAAATAATTGGATATTTCAATAAATTCTTTACCCCTTCTGACGGCCCGACAATGACTTTTGAAGGTGGAGGGTGAAAGTAAGGATGCAAATGATTGTTATCTATCCATTCATTTCGAGTGCCATCGCCATATACGCTTTTGGAAAAAAGTTGGAATTTAAAAAATCTTTACCCCTTCTGACGGCCCGACAATGACTTTTGGGGATGAAGGATGAAAGTAAGGATGCAAATGATTATTTTCTGCCCATTCATTTCGAGTGCCATCGCCTAATAAGTTTTCGGTAAATAATTGGATTTTTGAAAAAATTCTCTACCCCTTATGACGGCCCGGCAATGACCTTTGAAGGTGGAGGGTGAAAGTAAGGATGCAAATGATTGTTATCTATCCATTCATTTCGAGTGCCATCGCCATATACGCTTTTGGAAAAAAGTTGGAATTTAAAAAATCTTTACTCTTTCTGACGGCCCGACAATTACTTTTGGGGATGAAGGATGAAAGTAAGGATGTAATGGTGGATTTATGCAGCAGTCATAAGTTTTAAGTCATAAGGAAGAATATTCGTCAATGATTAGTTGGTCCGTTTATTCCAACCAATCACTGACGAATATTCTTCCTTATGACTTAAAACTTATGACTTATGACTGCTGCATAAATCCACCATTAGATGTCTAAAAATCCTGGTGTGTCGACTCATACCTGGAAAACTGTGGGACAAAACGGGGACAATTCGCCAGCTTGATTAAGAGAAAAATGAAATAGTGACCTGTTTCCCAAATATTCCGCATTTGCGTGTACCGCCACGGTCGGTTTTCCTGTTAGGGTAAATTTACAAGCACAGAATTCTTCAAGTATTGCCGACGAATGAAATGAATAAAGAAACGTAATTATTGGAATTTACTGAAAAACTTCACCAATCAGTTTAATTTGTTACATTTTCGACTTATTTATTCAACTTTTTACTGAAATGAAATTCACTACAATAATAACCACGCATTTCATTTAGAAATATTGAAGTTAAGCTTCATGAAAAGTCACCATTAGAACCTTTCAACCTTGTGCTAATAAGCGGGAATGGCGGGATTCCGTGTGTGATATATTCGTGCCATGATTTTCATTAAAATATTTTCTAATAATACAAGATACTATGTGATAATCTTCATAATATGGTGGTACTAACTACTCACTTTCGGTACTGGATATAGATGAATTATTTTGTTCTTTGGATTGCCGACAAATGATACAAAAACGGAAGGAAGGAAGGAACATGATCAAATTATTATTGTACAAACCATACAAACTACACAGGAAACGATTAGATATTCACAAATTTTATTTTATCACACATGTTTTGCCTGCACACTAGCTTCTTCACTGTCTGATTAAATAAAGTTTGTGGAGGATCGAATCGTTTTTAGTGTAGTTTGTACAATTACTATGGATCTTCATCAAGTAAATGACGAGTCAATCAGAATAATTAAATTATTGATGGATCTAAGAAAATATACAGCAAAATGAAGAAACACATCAATAATAGTAATCAATACAAGGAAATGGCACTATGAAATTTAGATTCTGTCACCATCATTCACTTTTGGATTAAAGTTTGTTGAAATTCCATAAAATTGACAACAGTCATCGATCACCATATCCGTGGAATAGTGACAAGACTAAAATTCTATATAAGGGCGCCATCTCTGGAACCGACCAAAGTAGCAGACCACTATTTCATTTGTTTATTTGTCTTCTGAAAAATCAAAACAAAATCGAATCACTCGACACACTATGGTTTTTATATATCTTATAAGGATTATTTTCTAACCATTCATTTCGAGTGCCATCGCCTAATAAGTTTTCGGTAAATAATTGGATTTTTGAAAAAATTCTCTACCCCTTATGACGGCCCTGTTAAAGATTATGATTTATTTGAATGCAAATCCTTTCAGGATCAGTTTTTGGGATTGAAAATGAAAATAGATTTTTGACAATTGCTTGACTTTATTTTTCTCACTGACATGTTTTTCCCAATTGTCCTTGTTACCATATACAAACAAATATTGACAAACTGATTCAAAATAAGTAAATATAGGGCGTTAACATATCCCCGCCTTGGCAAAATATGCCAACTATTTATATTGAAAATTAACACGATAGGCTTCAAGTTCTTATTGTTCAGTCTCACTTGAAAGAATGCCTAATTCACAATTAGTTTCATTTCTTGAAGGCAACGGACAAATTCTAGCAAAGGAACGCGATATAACTCCATTGGAAGTCTTTATCTTGAAAACACGAGCTATACCATCATGCCCACGTATTACTTCCACAACTCGTCCTAACTTCCACTTCATCGGTGGTAACTTGTCTTCCTTTACCAAAACCAACGTGTTATGGTTGATGTCTCCGCTACTTTGAGTCCATTTTGTTCTCTTCTGAAGTTCAGTCACGTACTCCTTACTCCATTTTGACCACAAATGCTGCAACAATTTTTGAACAAGCTCGTATCTGGTCAGGCGATTCATAGGCGTACTTTGATGATCTGGAACGGGAGTGGTTGTCAATGGTCTTCAGACAAGAAAGTGGGCCGGTGTAAGGGGTAATAAATCATCTGGTTCATTGGATAGAGGAAATAAAGGACGGGAATCTAGGATGGCTTCTATCTGAATCAGCACAGAATTAAGTTACTCGTACGTTAATAGAGCATTAGCATAAAAATTTATTAACTTCGTTTATGTCATTATTAGTAGCTATAAAATTACTACCGTTATCAGAAAAAATGTTCTTGGGTTTACCCCTTCTCGCGATGAATCGTTTGAGTGCTAACAAAAATAAATCCTTGGACAAATCAGTAACCAACTCGATATGAACGGCCTTTGTACTAAAACAAACAAAAATACAAACGTAACATTTCAATAACTTATAACCACGATTCTTTCTATCTTTTATGAATATGGGTCCTGCATAATCTACTCCAGAGACAAAAAATGGAGGATTTAGAGTAAGTCGCTGCGCAGGTAAATTGCCCATCAAAGGTTGTATTGATTTAGGTCGAAGTTTAAAACAACGGATACATTTGTGGACAGTACTTCGCGCAAGCTGTCGTCCTCTTAAAGGCCAATACTCTTCGCGAATATTAGCTAATAAATGTTGCGGCCCGGAGTGCATTAAATTGTTGTGAAAATATTCAAATATCAATTTCGTTAGGACATGCTTCGAGGAAAGAATAACCGGATGTTTTTTGGCGTATGAAAATTCAGAATTTTCCAATCGCCCACCTACCCTCAATACTCCGTCACTGTCTAAAAATGGATTCAGGTTGATAATTTTACTGCGTTTCTCTAATACTTCGTTTTTTGACAAGAGATGAATCTCACACGAAAAACAATCATTTTGTGATAATTTTATAATGTATTTGTTGGCATGATCAAGTTCCTGAACAGAGTTCCAAACAAATGCTTGTCACGACTCACCTTACAATTATTGATAAATCTGAATACGTACGCGACGCATCTTTTCAGTCGAAGGAAATTAGAAAACCTTTCAAATGAAATCAGTTTTTGGCGCTGCTTGATGATGAATGTTTTTGTGTTTTTTCTCACTTCAGGAACGTCTATACTTGAGAACTGCAAATTAGGCCACTTCTCACGCTCTTGTAGGATCCAGGATGGACCGTGCCACCAAAGATCAGAATCTACAAGTTGATCAGAAGTAACTCCTCTTGATAAGGTCTGCAGGATTGTCTTTACCTGGCACATGACGCCATTGCGCAAAATTTGTATTTTCTTGAATTTTAGATATTCTATTGCACACAAATGGCTCCAAAGTGTTAGGTGGTAATTTCAACCAACTAAGAACTATAGACGAATCACTCCATAGGTAACATGCATCAAAATGTAGATCTAATGAGTCTAATGCCTTTCTGGCTAAACGAGATAGTATGACTGCACCGCACAATTCCAATTTTGGTATTGTAATCGTTTTAATTGGAGATACCTTGCTCTTCGCACATAAAAGATGACAAAATGATTCATGGCTTTCATTGGTAGACTTAACGTAAATGCATGATCCGTACGCGTGTTCCGACGCGTCCGAAAACCCATGCATTTCAAGGGTTACAGCTCCTTTGATTTTAACATTACGCTGAATGTTCAACTTATTTAATATTGGCAATTGCTCCCTAAATCTGATATATGAATTTTGAATTTGTAGGGGTACAACATCATCCCATGATAATCGTTCTAACCAAAGCCTTTGGAGAATGATTTTTGCTACTTATTATGCATGGACTGATTAGACCTAAAGGGTCGAAAATTTGAGAGATATCAGAAAGCATGCATCGCTTTGTGATCTTTTCGGTATGAATGAATGATGAGATGTTATACAGGGTGTTAATTAAGTACGTTGACAAACTTCGGGAGGTGATTCTTTGAAGGTTTTCAGGACGAAAAGTTCATATAAACATATGTCCCAAACGGCTTGGTTTTCGAGATACAGGGTGATAAAAATACATTTTTTTCAAGATTTTTTAGAGTTAACTTCGACATTTTCTACAATAATCTGTTCAAATTAGGCAAGTACAATCCATTCAATAGTACGCACGATACAAAATAATGCATTTCTCAAATAATTCACAGGGTCCTCCTTTTTTCAGAGTCAAGCTTTGTTCAACCCTTCAGAATATTTTTTCCGCCGCCACTGACATATTATGAGAAAGGAATAATGAATGTTGTTTCATTTAACATCTTTTTGCTCTCTTGATGTTTTTCATTTACTTGTACGGTTCAGGAGTTACAATGAAAATATTAACGCAAACATTTTCCAGTAACGCATAACATAAAGAAATTTGAGAAGCAAATAGTCTAACAAACTTGAAGGGTGATTCTTTGAAAGGTTTCAAGATGAAAAGTTCATATAAACATGTCCCAAGCGGCTTGGTTTTCGAAGTACAGGGTGATCAAAATACATTTTTTAGGAGTTTTTGGAGTTTACTTCGAAATTTTCGACAATAATCGATCGAAATTAGTTCAAATTGGACAAGTACAATCCATTCAATAGTGCGCATGATATAAAATAATTCATTTCTCGAAGTGTCATTGCCACTCTCCAAAGATTAGCGCGTGACGCAATACGTCATTTTGTTCTCATTACACAAATAGCTATTTTCTGCTCGTGTAGAGAAAATGTAATGTTATGGAGCTCCCATACATTTTTTACCATAACTCAGGTTGAATATGTATTGCACAAAGTTAATTATGGCAAAATAATTTTGGACATTTTCAATAGTGAATAACTTTATTATCAAATACTAGAGCAAAGTAACATAAATTCCCTAGGAATAAAATTAAGTTCAGAAAAGGACCATTATTGAAATTGATATGTCAGAGCAGCTGCTGGAAATGGCCACCGCCAACTTCAATGCATGCGTTTATGCGCCTAACCATAGACTGGCGGACACGCTCAAAAATACCAGGAGTGTTTCTTATAATTCCGCATGACTCCTGTATGCGATTCCTCAGGTCTTCTTCACTTTGAGCTGGAGTTCGGTACACTAATGATTTAAGGTGCCCCCAGAGGAAAAAATCAAGTGAATTCATATCGGGTGACCTTGGTGGCCAAAATTGTGGCCCACCACGCCCAATCCAGCGATCAGAATAATTCTCATCTAAATATTGGCATGCAACCAATCTGAAGTGTACTGGAGCACCATCATGCATAAACCAAATTCCAATTCTTTCCCTCAGTGGGATCTCTTCTAGGAGTCCAGGTAAGATGAATTCAAGAAAATGTCGATAATGGTCACCATTGAGTCTATGAGGCAGAAAATGTGGCCCGATAAGGAAATTCCCTACAATTCCAACCCAAACATTCACAGAAAACGTCTCTTGAAAATGGTTTTCAATCACGGCGTGTGGGTTTTCATCAGCCCACATATGATTGTTGTGAAAATTAATAATGGCTTTACGGGAAAAGCATGCCTCATCGGTGAATAACACTTGAGATAAAAACCATGGATTTTCCAACAATTTATTTCGAATCCAAGTGCAAAAAGTTAATCTCTTTGGAAAATCCCTTGGCAGAAGAGCTTGAACACGCTGTATGTGATAGGGATAAAGTTGTTGCTCTTTTAAAATTTGCCATACCAATACATGGGTTACGTTAAACTGTGCCGCAATTTGTCTTGTACTGGTGTCTGGATGCTGCTCAATTTCGTTAAGTACAGCTTCTTCTATCTGAACTGTTCTAACTCTCCTGGGTCTTCCTATGAGAACAGCAGACCTCTTGAAAGTACCCGTTTCACGAAGACGGGAGTGAATATTGATGAACATTTGTGTGCTGGGAATATGACGTTGTGGAAATCTTTCTAGATACATTCGTCTGGCGGCACGAGCGTTACCATCAGCCATTCCATACATTAAGTGCATGTCTGCCATTTCTGAATTTGTATATTCAACCATTTTATCCAAAGAAATATTGAATGAATCTGCTTTATAGCTTGCACTAATGAAGAATTAACAATGAGACAGTTTCTCAACTTTCGATAACTGTCAAGTTGTTGATATTTAAATAAATGAATTAATATCAAAGCCCACTTTGCTATTTTTATGAATTCAAATTGATTACAAAATTTCTGCGTTACTGCAGAAGAAAAAACAAACCGAAATTTCTGATAAAATAATGTACTCCGTACGGAAACAAAAATTTGTTTGATTTAGTTTTCCGGAGTTATGACCAGAGATTCATAAATGAAAATCAAATGTGTAATGATCTGCGACTATTAGATAAACCCTATTAACTATCTTCCATTACAGGATTACCTTTCGGAAGTTTTTTATGTTGAAAAGGAAACGTTCAATTGAAAACTAAAAAATATCTTTTTTTAAAATAACAAAAAATTTGTATGAGTTCTCTATCAAGACTGATGGGTAAAAACATTTTTAATCAAATATCTCAATGAAAATGCACATTTTTACCATCAGAATCTTCAGGTTGAAAGTTAAGGTTTTCCCAATATCTGTCAGATCTAGTTTAATATCCAGCGTACCGCAGTGACGGGGAGATAGTAGTTTTCTGTTAGATATCACAAAAAGAAATCACATCTTTACAATAACAAGCTTTTATTTAGCTTCACTTGTAACTAACTAACAAACAATTTAATAAAAGTTGAATTTGACCCACTTCTAATACTCCGATTAATTTGAAATTTGGCAGGTTTCCGTAATTCCGGTGACAATGCATTAAAAAAATGTTTGTTAAAAAACAAAATGGCGGACGAGTTTTGTGATTATGATCCGATTCTGTTCAAAATTGGTATGTGATGGTTTTTGGGTTGGAGATTTCCAGTTTCACATAAAAAATAAACTAAAATGTTAAAAATGAAAATTATAAAAAGAAAACATTTTAAAGTTTTTATACAATACACTGAAAAGGAAAAAATAATTCATTTCATTGTTTGATCCAGGTAATCTTGTACAGAAAGATTTTGATACTCACAGAATAACCTACAAAAAATGAAACAAATTATTTTTTCATTTTCAGTGCATTTGTATAAAAGCTTGTCTTTATATTTTTTATTGTATAATTTTTATTCATCGTAGATTTTTCTAATTCTGAAAAAATATTTCCATCAATTTACAATAATTGAAAATGTTTAATTTTCAAATTTTCTAATGTTATGCCACACTGGAAAATGTTTAAATTAATATTTTCATTATAGCCCCTGAACCGTACAAGTAAATGAAAAAATGCAAGATATCAAAAAGATGTTAAATGAAACAACATTGATTATTCCTTTCTCATAATATGTCAGTGGCGGCGGAAAAAAAAATTCTGAAGGGTTGAACAAAGCTTGACTCTGAAAAAAGGAGGACCCTGTGAATTATTTAAGAAATGCATTATTTTGTATTGTGCGCCCTATTGAATGGATTTTATTTGCCTAATTTGAACTGATTATTTTCGAAAATGACGAAGTTATCTCTAAAAAATCTTGAAAAAAATGTATTTTTATCGCCCTGTATCTCGAAAACCAAGCCGTTTGGGACATATATTTATATGAACTTTTCGTCCTGAAAACCTTCAAAGAATCACCTCCCGAAGTTTGTCAACGTACTTAATTAACACCCTGTATAATAAATGGTCAGATTGAGGTGCCCGTGATAAACCGAGTGTTTTTGCATTTTCGTTTTCTCCAAATTGTATTATGTGAGCAACACTGGAGTTAGGTTCAATTTTTTCTAGCAATGTTGGATCATTTGAATAAAATTTTCTGATAGGAAAACCTCCCGCGCTGAGTACTTTGGATATTTCTTTAAATGAATTTGTTGCCTCCTCCTTTGATTCGAATCCTGTCAACAGGTCGTCGACATAGAAGTCTGATTTAATGGTTTTAGCGATTTTTTCGTTTATTTGCTCATATTCAACACCTAATGTATACAAACATTTGATTGCAAGGTACGATGCACATTTCATTCCGTATGTAAGTCTTTTCATATCAAAAATTTCCAATGGCATATTGGGACTTTTTCTCCACAAAATGCGTTGCAGATGAGTTTGATCCTCTCGGACGATCACTTGACGGTACATCTTCTCGATATCTCCGCTGACAACGTAAGAACGAGAACGAAATCTCAATAATATTGAAATTAATTCACTCTGCAACGAGGGACCATTCATCTGTATGTTATTTAACGAAATCCCATTAGAAGTTGGCATTGATCAATCGAAGACAACTCTTAAACGAGTGGTTAAAGCATTTTCCCGTAAAACATGTTGTGGCATGAAATATGACTTATTTTTTGAGTTGAATTGATGAAGAAAATCTTCAACTCTACCTATTTTCTCCATGTGACCCAATGCGACGTATTCTTCGATGAAATCACGATATAAACCTTTGAGTTTTGAATCGCGATTTAACTTCCGCTCTAAATTAAGATATCTACTCTTTGCTGACTCAAATGAATCACCTAGACTTTCTACAGGTGCTTTAAGTGGAAGAGTAACTACGAATCTACCTGTGCCGTCACGATAAGTGTTTTCGGTAAAATGTTCTTCACAGGACTTTTCTTCATTTGACAGAATTGGTTTTTTACAGTTGAGAATTTCTTCAAGTTCCCAGAACTTACGAAGTTCTTCTTGAATGTGCAAATTTGTGACTAAGTTGCAACTAACTGAAGAAGAAATGTTTTGGGATAAGTACGGCCCTGCTACAATCCATCCGAAAACCGTTTTTTGGAGGATTGGCCTATTTTTTCCTAAACTGAACCGTTGTTGACATAAAATGCTCCAGAACACATCACTTCCTATTAAAATGTCTATTTTTCGTGGAACATGAAAAGAAGGATCTGCTAATTTGAAATGAGTAGGGATATTTAATTCGCTTGTATTGACAGAATGCGAATTTTACATTTATATTGTATATTGGATGATGTATTATTGATACCCGAGACAGATATTTTTGTATTGTATCTATCAATTTTCAAGAGATCACACGGTCTGTCTGAGATAAAAGAGCTCTGTGATCCACAGTCCAACAATGCCCGGACTGTATGAATTTTGTTGTCAACATCAGAAACATTAATCAGTGCTGTAGACAAAATAACATGTTTATTGTCATTGAAATTGGCTAACACTAAACTACTAGGTGGAGCGGCCTAGAAACTGCTTTCATCTCGTGAACCAGAATTGACTAATCAGCGGAGTGTGTATTGGTTTGGACGGGGAACAGATGGCTTCAGTGCTGTCTGTGTTGACCTGCCCTTGCACTGATGAGAGGCAACAACCTCGAAACTAGTCTGCAGGTGGTCACCCCGTCCAAATCAAAACATAATTCTGCTGGTTGGTCATAGAGGGCACTTGCAATTGCGTCCTCTGATGTTTTGAGGAACGTTGCACAAGTAGCTGTTAGATTTAATTCAATACCCGTCGTGGTCTTAGCCAGGGGAGTAGTTGTTTTCTGACAGGTTCTTGCCATAATAAGCCTACATAGTTAGGTGTTTATGGGAGTAAAGGGTTCATCATCGGTCGGTAACGACTGTTCGTTAGCAAACGATCTCCCAAAGATTTGTCTTCTACTAGTAACTTGTTCGTTTTTGGATTTTTCTGATGTGTGTGATTGTGATGCATTAATATCAGTTGTTTTATCATCTGGATGCAATAGCGTGTGGTGTTTGGAGGAACATTTTGTGTGATTTGTGACATTGTGTGTGATTTGCCTACAATTTTTGTAAAAATGTCCTGGTCTCAAACAATTGGTGCACAACTTTAGCGACCTGGCCTTTCCAAACTTTTTATTTGGAGGTAAAGTCATAAAGTCTGTGCAATTGTAAATATTGTGTTCCTTATTGCAAACTACACATATAGGTGTGGATGAGTAAAAACTTCTTGTATTTTGTGAATTTCGTGCATAAGAGTTTGCGTAAGTGTTGGAATGTGAATATGAGTGTGTATGTTGTTTTTATCTGCTTGGTTTATTTCAACTGTTTCTAAAAAATCTGCACGAGATTTTAGAAATGTTTTCATGTCATCAAATGTTGGTATTTCATTTTTTCCTTTACACTTTTCCCATTCTCTCAGTGTACATGAATCTAATTTAGTCGATATTATGTGTATGAGTAAAACATCTTTCTGTCCGAGTTGATTGAGAGAATGAAGATTTTTTAAAACAGTATCAATCAATTGCCGTAATTTTTGCGATGATTATTTGCTTATACATTCTATATTGAAAAGCGATTTGACATGATTCGAAATTAAAAGTCGTTTGTTGTCGTATCTACCACGCAATAGTGACCACGCTACAGAGTAATTGTCGCTGGTAAACTCCAACGAACAAATTACCTGTGCTACGCCTCCCTCTAAAGATGCTCCTAAATAATGAAAACTTTGAATATTATCTAAAGATTCATTTTTGTTTATCAATGATTCGAATAAATCCGCGAATTCCAACCAATTATGATACGAACCTTCAAACTTTGGTATTTCAATTGGTTTTAATTTTATAGCCGTGTTACTTATCTGACGATTCCCGCTTGCATCTGAATTGACAGGTTCATTATTTTGTTTAAAATCATTTATAAATTTCTTTGCAATCGAATTTTGATTGTAATACATTTTCTCAAAGTTTTCCCGTTCTAGGTATTCACCCTGTAAACTGTTTTCATCAACCTTCAATTCAATTTGATTCTGTGTTGTCTCGAATTCTGTTAACAAAATCATATTGTGATTCAAACGTTCTTCAATTTCAAATATTTCGTGCTCTGAAAGCTTTTCAGAAGGATTGAGAGCAAGTTTGTCTGTGATATTTTTCAAATATTTTGTGTATGAAGTAAGTTTCGCTTTTAAACTTCCCCTTTTTCGTATTGAACCATCCTTTTCAGGATTATTTATGTAATTATTACGTTCGAAAAAAATATCAATGTGCGGATTCAAAAGAAAACCTCAAGTTACTAAGGAAAAGTTCAAAAGGATATTCAAAGGAACGGACCCACCTTCTGTCTATTTTATCGTATATTCTCGTTGCTGCTTCTTTTGCGTTTGCCTGGTATGAAATGACTCGCTAAGTTGGCTTCTTCAGTTAGGTAACTTCGGCGTTTTGACTGTCTGCTTCTTGTAGGTTTTTGATGTCCTTTTTGAAGTGTCGACGAAATGTAATGATGAATTTTTTGGTAATCCGGCTCGAAGGACCAGCTCTTATGTTAAAGATTATGATTTATTTGAATGCAAATCCTTTCAGGATCAGTTTTTGGGATTGAAAATGAAAATAGATTTTTGACATGTTTTTCCCAATTGTCCTTGTTACCATATACAAACAAATATTGACAAACTGATTCAAAATAAGTAAATATAGGGCGTTAACAGGCCCGACAATGACTTTTGGGGTGAAAGAAAAAAGTAAGGATGCAAATGATTGTTATCTACCCATTCATTTCGAGTGCTATAGCCATATACGTTTTTGGTAAAAAGTTGTAATTTAAAAAAATCTTTACCCTTTCTAACGGCCCGACAATGACTTTTGGGGGTGAAGGATGAAAGTAAGGATGCAAATGATTATTGTCTACCCATTCATTTCGAGTGCCATCGCCTTATAAGTTTTCGATAAATAATTGGATTTTTCAAGAAATTCTCTACCCCGTCTGACTGCCCGACAATGAGTTTTGAAGGTGGAGGGTGAAAGTAAGGATGCAAATGATTTTTATCTACCCATTTATTTCGAGTGCAATCACCATAAACGTTTTTGGTAATAAGTTGAAATTTAAAAAATCTTTACCCCTTCTGACTTTTGGAGGTGAAAGTAAGAATGTAAATGATTGTTATCTACTTTTCGGTAAAAAACTAAAATTAAAAAAAAAATCTGTACCCCTTATGACGGCCCAACAGTTACTTTTGGGGGTGCGGTATAGAAATTGAGATGTAAAAGACTGTTTTTCAGTTATTCACACTGCGTATGAGTTTTACATCCTACCTTATGAGCCAAACACCACTGCCTCATATTATCTTTTTTTTTCATGATCTGTAACTCCTACCAATATCCAGTTCAAGAATAACATATCTACAATTTTAATCGCCATTTGATTTTATTGGTTTCATAAAAGACCAAAAGCCGTAACTTACGACAACGCTCTGCAACTGCGGAACTGCGCGGTGTTGCCAAATCGAAAACCGTGGCTGTTTTCACCACTGAAATGAAATTATATAATTTTATTTCAGTGGTTTTCACGCCCGTCATATAGACAGATATTTTTTGTCACGAAAGTTTTGTCAATTTTTATTATAAACAGGGTTGTGTTGTACCCCATCTTGTATTTAATGTAAGTTCCTGACCCTGTTTTTTAATTCCTTTTCTTTTACAGGACACCAATTCTGGGAAGGAGAATAAACCGAAAACTAAAATGGACTGTGACAAATTCAAAGCAGTATTGTTGAAAGTGTTCCTGTTAATACGATATTATATTGATTTGCTCATAGATTACATATTTGGATATTTCAAGGACTCTAAAAAAATTCCTATCAAGAATTGTAGAAACCCCATAATTTTGGAAAGTGCCACAAACTTAGCTAGAAAAATAAGAAAACGAGAGTTAAAATCGGAAGATGTAGTACAGGCTTTCATCGACAGAATAAAAGAAGTAAATCCAGTCTTGAATGCTGTTGTTGATTCAAGATATGAAGAAGCGCTGAAAGAAGCAAAACAAATTGATGAAGATATTCAAAATGGAACTATACTTGATGTTGATTTTCAAACAAAACCATTTTTGGGTAAATATTTATCTCTTGTAAAAAGCGGCATTTGTACTTCAGTATATCTTATATGTATAAGTATTTAATAATTATTATTACTGAAACTTATAGATTGAGGTTCTACCAATTCTTGGATTGCATTTCACATGTAGAATTGTGTTAGGCCTAGTAAATCCTACTGTGAATTTACGTACTTGATAGAGTCGGACCCCACCACAGACCCCATGAGTTATCTAGAAAAAAAAATCTGGTTTTGAATCTTCTTTCTTCATGCCAACAGACATTGTAGAAATTAAGCGAACTCTTCATGAAATAAAAAATAAGAATGCATCTGGATACAATGACGGCTCAACTTTCGTTTAGCTGAAATCAGTTACAGAAAAACTGTTGCCATGGCAACCGTTGCTAGGGTAACGACAATACAAAAACCCGATTCCCATGGTGAGGAAATGCGTGGTTGCCAAGTTGTCCACTTTAGTTTAGCTGAAATCAGTTATGAAAAAAGGTTACCATGGTAACCGTTGTTAGGGTGGAGAGTAAACAAAAATGCTATTCTCGTTCTGCGGAAATGCGTAGTTGCCAAGTTGGACCAGTTATAGTTTAACTGAAATAAGTTATGGAAAAACTGTCGCCATAGAAACCGTTGCTATGAACACAAGTAAACAAAAACCCGATTTCCATGGTGCAGAAATACATGGTTCCCAAATTGTCTGCTTTTCTTTAGCTGAAATTTGTTATGCAAAAAATATAGCCATGATAGTCGTTATGGTGAAAATGCCATTCCTGTTTAGCGGAAATGAGAGATTGCCAAGTTGGGCAAGTTATGGTTTAGCAGCAATTGGTTATGGAAAAAGTGTGATAACCATTGCTATGATCACGAGTACAGAAAACCCCCAATTTCTGTTGTGCGAAAATGCATGGTTGCCAAATTATTTCTGTTACCAAGTTAGGGGTGCTTGAAAAAGATTTATGGAAATAACTCTTAAATAATATCAAAATGAATACTTATTCATCTGAAGGCGCATCCTTCAAAAAGATTATTTATATAAGTATTTACATTTGTCAATCTTACTTTGATCACAAATGAGCAAAGCAATCGCTTGCCCCACAGGCCACACGCCATAAATGATCATGATCTTTTTCATAAATTTGAGAAAATGGATAAAGTAGTAACTTGAAGGCGAGGGGGTCCGGCCGATATTTCGCAAATCCGCGCGCGCGGATTTGCGAAATGTCGGCCGGACCCGTTCGCTTCGCTTGCGTGTCTTGTGATATAGTCCTAATATCTCAAATTACTGTATGGGTTCACAATTAATTCAACATTTGACCAAATTATAAATAGATTATTCTCCATCGTGAACATCGTCTCTTCCGAAACAATTTCAACATCAAGGTTAAGTTTAGTTAGTTCAGAACAGTTAAGATTGGGAAAGAGTTTTTCTATTACCTGGAGGAAATTGACAAAGTAGTAACATGAACGCAAGTGCGTCCGGCCGACATTTCGCAAATCCGCGCGCGCGGATTTGCGAAATGTCGGCCGAACCCGCTCGCTTCGCTCGCGTGTCTTGTGATATACTCCTAATATCTCAAATTACTGTATGGGTTCACAATGAATTCAACATTTGATTGAATTATAAATAGATTATTCTCCACCGTGAACATCGTCTCTTCCGAAACAATCCCAACATCAAGGTTAAGTTTAGTTAGTTCAGGATAATTAAGATTGGGAAAGAGTTTTTCTATTACCTGGAGGAAATTGACAAAGTAGTAACATGAACGCAAGTGCGTCCGGCCGACATTTCGCAAATCCGCGCGCGCGGATTTGCGAAATGTCGGCCGGACCCGTTCGCTTCGCTCGCGTGTCTTGTGATATAGTCCTAATATCTCAAATTACTGTATGGGTTCACAATTAATTCAACATTTGACCGAATTATAAATAGATTATTCTCCACCGTGAACATCGTCTCTTCCGAAGCAATTTCAACATCAAGGTTAAGTTTAGTTAGTTAAGAACAGTTAAGATTGGGAAAGAGTTTTTCTATTACCTGGAGGAAATTGACAAAGTAGTAACATGAACGCAAGTGCGTCCGGCCGACATTTCGCAAATCCGCGCGCGCGGATTTGCGAAATGTCGGCCGAACCCGCTCGCTTCGCTCGCGTGTCTTGTGATATACTCCTAATATCTCAAATTACTGTATGGGTTCACAATGAATTCAACATTTGACCGAATTATAATTAGATTATTCTCCACCGTGAACATCGTCTCTTCCGAAACAATCCCAACATCAAGGTTAAGTTTAGTTAGTTCAGGATAATTAAGATTGGGAAAGAGTTTTTCTATTACCTGGAGGAAATTGACAAAGTAGTAACATGAACGCAAGTGCGTCCGGCCGACATTTCGCAAATCCGCGCGCGCGGATTTGCGAAATGTCGGCCGGACGCGCTCGCTTCGCTCGCGTTTGGTGTGTTCTCAATATGATATTTTGAATTAAGCTGTTATTTTACAGTGAATGAATTCTTGATCTATTCCTGAATCAACGACCCGCAATTGGTGCAAACAGTGAATTTGCCTCTTCCGAAGCAATAAGGATCAGTTTAGTTAGTTCAATATAGTTCAATGTCCAGCGTGGCTTTAGCCGATTAAGTAGTTGTTTTCTGTTAGACATTACGAAAAAATAGCTTCGTTTAATTTGAACTATCTGAATGAGAATACGAATTTTCAGTTTAAGATTTTTTTTTGAAGTTAAAGGGTCTTTTCACAATATCTATCAGATGTAGATCAATGTCCAGCGTGGCCTCAGTCAGGGAAATAATTGTTTCCTGTTACATATTACAAAAAATAGATTAATTTTTATCGTAGGTTGTTCCCATTTCCAGTGGAGTGAGTCATGGTTTTTTCTATTGAGATTGTTTCTCCTTTCAAGTTTCAATTTAATTTCAAGTTGATAATTTGGCAACCGCGAACTTTTCCAAAACGGAAATCGGGTTTTTCTTTTCACTAATCCTAGCAACGATTTTCTCACGGCATCAACTTTTTCTTAACTGATTTGAGCTAAAATAAAGCAGAACATTTGGCAACCACGCATTTCCGCACCATGGAAATTGGGTTTTTGTTTACTTGTGATCAAAGAAACTGTTGTTATGGCAACACTTTTTCCATAACTGATTTCAGCTAAACCATAACTGGTCCAACTTGGCAACTATGCATTTCCGCAAAACGGGAATAGCATTTTTGTTTACTCTTTACCCTAACAACTGTTACCATGGTAACCTTTTTTCTGTAACTGATTTCAGTTAAACTAAAGTGGACAACTTGGCAACCACGCATTTCCGCACCATAGGAATCGGTTTTCTGTATTCTTGTTACCATAGCAACGGTTGCCATGGCAACGGTTTTTCCATAACTGATTTCAGCTAAACAAAGTTGACCCTACGATGACCTATCTACCAAATTTTTTTCGCACCTACCGGTCTCCGGTCTCGTGATTCTGGCTGAAGCTATTAATTTTTCGTTTTCAGCGGTGGTGATTCCGTTACACAAAGGTGGGGATATTGTAAATCCAGCAATTTTTTGACTAATTTCATTGTTACCTTCCCTTTCTAAATTAATTGAGAAACTTGTAAAAAATAGAATGATGACTTTTATGGAAAAGCAAAACGTTATCCATTCTTTTCAAATTGGGTTCCAAAAATCGAAAGGGACAAGTGATGCTATTTTTAACCTACTACAGGATGTTTATTTCAATCTCAATGATGGAGATGTTGCGGCAGCGGTTTTTTGTGATCTAACTAAAGCGTTTGACTGTGTCAACCATAAAATCCTGTTGAAGAAATTAGAAAGGTATGGCTTCAGAGATATAGTTCTGAAGTGGTTTGAGTCGTACTTATCAGGTCGTACGCAAAGCGTGTCTCTTCAGAACAAATTATCGCAACAATTATTGATCAAATGGGGAGTACCTCAAGGATCAGTGCTTGGCCCAATTCTCTTTTTAATCTACATAAATGACCTAGTCTCAATAAAGATTACGGGAAAGTTTACTCAGTTCGCAGATGATACTACCTTACTTTGGAATAATAGAAATGACGTTGATCTGCATCAACAAATCAATAATGATGTTATCAAGGTAAAACAGTGGTGTGATGCCAATTTATTATCGTTAAACATATCGAAAACGAATATCCTCACTTTTAAAGGTCATCTGCCAGAACTGTATCTGGGTAATGATGTTATTAGCAGTATAAGAACAACGAATTTTCTTGGCTTGTACATTGACGAAAAGTTAAAGTTTGAGGACCATATAAAAAAGTTGGGTGGAAAAATAGCCTCTGGATGTTTTGCAGTGAGAACGACCTCGTGGGAACTTGTTAGGGATATGGCCAAAAAGGTATACTATGCGGTAATTGATTCTCATCTGAGATAAGGAATCTGCAATTGGGGTTCTTGTAGTGGATTTTCATTCAAAACTATTTTCATATTGCAGAAAAGGGCAATTAGATACTTGTGCAGAGCTAAATTCAGTGATTCTTGTAAGCCTTTATTCATAGAACAACGAATCTTGACCTTACCTTGTATCTATATATTAGAAACAGTATGCCTAATTCACAGTAAGTTTAGGGATCGAGTTTATAGCACTGCACAATATATCACAAGACAAACCCTTAATATAACTTTACCAATTCCAAGATCTGCACAAATAAAAAACTCCATTATATATAATGGCATAAAAATGTTCAATCACTTACCTAAGGAAATTAAAACGATTATGGATAAAAAAAAAATCAAAGTTTCCGTGAGAAATGTTTTACTCGGCAGAGCATTCTACTCGTTGGACGAATTTTATTCCGTGAAATTTTAGATTTTTTGTTTGTTGGGCGTTTTAAATCGACTGATACGTAATGGTATTCACTTTATATGTGCTATTCTGTTGTATTCTATTTTATTTCAATTTTATTTTTATCACATTTTAATTAATTGAAAAGATCTGAATTCTGTGTATATTCTTCATATTTATTTATAATTTTATACCATAAATAACACCTCCAATTTTAATAAACTGACGTCTAGTAACAAACAGTACCGTTATTTGAAATTTATTTTATGTATTTATTTTTGGTATATATTTATAGACTTTTACTTATATGAATAATTTGACGTGTAGTAACCGCTATACAAATTTTATGTTATGGATGACATGGTAAATGTAATATATTTTGAATATGTAACGAGGTATGTATGAAAAATATGCATATAATCAATTGTTATTGATGTTTGTTTTTTACTGTTCTGTTTTTCACTTTGTCAATAGGAATTATCATTCTTCAATATATTGAATATACCTATGGTATCTTAGCGATTTCACTGTGATGAACATGGAAACGTATTTCTTTGTGAGTTGTACAAACTCGAACTGTTTATTACCTAATCGATTCTCGGGAGATTATCCGAATACACTACATAGCGGCAAGTCACTCTTGACATACTGTACTTGAAATACTAATCACTATACTAAGTGATTTTGCCGAAAACAACAATACATAGCGACATGTTGACACGTCGTCTGCAAAACTTGGACTGGCTGGGCTGTCAATTGGCCTTTTATATAGTCTAGCGTATGACGTATAATCGACAGCTGCTATGGTGTTTACTGCAAACGTGCAGGGGTGGGATTCTGTGCACCATAGAATTCTATTGTCGACAATTATGTCTGTCTCTCCCATGAATACAACTATGATGACACCTCACTTATTCGATGAAAAGTAGAATTCTACGGTACACGGAATCCCACTACAGGTGTCCAATTAGGTTGCCGCGGATATTATCAATCGTACCGGCAAACGTCTAATTTTTGGTGCTGTTTTTAACTACGGAACTTTGTTACAAATGACTTAGCTTGGTCAATGACATGATTTATGCGATTTTGCGTTTAATTTAACTAGTATGCAAATTAGGTTCGTCACAGATTTTGCACATTGTGTGGCGATGCTGCGGGCGAAGCCGGACCTGAACGCTATTGCAAACGGTTCAACGGTATTCGAGAGAAATCTCAGCGTCGCATATAAGAACTTTCCGGACGCTTCGGCGAAATGAGGGGTAGATATAAAAAGCACCTCGCCAGCGGACGGAGTCAGTGAACCAGATAGAAAGTTTAGTTTCAAATAAAATATCGAATTATAATTGTAACATAAATTACCTAGTTTGGGAAAAAAATTAATCAAAAACATTTAGACAAGCACGATTGTTATCATGGTTCCTAAAATTAAAACCAGTACCACATTTGATATTGTGTAAGCGGTGGTGAATCACAATACTTAAAAAAAGGTCAGCTGGAAAAATAATGGGGGATCGTACATCAGCTGCTCATATAAACCTGTAAACAAAATAATTAATGTAAAATTATCATGATAGAAGCGTATGCAAATTTATTTTCGAGATCTATTACACCATAAATGATCCTGAGAAAAATCAAACGTTAAAAAATAATCGTTTTTGTATACCTTCTTTTTTTTACATGTTCAGTTGATAATTTCGGGGCTTCTACACGAGAAAAGACTGTGCACTTTATTTCTAGTAGGTTTTCCAGTTGAAACTGTCAAAAAAACCACTTTGCACTCATTAAAATATCGTTCGCAGATATAAAAAATATCAATGAAATTTAAAATCTCATTGGTAACGCCGCTGCATGCGAGAGGATTTAGATATTTTTATTTAAAAACCAATCATAACTTGAAAAAACATACTGTAATAAATATAAAGTCTAAACTGTTTTACGTAATTTATTTATACACATTTAATCTAATTTCCAATTCACATCACATAAATAGTGTTAAGTTTTAACTTATACAACAGTATTCAACGTCTGTTCTTCTACTGAATAAAACACTTTAACTCTTGAAAAGGTTTAATTTTCATTATATAGATACATACAGTCGTCTGTACATCATACCTTTTGTGAGAGAGTGGCAAGAGAGGACGTTGCCGTCGTTCCCTAGTCATTTCCCTGTGCGCATGTGCGCCTATCAGAGAACACGTCAGTATTACCATCATGACATTACATAGCATTACCAACATGACATATCAAATAGTAATGATAATGGGTGGGGGACGCAAGCGTCAGCGACCAGGCCCCAGTGGGCATTTTTCGCAATCCCCGGCTTCTTCACTCATCCCATGTCGGATACCTGCTCGAACCTCTTCGACCTTATGAAAGTCGAAATGTCCTTCCATTGCAATGAGTGCAATTCTTCCTACTTAATAGTGGCAGCTCCGAAGACGTTTTGACTGAGCCTGCCATGAAACCACATTCGCACAGGAAGTGGAAGGAGTCGTCCTCCTCACCACATTCCGCGCATAGTGGGTCTGCCTCAACTCTGATGAGAGCCAGTTGCCTCCTGAGGCCACAGTGGCCGGTTAGAACTCCCACCAACAGTCGGGGTTCTTTGTGGCTTAGCTTCAGTATCTTGGCCTGAGGGCCCCGATAGCATCTGCTTTGACTTCCTGCAGCCGTCTATCCCTCTCCACTCTTCCTAATGCCCACTCATTCAGTGCCGTTGTTACTTGTCTCCTTGTTATGCCGAGTGCGGGTTCGGACACGTAGTAGGGTTGCCTGGCTCCTTGCTTGGCTAGCTGGTCTGCCTGTTCGTTGCCTTCAATCCCTTCATGGCCTGGGACCCACATCAGCGTTAATTCTTTTTCAGTCGCAAGACTATCCAGGGCATCTCTGCACTCCTGAACCAGTTTTGATCTGGTTCTGGTTGCATTCACAGCTCTGATGGTGGCCTGACTGCCCGAGCAGACATATACATGTCTCTCTGGGCCGGACCTCACCTCTTCCATACTGGTTGCCTCCAGGGTGGCATACACCTCTGTTTGGAAAACTGTTGTCGGAGAACCTAGCGCATATGCTCTTTTCTCTCCGTTTTCCAGGTAAACTCCTGCTCCGGCTTGCCCTTCCTCCACTTTGGACCCGTCTGTAAAACAGACCAGGCATTCTGGGGGAAATATCATCCTTTCCTCTTCCCACTCCCTTTGTTCTCTCTACTTTTTGGAAGTCACTGTAGATTATAGTAAAAAAAAAAATCCAGCATAAAAATTTTGGTGCTAGTAATAAGAACGTTTGATTATTTTTATAAATTCCTAGGGGTTCCCTTCACAACTAAAGAATCAACTGCAGTAAAAGGACTATCCTTCACTTTGGGATTAGTAAGGAGAAAGGGAAAGAAAGCAACATTTGATGCAGACTATGTTACACTTATGAAAGAAGCTGGTGCTATATGTCTAGGTGAGAAAAAATTTAATTACTCCTAACACACATTATGTTGGTTTATTTTAGTCAAGTAAAGGTGCACTTGGTCAACATCATTTTAAAATTGTGCCTATATATATATGTTAAAACCGAAAGTCGAATCTGTTATATCAAATGACGCCATTTATACAAAAATGTTAAGTTTATGCTAAAAACCTTTGATGTTACCGTTATGTTTATGATAATGCTTGTGCTAAAGTTGACTAAATCCACCCTAAACCAAACAAACTAAATCAAAGTTCAAGTTGTACGACAGTGCAGATGAATGTTTGAAAGTGGTTGACAATGTTTCACTTTGAGTAAGGTTATTCTGGACTTTCATTGTCTAAAAAAGAACAAAGAATATTAAATTATCTGCAATTTTATTCACGTCGTTTCAACTGTTAAAATCTACAGTCGTTATCAAGTGTATGAATGCGACACTCTCAAGGATACTTTTTATATACAGATCATCTCACAGCACTGCGAACATAGGTAGAGTTAGAGCAATTGATAATTGTCCGGCCTATTTTCAAACTTTCTAACAAATAATCCTTTAATCTGACGCAATGTACGTCCTTGATCCTTGAAAATACCATTTGACAATTTGCACTTTCTCAGCAATTTCGTAAACCATGTTCAACAAAAGTTGTTACGTCTTTAAATTAACTACCTATAGTGTCTTCGCTAGATAATTATGAGGATGTCACGATGACATTTATTGTCATCGTGAACAGCGAAACCGAAAACGGCGAAAACTGAAGGAATTGGACGATAGTTAATTGGTCATATCCTCTTCTATGTTCGCAGTGCTGTGAAATGATCTGTATATGCTATGGCTAATTTTGTGTCATTGGCCTAGGGGTAATTTGCCTGTGTTCAGGTAAGCTTGTTAATTACAGTGCCGGGCCTCTCCGGTTCAGCATTGTTAATTCTTATTGCAATTTCAATTGATCTATGCCACTAATTAAGGGTTTTCACACATTACGGCTTTCTATGCTAGCTTGACTGAATACTTTGTTGTTAATAATATATGCACTCTCTTTAAACTACTTATCTTCGGAAAAATCTGCAAGATGACACAGCGCTGAAGAACAGTACAAACCTACCGGTATTGGGCATTATGGACCTGCTAGAATGCTGCCTGCGGAATTGCTACTTTCAAGAAAAAGACCGCTTTTTCTCCCAAGAGGACGGACTACCAATGGGATCCACATTATCGCCCGTAATAGCGAACATCTATATCAAATGGTTTGAAGCTTTTGCTACACAGACAGCCCAAAAAACATATAGAAGAGGTTCTAGCCCGCAGGGGAGATAACAACAAGAAACCAGACGAGCCGACACAAGCCACCCTGTGCGTTCCTTATGTTAGAGGTCTATCGGAAAGAATAAGGTGAATTGGGTCGAAATACAAAATACGGACATGTTTCAAGTCAGGTAACACCATTCGCAGCCATCTCACAAAGACGAGACCACGTAACACTGACATTGACTCCAAAAACTGCATCTACCGCATCTACTCTTGTGAATGCGGTGAAGCTTATCTTGGAGAAACTAAGAGACCGCTTAGTGTTAGACTCGCTGAACATAAGAGAAATACTTAACGAGGAGAAACATCAAAGTCAGGGATAGCGGATCATGTCTGGACGACACAACACTATATTAAGTGGACAGAAGCCGAAGTCATCCATGAAGAAGAGGGCTGGTATAGAAGGAAGTTTAAAGAGAGTGCATATATTATGAACAACAAAGTCTTTAGTCAACCTAGCATAGAAATACGTAATGTGTGGAAACCCTTAATTAGTGTCATGGATCAATTGAAATTGCGATAAGAATTAACAATCCTGTACGGTGTATAGGATTTGTAGGTTCTGGGCGAATGAAATGCGAAGGACTTCAAGCAGAAACGTTTATTGGGATTCGACGAGTAGAAAAATTGCTTTCAACAACCAAATGTTGAAAATCCAAAACAAAGGTATTGATTTTAAATGACTAATTTCAAGAAAAACATTGAAAATATTCTGAAAATATAAATCTTAGAGGTACCTTCCTAAAACCAGGGACACTTTGGATTTTCGTATAACGAAAATGTGGAGATTCCCCACTTGGCTCTCAAATTAACACAATTGGTAGTATTTGCGAACACGAAGCAACCAAACGTAAACCGACAAATTTCTTTATCTTTGCTGGCGACTCGAAAAAGATTTTACAAAAAGTATTTGAATTTTAAATTGAGATATGATACCAGTAGTGGCACCTTGTAATGAAATCTATAAGCTAGGACACTGAAACCTATAAGTTCTGTTACAACCGTAGGGGCCCGGCACTGTAATGAACAAGCTTACCTGAACACAGGCAAATTACCCCTAGGCTAATGACACAAAATTAGTCATATCATATATATATATATATATATATATATATATATATATATATATATATATATATATAAGAAGTATCCTTGAGAGTGTCGCATTCATACACTTGATAACGACTGTAGATTTTAACAGTTGAAACGTAGTGAATAAAATTGCAGAGAATCGAATTTTCTTTGTTCTTTTTTAGACAATGAAAGTCCAGAATAACCTTACCCAAAGAGCAGATGAACTTTAGTTTTTTATTGTGCATTTCTTTTTATGCAGGTGTAACGAATATTCCTCAGTTGAATTTGTGGCAAGAAACGCATAACCCCTTATATGGTATCACCAATAATCCCTATAATACTACAAGGAATGTTGGGGGTTCATCAGGAGGAGAAGCTAGTATTTTAGCTGCAGGCGGCACAGCTATTAGCCTTGGTAAGCATAAATTATATTTCTTCTTATTGATAAACCAAAACCTCGAGCGGTTGGTTTAAATAAATAATAGATCGCACGTAGCTTGTGATGAAACGCTTTTCTCAGGGATATTTTAACAGGTTTGAAAGAAAGTCCCAGCCTTGGTTATGGATAATTTTATTGGGCTAACCGTTGTCCTCGTATTCAGACAATCAGACTTCGGCTGAAATAATTGCCATATTATAAACATATCAACACAAACGAACACCTTTTACATCACCCTTAGACATGAATATAGAATATAAATTATATCACTACCCACCTGAAATAATTGCAGCCGCAGTTTACACAAGGTTGAACCTTATGAACGAACTTGAAACCATAAAACAATATATAATGCCGAATTCAGATCTCTAATGTGAAAAGTCAGTCACACCCAGCTCGACGAAGTTCGAAAACCAAAATCTCCGCTAATTTTATCGAGTACACGAACATACAAAAAGTCATGGTAGTTTTTGTGGGAGAGAATACTTTTACGATCTCAGCCGTCGATAGCGGATTCGGTAGCGCTCAAATGGTGAAATAAACCAAGAGCAGGCGAATATACCGGGTAAAAGAAAACAACACCAAAACCACGGGTTATTATGGAACGAGAGCAGAGAACTGGTATTTGTTCTGCTACAAGCTTTTCATGTTTGGTAGAAAGAAAACTCAATGATAACTTAATTAAACTTAATTTACTTTTATAAAAAAAACGCATAAGGTAAAATGTCCAATAGGGATAACAACAGTTACTCGCCCTGTATAATAAAGAAAATGAGCTGCATCAGCTATAGATTATTGTTCGCAAACCACTGCATTAATTTATACAACTTTGAATAAAAAATGTGAAATACAAAACATAACTTATACAGGGTGTTTCCGAAATTGGAGCAAAAATGAAGTGGGGTGTTCTATGAGACATAATAACACAATAAAAAGCATTTATGCACTAGCTGGCGGTAAAGTACACTTTACCCCCCGGTTCAGCAAGCGTATAGTGGCACTTTACCGCCCGCGGGCGCATTATGGCCCGGCGGGCCGAAAAGTAGTCAAAATTCTCAAATTGTCTATACTCACACATCATTTCATGCAATTTCTAACACGAATTAGAATCATTTCAGTTCAATAGAGCAATACTCTTCTATCTTCTATTTATTTGAAATTGATTCTCCAATATAGCACTCAGCTACTATAGTTTCACATTCCTCATATTATGTTACCCTTAATTATTGTATGCATAACGTATGAAACGTGTAGACCATTGCAATTCAAGTCAGTATTTGTGATTCGCGCTATAAAACCGCTAGTGCATGAAATTTTGTATGTATCACGTGCGTAAAATGCGTTTAAGGCCTTCTGCGTGTGATGGCCCTCGGCTAACGCCATCGGGCCATCATCCACGCCGCAGGCCATAAACGCCTACTTTACGCCCTTGATACATAAATAACTATTACCTTTTTTCTGAAGCACTTGAAAATCTCCCAAAAATAGACTCATTCACGCACGATTGTTTGGGAAGCACTGGTTTCATTCATCAGTTCCTAGGGCGCCTATCTCCTAGTATTGTGCTCATTACTCGTATTCCTGCACCGTTGCCAGTTTATTATTATTTCGTAAACCTTGCCAGTTGTTACATTTGGCTTCGAAGTGAACCGAAATAAAAACACTGAATTGAATCAAAATGAGGGCAATGCGGCATTCTCAGTTCATAACGGGAGTAAAAAGTTACTGAAAATTAACGGAATTTGATTTCACAACAGGTGTTCGAAATGACCGCCACCACTTTCTATGCAGTCTCGCACGACGAAGTAACGAGTCACAAGCACGCTGAAAACTATCTTGTTGTCGCATCTGTCGAACGGCGTTGTTTATTTTCTCGCGTAAAATTTCCCGGTTCCCGATATTGCAGTTTGGTGGCGCATAAACCAAATTCTTCAAAAAAAACATACGAAGAAGTCCATCACATTTAGATCCGGAAAGCTTGATGGCCACGGTATAGGCCCTCCTCGGTCAATACATTTTTGTGGATATTCTCCATTTCAAAATTCTCGAACTTCTGCACGGAAATGAGTAGGAGCTCCGTCGTGCATAAAGAACATTCTCTGTCTTATTCCCAATGGCAGATCTTCCAAAAGTTCAACCAGATCGTTTCGGAAAAATTCCAAATAAGAAAGCCCGTCTAATCTTGGCGACAACTCGTGAAGTCCTATTAAAACTCCGTTCACCCCTCCACCCCAAAGATTAATAGAAAATCGATGTTGAAAATTCGTTTGTTTGGTTGAATGTGGATTTTCAACACCCCAATGATGGTAATTAAGATTATTGATAATACCATTTCGCGGGAATGTCGTCTCATCGGTGAATAAAATTTCATTCAGGAAATTTTGATTCAGTTCTTGTTGACGCAGTATCACAGAAATTAACTTTTCGGGGATAATCTTCTCGCTGCAACGACTGCACGCGCTGATAATGAAAGAGATGCTGCATATCCTCCTATAAAGTCCTCCAGACAACTTTATTCGAAACCCCTAACTGACGACCGATGCCGCGGGTACTTGAGGTTGGATCATTTGCAAAAATGTTCAAAATTTGTTCTTCAACATTAATTATACAACGACCTCTTAGGAAGTTGTATTTCCTACCGTCTTCCTAGACGGACATCAACTTTTTTATTTGACGTTTTAGACCCATAGTTACTTCTAGGAAAATGATCCCCGTCGAAAAAAAAATTTTTTCGAAAATTCTGTCTGTCGGTCTGTCTGTCTGTCTGTCGGTCTGTCCGTCCGTCGTGACCAATTCAAAACGCTCTCATTTCCAAACCGTTGGAGATATCGCTTTGAAATTTGAACCATATCAATAACTCGAGGACAATATTTCTCAAATTTTTTTTTTTTGCGATAGGAAAATCAGGAAAATTTTTAAGTCGGTTTTTCCGGTTTTTCATACTTCCCTCGATAGCGGTTCAGGAATTGATTTTTTTCCTCTCATATTTTTTTAAGGTATACGCCTATATGTCCCACACAAGTGTATAGTTTTTGAGAGGGATCGGAAAATGCATACGACTTTTCTGGGCGATTTTCCGAAAAGTGAAAATCTCAAAAATGCGCCAAACCGAAAGATGAAACTGAAATTCAAAAAATGCAATAGGTATAGCTCGAATAGAGGAACAAAATATATGAGGACGATATTTCTCCAAAATGATGGGAAAACTGAGAAAACTCAAGAATACTCGAGAAAAATTAAAATAAAAATTTGAATTTTGGAAAATACGAAATATCTTGAAAACGGTTGATATTTTCGCAATTTACCAAGATACTTTTATTGACCGCTTTTAGAAAATCTACAAAAAATGTCCATACATTTTTTGTGTAAAATCAATAGTCCAGGAAATATTTCAAAAAAATGGAAAATCGAGATATTGACCGTACTAATGAAAAAAAATTTAAATATTAAAATTGCGTTGGATGCATCTTCACAAGCCACATCGATATTTCCAAACCATTTTTTTCCATCTCGAATTCAAAGTGGAAATTTAAAAAAAAAATGGAAAAAAAAATTGGAAAATTTTAAAATTGCCAAAATCTCGCAAACCAAACAAGATATCGGAAAATTGTATACCAACAATTATGTTGACCTTGGAATTTTCTATAAAAAGTTTCAAACAAGTTTTTTCATATCTTGAAAATCAATAGAGATATGGACTTGGAAATATTTGCCGTTTCTTGTCTAAAAACACCAAAAACTCGAAGAATACACGAGATATCGAAAAAATGTATATAGACAGTTTTATAGTTCCCAAGAAGTTACACAAAAAGTTCCAGAGAAATTTTTCCATAACTTGAAAAAAAAAATCGATTTGGAGAATATTGGGGAAAATTTTCATATTTTTTCTAAAAACACCAAAAACTCGAAAACTAAACGAAATATCGAAAAAATGTATTCGAACATTTTTATTGAACTCAAATATGTCTACAAAAAGTTTCCATGGAATTTTTGCATATTTTGGAAAATAAACAAAATATTTGATTTTCTTTTAAAAAATCATCAAAATTCAAAGATGGCGACAGATTTTTAAAATTTTGATTTGAACTTTTTTAATCAGCTTCTAAGATTCTACAAAAAATGTACACACATTTTTTCTTTGATATCGATAGTTTGGGAAATATTTCACAAAAACGAAAAATTGGGGACTTAGAAATATTTTCACAATTTTTTCATAAAAGCATCAGAAACTCGAAAACTAAACGAGATATCGAAATAATTTACATGGACAGTTTTATTATACTTTGGAATGTCAATAGAAAACTTCGATAAAATTTTTCCATATCTTGAAAAAAAAATTCCAATTTGGAAAAATTTCACAAAAACATGAAGTTTTCATGAATTTTCTTTAAATTTTGAAAAATAAGACAGTCATGTATTGAAAACACATATTTTTGTGGGAAATTATTCAAGACAGTCATGTATTGAAAACGCGTGTTTTTATGGGAAATTAGTCAAGATAGTCATGTATTGAAAACACGTATTTTTGTGGGAAATTATTCAAGACAGTCATGCATTGAAAACGCGTGTTTTTATGGAAAATTAGTCAAGACAGTCATGTATTGAAAAAGCGTATTTTTATGGGAAATTAGTCAAGACAGTCATGTATTGAAAACGCGTACTTTTATGGAAAATTATTCAAGACAGTCATGTATTGAAAACGCGTATTTTTATGGAAAATTAGTCAAGACAGTCATGTAGTGAAAACGCGTATTTTTATGGGAAATTATTCAAGACAGTCATGTATTGAAAACGCGTTTTTTATGGGAAATTAGTCAAGACAGTCATGTATTGAAAACGCTTTTTTTTATGGGAAATTAGTCAAGACAGTCATGTATTGAAAACGCGTTTTTTATGGGAAATAATTCAAGACAGTCATGTAGTGAAAACGCGTTTTTTATGGGAAATTAGTCAAGACAGTCATGTATTGAAAACGCTTTTTTTATGGGAAATTAGTCTAGACAGTCATGTAGTGAAAACGCGTTTTTTTATGGAAAATTATTCAAGACAGTCATGTAGTGAAAACGCGTTCTTTTATGGGAAATTAGTCAAGACAGTCATGTATTGAAAACGCGTTTTTTTATGGGAAATTAGTCAAGACAGTCATGTATTGAAAACGCGTTTTTTATGGGAAAATAGTCAGGACAGTTATGTATTGAAAATGCGTTTTTTTATGGGAAATTATTCAAGACAGTCATGTAGTGAAAACGCGTTTTTTATGGGAAATTAGTGAAGACAGTCATGTATTGAAAACGCGTTTTTTTATGGGAAATAATTCAAGACAGTCATGTAGTGAAAACGCGTTTTTTATGGGAAATTAGTGAAGACAGTCATGTATTGAAAACGCGTTTTTTTATGGGAAATAATTCAAGATAGTCATGTAGTGAAAACGCGTTTTTTTATGGGAAATTAGTCAAGACAGTCATGTAGTGAAAACGCGTTTTTTTATGGGAAATTATTCAAGACAGTCATGTAGTGAAAACTCGTTTTTTTATGGGAAATAATTCAAGACAGTCATGTAGTGAAAACGCGTTTTTTATGGGAAATTAGTGAAGACAGTCATGTATTGAAAACGCGTTTTTTTATGGGAAATAATTCAAGATAGTCATGTAGTGAAAACGCGTTTTTTTATGGGAAATTAGTCAAGACAGTCATGTATTGAAAACGCATTTTTATGGGAAATTAGTCAAGACAGTCATGTATTGAAAACGCATTTTTTTTTGGGAAATTATTCAAGACAGTCATGTAGTGAAAATGCGTTTTTTTATGGGAAATTATTCAAGACAGTCATGTATTGAAAACGCATTTTTATGGGAAATTGGTCAAGACAGTCATGTATTGAAAACGCATTTTTTTATGGGAAATTATTCAAGACAGTCATGTAGTGAAAATGCGTTTTTTATGGGAAATTAGTCAAGACAGTCATGTATTGAAAACGCGTTTTAATGGGAAATTAGTCAAGACAGTCATGTATTGAAAACACGTATTTTTGTGAGAAATTAGACAACAGAGTCATGCATTGAAAACACTTATTTTTGTGGAAAATTAGTCAAGACAGTCATGTCTTGAAATATATACTTGGATTTTTTCTCAAGTCTCGCATTAGTCGTTGTATTCAAATTATTGGTGTCCAATTATAGTTTCAAATTACAGTAGTTGTATTCATAATATTGGTATCCAATTATAGTTTTAAAGGCATTAAGGTCGTTGTATTCATATAATTGGTGTCCAATTATAGGTAAAAAACAAGACTACACATTGAGGTCGTTGTATTAAAAAAATTCTACAATTTCTAGGCATTTCAACTTCCGAGCTTTCGAAAAGTGCTCGCGCGAAGCGCGAGGTCGAGCGCTTGCGCGAGAGTTAACCGCCGGAGGCCAAGTCTGAGCGTTAGGTGGATCCTAGCGTAGGCGGATCCCACGCCCAGACTTGTTATTCTGTGAGGTCTATTTCTACCGGCATCTCGGCCTCTGTGTGTGCCTAGTTCACTTGTATCTCGACCCCTTTGGACAAGTGCTACAAACCTACGACCAGCGGGATGGACACGATTAGGAGACCGTTCTGCATAAAGACGGGATGCTGCCTCAGAATTTTGATGTGTTTCCCCATAAATTAGGAGCATATCAATCAGTTCATTATTTTCGTAAACGTGTGCGTGTGCCTTTGTAAAAACTCAGGACATCAAACACGTGCACAAATAAAACTCAATTGTTCCTCAGGATTAACAAATAAAATCACAGATACTGAAACTCATACAATAACACTATCTCAATCTCAAAGGTACCTAGTAAGTAACAATACCACCATGACCATGAACGACAATACCTGTATGAAATCTATTGTGGACATTGTGAACATTGTTATAGTATTTCCAATACCAATTGGAACAGCACAGAGAAGGAATTCCCGCCTCGACATAGGCGTCGGTATATTATTTTCAGTGGTATTTTTTCAGTTACTTATTCTTACAATCATAGCAATCGATCACCCCATGTAAAAGTAGACACATGGTATCTCAACTGATTTTTTCAGTAATTTAGGTAATTATGAAAAACTTCCAAATTTCAGGTAGTTGATTTCCGAGTCGAAAACACTAGAATACAATGAAAACACAGATAATCACACTGAATACTCCTCATTAGTTTCAACGAACACACGGCACTGATAAAGAAATATTTTGAAGTGGCCAACTAATTTGTATTCAGCCATTCCAGCTAGCCGAGCCTTTATTCCTCAACTACCTTTGATGGCACGTTTACTAACTATCTGGGCGACTAGGGGCCACAGGCCAGACATGTTTATGATTATACCAGGGACGCTTTGCAAATAAAAGCACTGGTAGTATATACATTTGCCATTTGCCGGGCAGTGATTATGAACACCCATCGTAGTGCTCTTATTTTTATTGCCGTTCCAATTAGGAATGGATAGACTTTACCACAAATTGAAAAACATACAGATCGCTCCGCACATTTTCTTCCATGTTTGATCCCGCCTCATTAAACTCTGACCGTTTAGTTTTGCAGGCCAAAATGCCAGCCGGTACTTAAAGTTCAACTACCTACCTAATAGCTTCGAAATTTTCGTCTATTATCCGATTGAAATATCGAGTTCCAGGAAAAGTACCTTCAAAAACGTATGCGTATAATAGCTAACAACACTGACATTTTCCATAGTGGTGAGTCTAATAGAGATTGTAGGAATATCGAAAAACAGAGATGTAGGTAAAGAAAATACGAATGAAGTCGAATACTGAAACACAACAAGAATCCTAGGTACCTACCTAGATAAAACGTATGGATTCGTCGAACGATTTAACCAAAATTCATCTTTGATATGTACGTAAAATAGTCACAAATATCCTAATGAATGCAAGAAGCGATATGATCGAAGAGTACCACGACAAACAATAGATTAGCTCGCGAGCTTTGCCCTTAAAGGGGAACTGTACCATCTTTCAACATGTAACGTCGCCAACATTGTCAAAGTTATTTATACGCGCCGACATTTTTTTGTCATCGCTTCGGTCAGATGTTAACATCTAGGTGGGCCGTTGATCTCTGGCCAGAGGTTCCCAAAAGTTTGCCAGAATTTTCCGAGAACTACAACGTCCTATATCTTCCATGATAAGGTTTTTTCGAGAAAAATGTATTCTTTCATTCCGCTGTAATTTTTCGTTTTCTATTACCGATTTCATTTATTGCTCCAATTTCGGAAAGTTCGTTTCGCACGGCCCAGTATACGTTAATGACATTAAATATTTTGTGGGCTAAACTCTGTTTCTCCTTACGTACGGAAAAGAAATTTGAGTTGCAGTTGCATAAAAATGTCTTTAAGGACGCATTCATAATCGATTTGTAAAATAGAAACAATGTGACAAAAACTATTCAAATAAAAATGTGCAGGTCGGTTCAAACCGCCTTGTTAGTAAAGTAATTTATTGAGTATTACTTATATAAGAAAAAGCTCGTGAGGATAATGACCTCTTTCAACTGTGAGAGCTGTGGCGTGGCAGGATAAATCTTAAAACTCGATGATAATTAAATACACTTTGGTTTTCGAGGGCGGATCTTCCGCGAAGGGAGAATTGGTTCAACCACAGTCTTGGAAAAACACTTCACTTTCTTTGCCTTATCAGGTCTGAACTTAATTTGATTTGACACTAAGGTGAACACGATTAAATTTCCACAGATTTATTGTCTACGCGACATGTTTGATACACTGTATCTTTCTCAAGCGAATGTAATACATTGAATGTAATACATTCTAATTTCATTACTGTTGATTAGCGACCTCTACAGAGCCTTGTCAGTGGATTAAGTGAACTAACAGTGCCTCTAGTTTTTTGTTAGGTGGAAACCTCGGATAAATGATTTTTTGTGATCAGTTGAGTCTTGTCTGTGAATTTGATGGAATTCACAGTGCCTCCATAATTTTGTTGGATGGAGACCTCGGGGACCTCGTTTTTCGAATACTGTGGGCCTCTGCTGAGTCCTGTCTACCAATTTGGTTGAATTTGTAGTGTCTTCGCTCTTTTGTTGGCTGGAAACCTTGGTGACCTCGTTATTCGAATTCAGTGGCCTCTGCTGAGTCCTGTCTGTGAATTTGGTGGAATTTACAGTGCCTCCATAATTTTGTTGGGTGGAGACCTCGGTGACCTCGTTATTCGAATTCAGTGGCCTCTGCTGAGTCCTGTCTGTGAATTTGATGGAATTTACAGTGCCTCCATAATTTTGTTGGGTGGAGACCTCGGTGACCTCGTTATTCGAATTCAGTGGCCTCTGCTGAGTCCGTGAATTTGGTGAGAATTGTAGTGCCTCTGGTTTTTGTTGGGTGGAGATCTCAGAGACTTTATTATTCGAATTCAGTGTTCTTTGCTGTGTCCTGTCTGAAAATTTCAGGAAATTTGTAGCGCCCTCAGATTTGTATTGTGTGGAGATCTCGTTTTTCGAATTCAACCTCCGTGCCGAATCATGTCTGCAAGTTTCGGAAAATTTGCGGAGTCTTCAGTTTTGTAATGGGTGTACACCACAGTGATGTATTTTCCTTGTCTCCAAATTTCGGTTGATTTGCAGAACATCCAGGCTTACCATGGATAGAGACCTCCTTTTGTTCTAAAAGGAGTTATCTTTCCAATCGTTTTTAGTGTTTCCAAAGGGGGGGACCATTTTCTTTAAAGCTGGTTCAATGTTTTTCTTAGATTTTGGTTTATTGATGATGCCTGAGCCGTCGGTTTTCCTGTGGAAGGAGATCTTGTGAATCTTTGGTATGGCCCTTTTTCCGGTTCACCTGTATATTATTTATTGTATTCATTTTGTTTGTTTTTCTGATATTCGGGGTTGCAGTGCCTATGGGTTTGTTATAGATATAGTCACTCCGTCCTGATCTTGCTTAGGTTAGATTTGCTTTTAGCACAAACAACAATATTGTTGGTAAAATTCAAAAAGAGCAGCTAATATGAAGAACTCACTATAATTAATTTTTATTAATATTTTTCAACTTTGTGAGCTGAACTCCGCCTATTATGCCGTTATTTTTTATGTATATAATATAATGTTATTCAAAAACAACTGGAATGGACAATAAAGACGCTATTATGATTATTATTTTCAATTCTGTTTTGCGTTCTGTTTTATTTTCAAAACTGAGATTTTAAATCGTAAAACATAAAACGTATTACTTACATACTTCTTCAATTGTGTCCAAGGACTCCAAGGCTTTAGGCGGACCAATCCAACATCCAACTGATGAACTGACAAACCCCTATCGACATAACTTTCATTTTCGAAAAATTAAACAAATTACATCGGTTACCGCTGTCTAGAACTATTGGCAACGCTGTACAGTAAATATGACAGTGACAATAATTGTGCAATACCTTGTGGACAGCAGTAGAACTATTTTTGTCTTTTCGTTCATGTACTACAGAGGAATCACTTACTGGAGAGATTTACAATTTTATGTCCGAGGTTTTGAAAATCATTATTAAAAGTATAAATAGTTTGATTTTGTCTGAAAAATAGTATGAATAGTTCCTCAATGTTCAGTCATATAAATATCACTTGCAAAAGCTATTCTTCTCAACTGTCTTTGATTTTATAACAAGATTTTCAGAATTTTTTTAAATTATGATGTAACGTTGAAGTAGAAAATTCTGAAAAAAATCGTGATTATCTTTTACTTTGACATTGACATGTCATGATATTTGAGATGGAATCTGATGAATGGTTTTTGGGAAAACTTTTTAAAAAATTCTAAAAATTAGGTTTTTATTTTTTTCCTCGAAAACTGTTCATCAGATTTTCATCTACATCTCTCTAATTAATTATTCAATTTGAATGCCAAAATAACTCTATTTTTTTTCAGAACTTTTAACTTTGCCGTTAATTTTTTCATGGGTTTATATGAAGTTTATATGAACCTTAAATATGTGTTTAGTTTTGTTGCTTACTATAGTTATTGCACTGTTTTACAACTATTTTATGATATTTTCAAAAGACAGTTAATAATTACACAAGCAATTTATTTTTTCAGGTACTGACATAGGTGGATCTATAAGAATACCTGCTTTTATGTGCGGAGTATTTGGACATAAACCCACATCTCATCTGATTTCTACCAAAGGTGAATAGAGTGTTTTAAATAGTTTGTTGTAAATTTCATCTACAAATATTTATTTCAAAACGGAACTAAAAATAATCATACAAGAACTAAAAAAGTAATCAACGGCGGCTTGATGGCACACAGTAGCACAAATACCTGGAAAAAGTGCAGCACCCCATGATCTGAAGATCTAGAATTATCTTGCTAGATACGGATGGGCTGGTCTTACCATCTGTAAAACTCCTCTTTTGAAAAAAAAGGTTATAGGGAGTCTAGATGAATGAATGAATGAAATAGGAAATCCTAATACACAAACAAGTCAGGTACAAATTATTCTGAACAAAAAATATAAAGTAGGTATACAATTATAATACAGAATATACAATAAATGGAACAATCATTAGGTAAATATCAACAATAATAAAGAAATGTGACAAATAGTTTACTTTAAAACCAATATCAGACTGCAACCTCAAGAAATTTTCAATTCTACAGTTATTGTCAGTCACGAATTAACTATTTTTAACAATAATAAATATACATAAAACTTACTATAAAACATTTACTAAACATTTTAAGCTGCCAAAATCATTAATGAAAATCGTCGTTTCAGTGATCAAGGACTCGGTGGCCAACCTGAATAATAATTTACATAATATTTTTTTTTAGCGTTGTTTTATATCCTATATTTCATTTGTTTTTTTTCCTATGCATTTATTGTTGATAGGTATCCTGTGTCCCTGTGGTAAACTGCTTTTGCAGTCAGGACATCAACTGTAAGTAGGGGGCAAAGCACAAGGTCACGCTTTGTGGCAAAATGTGAGCTACAAGCTCAACATAACAGCTTAGGTTTTGAAGAAAAATATATCGAAGAATGGAGAAGGATAAGTATTCAGAAAAGTTCAGTAATAGTGCAGAGCCTTAATCGATTAGCCCTAGCGTTTATGTATACTTACTTCTTTATTTAAATTTAGGTACTTATTGTAGTGGTAGACTGGAAGTCAAAAACTAAGACAAAAGTTGCAAAATTGCAGAAAGATCAGCTAAAGACAGGAGGTGGAAAGCTTACCCACTGTTTTGACAAAGTATTTACAATAGCAATGGTTACCTATTCTATGGCCCTCGATACATATTGCTGAGCTACCTATCACTCTTTGATATGTCCCTATTGCATAAAAACTTGGGAAAACTAAAAAAATTAATATTTGGGGGTATATCCATGCGATTATTCAACTGATTCATCTGAGGCTAAAAATATATTGAGCCATAGCCATATTTACTCTAAGAGTTCTTTAAACCTCGTATCTTCTATTTAAAATGGGCCTGATGCTTCTCTTATGAGTCTTCTCTCAATAGTTTCTTTTTCCTCCGGAGCTAATACATTCAATCCGTTCATAGGCAACAATAATATCACAATTTATTTAAAATGAATTGAAAAGCACATGAAACTACCAGCCGTTGAAAATAAAAATGCGTGACAATGACAGTAATTTTGGACACAAGAATATGAAATGTCACTAGAATATCACCAAAATATTGGCAAATGCTTTTAAATGTGACTGTCGCTTGCTTCGTTTTTCAACAAAAGTGGTGGAGATCGAGAGTTTTTTCCATATTGCTGATAATTCATCATTTTTCAACATGACAAAGTGACAAGTAGGCCAATAAAATAATTATATTTTGAGGAATTAATTTCCAGCAAGCTGGAAATCATTTAATTACCTTCATTCGGTCCCAAATGCGTGTAATCTAAGTTTGCACCATTCCAGGAGTTGAGCTTAACTTTTGATAGCCAAAAAACCGTCAAATTTTTGCACTTTTTTTATTTTTTTGCTTATAGCTGCAAAATGGTTCATCGGTCGAAAAATGTCATTTTATTCAATAATATAGAAGGCAAAATTCTGCGTCGAATGACATCTGAAAACATCAAATTCCGTTTAGTAGTATAGCCGAAATCGAATGTTAAAAAAGAAGAAAATTTCGTAGTTCGGTGCTAGCTTACATTTTGCGGCTTTCCAAGACGACATATCTTGAAAACAGATACTCCTATTGAAAAAACCCATAAAATAAAAGTTGTAGAGAATAAAATTTTACGTTATATAGATAGATGTCCAAATGTTTAAGTTTTCTTGATTTGTCCAATTATCCGGATATCTGAATGCCCGGTTCAGCTTCGGTCCCAAATTTTGCATCAATAATTATTTTTCATCTAGTGCGCGAAATGCTACTTTGGTGATAGAGAGCTGATTTTTTTAACGAGGCGCAGCCAAGTTAAAAAATAGTCGAAATCACCAAAGTATTTCGCGCACGAGTTGCAAACAAATTTTTTTTTTACAAACGCCAAACAAAATTCATTGTAAATAATAAATAAAATTAGGTAGTGTAAAATTTTGTCACAATTTGTAGAAGCAGAAATAGGTGAGGATAGTCCCTTTGAAGATGATCCAGATGAAGGGGGCCTCGATATGCAATCGCGCCGTCTGAGCTTCTCAGATGAAGGACCATCGACATCAAAGAAAATGCGAGCATGCCTATTACATATTGATTTATGCCGCAAACTGTTCATCAATGCAGTGTTTTCGTTCCTTCATTGCACCTTAACTATTAGGAACTATGATTATGAAATTTTATTCTCTACAACTTTTATTCAATGAATTTTTTCAATAAGACTATCTGTTTTAAAGCCGCAAAATGTAAGTTTGCACCGTACTACGAAATTTTCTTTTTTTTAACATTCGATTTCGGCTATACCTCTGAACGGAATTTGATGTTTTCAGATGTCATTCGACGCAGAATTTTGTCCTCCGTATTATTGAATGGAATAACATTTTCCGTCCGACGCACCGTTTTGCAGCTATAAGCAAAAAAATAAAAAAAATGCAAAAATGTGGCGGTTTTTTGGCTATCAAAAGTTAAGCTCACCACCTGAGATGGTGCAAACTCAGATTACACGCATTTAGGACCAAATAGAGGTATTAAAACGATTTCCAGTTTGCTGGAAATTAATTCCTCAAAACGGTTTTTTTCGATTTAATTTTATTAGCCTAAAGAGATTGTGTGAGAAATGATAGTTGGGAGCATTTCTTTAATTGTACATTTCCGTTTTGATGAAATTTCTAATAATTGTTGAAAAATATGGGAGGTGCAATTCCATGCAATTCAATTGTATCTTTTAAGTTTAATTTTCATGGCCAATTTTGTTCGATTGAACAATCAACTGTATATCCGCCATTTTTGTGACCGATTTTCACTTTTGGAAAACAGTCCTATCACTACAACATGCGATTCTCTTTTGGAGAATCAGAAAAAATGTAAATGGTGATATTTGGGATCAACTTGGACACTTTCAAAGGCAAAGTCCTGTTTTCACACTAGATATATGAAAACTGATGGCTGTGTCTGAGGATCAAATTTTATGACAAACTTGACGGTGAAAACCGCATATCAATATCTATCATCGTTTATGAGTTACAGCGTGTTCTTCGAAAATGTGCATTTACGAAAAGTTGCTGTAACTTTTTTCCTGTCGAAAATTCCTTGTTTCTATAAAAACATTTTCAAAGCACTTTTTTTACGTAGAACTCAATGGTGTAAGTGATTTATTTTTTCAAATAACATTTCGATAGTTATTGATGGAAAAAAATTTGTTACGGTTTGAAGGTACTACAATAATAATAAACAATAACACAATAAATATAACCTTTTAATGTTGACTTCAACTCTCTGTGTGGTTCTTCTTCTACATGAGCAATTACAGTTCAAGTGATTCCAACCTGGAAATGAAAAGTTGGAGAGAAATATTACCGCCAAAAGGTAAATTTAGGTTAGAGGAAGAGGATTTTTTTTTGGGTTTTGACCTAAGGCTGAATTCCCACAGATCCGACGTCCGATGATACGATGGTCCGAAAATGTTCTGATTGGTTGGAAAAATGTCCTGATTGGTTGATTTGTTGTCACACCTACCAATTCAACCAATCAGAACATTTTCGTACCATCGGATCATCGGACATCGGATCTGTGGGAATCCAGCCTAAGAAGGTTAAGAAAGAAAACGGATTTTCCGTTGTGAGTTCCTGATAATTTGGAAAGATTTGACGAGTTTGATTGTTATGACATAAAGATTCTTAAACCAAACACAAAAAACTTCCCGATCATTGATATTAAATGCTGAGGCTATAATCTCCTTCATATGAGTAATTACTTTTTGATCTTCAAAATAGATATTTACATCATGTGTCATCAATTTGAACATATGCGAACAGCATATGTGCAGCTGAATTTTATTTGCTGGAAATTCATAATTATTATGTACATGTATTCTTTCAAATCAAGGCTATTAAATGATATAGAAACAGCATTCAAATGGCAAAACTGAAATCTGATACAACTTTTTGGAAAACTGACCATTTTTTGTTCTGAATCATACAAAAGGAACAATACTTCAAAAGCCATGCACCTATGCTGCCTGCATCATGTTCACTTGAAATCAGTTCTAGCAAAGGACAGAGTCTGTTTGATTGAAATATTTGAATAACCCCAGCATAATAATATAATTTTTCACCAGTATTACCAGGCCGACGTACTATACTTCCTGTGGCATCAAGATGTAATATCGCAGTTCTGTTTAAAGGTAACAGTGCAAGTTGTTCAGTACTGTAAAGATATATATGCAGAGGTATTCCCACGAACTGAATATAATTAGGATGATCCCTTTGCATTTTGATGATGTCAAAAATATTATCGATCATTTTTGGCAAAGGCTTCTGAACGCACTTTCCTATAAACTGCATCGGATCTCACTTCAGCTAAATTATGCTGATTCAAATTCAAAATATTTTGTCGTTGTTCTAAAGCTTTCACATTCAACATTTCCCTTTTCACCATCTTTCGTTCAACTCCCCTAGTCAGTTATTTGATTTTACTCAGCCGAGTTAACACTTGAGACCACCTATCAACGAGGGCCTTTATTTAGTTAGTCGCTATCCACCGGTGCGTCACTGGGAGGATATTGAATAAAAAGTACATTCCTCCGATACGCTAGCACCATCTGTGGAACTACTCCCACCCCCATACGTGGAGTATCTGTTGTCATAGAAATATCACTAGGGATTTGGATGGACAACTACTGGCCTGCACGTACTATTCCAAGTGAGCTGTATCTTACCTTACTTACAATCGACTGCGGTACAAACCCAACCCATAACGCTGAACATCTAAAAGCACGAGATAAATAGTTTCTGAGTTTCGAATATTAAACGCTTTGCCTACTAACATGTGTCAACTGGTTTTGTATAGCACAATCACGCTTAGGTAGAAGGCTTGTTGCTGGTACTATTTGCTTGTGAATAGCTATTAATGTAGTTGATGACTGCGTAGTTTGCCACGTTTGGTGAAGGGTCGCTTCTCAGCCTCTATAGTCCACAATAAAATATAATTCCTCTTGATATATATTTTCTGAAATACCCACATCCTTAAAACAAGGTCAAATACGGTCTGGAAGGTAAATTACCTGTCTTGTTTGATTGATGATCTATTTATTTTGTGGAAGTTCATGATGAAATAAGAAAAGGAAGAAAAAATATAACTTTTGTCCAGTTTCCACTAACACTTTACTACTTTATTACGACCGGTTTCGGCTTTTACACCATTTTCAAGTAACTACAGATTTCATCAAGTTCGTGAATATTTATACATAAGAAAGTAATTAAAGAGAGGTTGGGTTTAAATTACCTAACTGATGTTTCAAAACAAGTTGGGAAATACCTAGAATCTACCTGATGAGTCAATTTAATTTATCTAATAGGGGTTCATACAATCGGTGGGTCCAACTTTGTTATCAAAAGTCACAAATTCAGAAGTGGAGAGCTACATAATTCTAACTGGTCATTAAGGGTATCAAAATTGGGGTTTTTATTCAATTTGTTTATTTCCAAGGCTTCCAACAAGTTCATTTCTCTTCCTTTATTGCACGTATGAAGGATGTTCATGTTATTTTTATTTATTGTATGATTCGTTTCTTGTAAATGTCTATATATAGCTGATTTTTTATCTGATAACACATGTTCACGGTACCTTATTTCAAAATTTCTTCCCGTTTGTCCTGAATAAGCTGCTCCAACAAACACAGTCATAAATTCTATAGACTTAGCAAATAAGCTGTCTAATATTAACAACAAAAGTAACATTAAATTAGTTTCCTTCGATGTGAAGAACATGTTTCCAAACGTTCCAACAAACGAATGCCTTCCTCTTTTGAAAGACATACTTGATAAACATAATATTAATCCTTACATCACGGAGGAGTTATACAACCTCTTTGATGTATGCCTCAAACTAAATTATTTTAAATTCAAAAATAATGTTTACCTGCAGAATTCGGGTCTCCCAATGGGCTCTCCGTTAAGTCCCTTACTAGCCGATATTTTTATGAATACCTTAGAAAACACCCGCATCCTAAATAACGCCTTATCTCATAAACATATTGCATTCTGGTTCAGATATGTTGATGATATTCTCGTAGGTTTTAATGGCTCAATGAGACAGATAAATCAATTTTTGAATTTCCTTAACACCCTTCATGATAAGATAAAATTCACGGTCGAAATAGAACAAAACAATAAAATTAATTTTCTAGATCTTACTATTACAAACATTAATAATAATTTTCACTTCAACATATACAGAAAAGATACTTTTACGGATTGTACAATACCTTTAGATTCCTTCAGTCCATTATCACACAAATTATCAGCATTCAGATCAATGATACATAGGGCATTTATGATTCCTTCATCGGATAAGGCTTTGCAGGAAGAAATAAAAATCATAAAACAGATTGCAATAAATAACCAAATTCCAGTCTACTTAATTGATAAGATCATCTCCAATAAACAGCAGACAATGATCAGGAATGAATTATATCCAAATCAAATAGGACCCAAAGGAGATAAAAAAATATGCTAGTATAAGCTACTCGGGAAAACTCTCAGAAAATATTAAGAACTATTTTTCAAAATTTAATATAATAACTTCATTCACTAGTAGGAGTAATTTAGGGAATATACTATTCAATGCAAAACCTAAAAAGGATAAATGGAAAAAATCAGGTATATATAGACTGGAATGTGGTGATTGTACAGCAGCTTATTCAGGACAAACGGGAAGAAATTTTGAAATAAGGTACCGTGAACATGTGTTATCAGATAAAAAATCAGCTATATATAGACATTTACAAGAAACGAATCATACAATAAATAAAAATAACATGAACATCCTTCATACGTGCAATAAAGGAAGAGAAATGAACTTGTTGGAAGCCTTGGAAATAAACAAATTGAATAAAAACCCCAATTTTGATACCCTTAATGACCAGTTAGAATTATGTAGCTCTCCACTTCTGAATTTGTGACTTTTGATAACAAAGTTGGACCCACCGATTGTATGAACCCCTATTAGATAAATTAAATTGACTCATCAGGTAGATTATAGGTATTTCCCAACTTGTTTTGAAACATCAGTTAGGTAATTTAAACCCAACCTCTCTTTAATTACTTTCTTATGTATAAATATTCACGAACTTGATGAAATCTGTAGTTACTTGAAAATGGTGTAAAAGCCGAAACCGGTCGTAATAAAGTAGTAAAGTGTTAGTGGAAACTGGACAAAAGTTATATTTTTTCTTCCTTTTCTTATTAAATTACCTGTAATATATTTCAATATAGTTTAAAATTACCTTTCCAAAAATATAGCACACTTGATATTTTGCTGCAGTCATCTTTGAAATACAGAGCTTTTAGATTTTCTCATCTTTTGAAACACACATTTTGAACAAGAAGGCTTTGGACGACGCGGCGATAAAACAAAAAGCAAATGTATACTGGTTGTAAAGACGCTCCTCAATTCGTGGTTTTGATCAATTTTCAAAGGCATCCGCAATGAAGTATGAGAATTATGAATTGGAGATGATAGTCTGTTTTATACAATCCGGCGAAAATGCAGAAGCAGCAAGCAATTTGTTCCACGAGAGGTATCCAGAGAGAAGACAACCTTTTAGAGATATTTTCGGGAGATTGCGACACAACTTGATTGATGGTGGTCAATTTGAAAAGAAAAGACCAAAATTATATGCATCAAATAGGGATACGGAGTTGGAAGAAATAGTCGTTTTAGGAGCTGTTGGAAATAATCCCCAAACGTCAACGCGAAATTTGATAATATCAACAAGTCTACCAAGAACCAACGTCAGGCGGATTTTGAGAAAGCACAAATTCAAGCCATACAGGACCAGAAAAGTTCACAAACTCAGACCAGATGATTTTGAACGCCGCATTGATTTTTGCCAGTGGTTCCTGGAGAATTGTAACCAAGAGCGTGATTTTTCGTTAAATTGTATTTGGACTGACGAAGCACTACGCAGTGCCGGCATTTTCAACCGCTTCAATTCTTATACTTTGGCAAGACAAAACCCTCATTCAATTGTGGAGTAGAGAAGTCAAAGAAGATTTGGATTTAGTGTGTGGACAGGTGTTTTCAGGGGTAGAATTATCGGCCCGTTCATTTATAATGGCAGTCTTAAATCTCAGAGGTTTTTAGAAATTTTAAGGCAAAATATTGAACCCCTTGTTAATGAATTGCCACTAATGGAGCTCAGATAAATATATTTTCAGTAAGACGGGGCTTTGCGTCACAACAATGCAATTGTCAAAAATTTTTTGGATGCAAATTTAGGTAATAATTAGGTAGCCAACCAAGGACCAAACCGCCAAACCGTTGGCCGGCCAGGTCGACGGGCCTAACGCCTATGGACTTTTACCTCTGGGGAAGGCTCTATTGAAATATACAGGAATATATAGGGTGTCTCATTAACATTTTTCTATGAATAACTATCGAAATGTTATTTGAAAAAATAAATCACTTGCACCATTGAATTCTACGTAAAAACGTGCTTTGGAAATGTTTTTATAGAAACAAGGAATTTTCGACAGGAAAAAAGTTACAGCAACTTTTCGTAAATGCACATTTTCAAAAAACACGCTGTAACTCATAAACGATGATAGATATCGATATGCGGTTTTCACCATTGAGTTTGTCATGAAATTTGATCAGACACAGCCACTAGTGTTCATCTGTCTAGTGTGAAAACAGGACTTTCCCTTTGAAAGTGTCCAATTCGACACACCCTGTATCGTCAAAATAAGCGTATTAAAGTGTACTATAGTGACATACCAACTTTGAAATCTGCTCGCTTTTCTATCGACTGCAGACGGCGTTTGTTATATACAAATTTGGACTATGTTTTTTACATTTTTAGTAGTATCAACTACTTGCACCAAATTTCAGATTTTAGAAAATAGGTACTTTCACGAAACCAATTTTTCTTTTCAAGTTTATCGCGCTAACGATCTCATTGCAAAATTTTGAAGGCTGACCATAATCACACAGTTTCTTAGTTAATTTTCTTTTCATGCATCAATTTTTAGATTATAAAATCATATTAAATACGTAACGTAATATCGAAAGCCTTTCCAAAATGGTTGCATTTTTTTTGCTCAGCTCTCCGACTATCACTTTTCATCTGTACAAAGAAACTACCACATCAGTGCTGGCATCTAGGCAACTCACACCATACTTGCGTTTGATAGAATTCTTCTGGACTTCCATTGTCTAGAAACAATGAAAATAAATTCTATGCATGTGTTTGAGTCACGACGTTTCAACAGTTATCATCTACTGTCGTTATCAAATGTGTGAATGAGACAAGATATCTCGTATACTTATTATACAGCATGCAACTAATATACCTGCTATAAAGGTAATTATGATCTTCGTGGGGTCTCTCTCAGGTCATCAATGTTAATTAATGTGATACAACGACCTTTTTTGTGAGTGTTATTATTGATGACCGATCTTGACAGGTCTTGACACAGAGTTTTATTGAAATCTCAATCGATCTTGCTGAGTGATGAGTGGCATCCACACATTCCGAATCTCTATGCTCGGCTGACTGAACACGTCATTATTCTGAATATAAGCCGACTCTATAAACTTTCTCTTATACCAATGCTGTTCTTTGTGATCTGCTATTCCCGACTTCGCTGTTTCTCCTCGCTGAGCATGTCTCTTGTGTTCACCGATTCTCACATTTAGTGGCCTCTTAGTTTCTCCAACATAATCCATCCCACATTCACACGGAACACGGTAAATCCAGTTTTTGGAGTCACTATTCTCGTTGGGTGGTTTCGTTTTTGTGAGTTGGCTATGAATGGTATTACTTGATCTGAATCATATTCGGATGTTGTACCTCGATCCAATTCGCCTTATCTTATCCGATAAACTTCTCACATAGGGAAGACATAGGGTAGGCTGCGTTGGTTCATCTGATTTCTCGGTGTTGCCTCTTCTGCTGTTAAGGACCGCTGCTATATGTTTGTCGGAGTACCCATTCCGTCGCAGTTCTTTTTTGATGTTATTCAATTCGTTGGTCAGACTCACATCGGTGTTACAGTGGCTGTAGGCCTGGTCAACCAACCAGCGGATAATTCCTCTCTTCGTCGCTCCGTGATGGTTCGACTCAAAATTCAAGTATTGTCCGGTGTGAGTTGTTTTCTGTACACTGACGTTTGAAACTTGCCATTCGTTCTTTGAACTTTCACATCAAGAAAGGGTAACCCATGCAAATAATTTATTTTCTTTGTTTTTAGACAATGGAAGTCCAGAAAAATTCTACTAACACTAATACATTGGCAACCACTTTCAAATATACTTGCTTTTCATTATACAAAGCATATGGACACCTATTGAGACCGATACACCCGAAAAAAAAATCTCTTTCGTGTTGATTACTCAAACTCATAAACAAATTATCCTAGTAATCAAACATTTTAGGCAATATTTCACTTTATAGATCTTTGCAGGAATGACTTTCAGGACTGGTAAGGAAGAACAGACTATGGTAGTGGCTGGGCTATTGACGAGGCATGCTGATGACTTACTGCCATTACTAAAAGTATTAGTTGCTGATAATGCTAATAAATTGAATATGGATCGACCAGTAGACATAAAGAAAGTCAAGATTTGCTATGTTCCCAAAGTAAATGATTTTTTTGTTAGTCCAATTAGGGAGGAGATGAAAACTGTTTTCTTACGGTATGAAAAGACAATTGCCCACTTGATTTGCAGAGGTTGTAGGTCTTTATTTTGCATATTCGATATTGTTTTAGTTGTAACTTGTCTAAATATGAATGTTACTATAATGTCCTGCAATAGACAAATGAGACATTAGGATCTTGTACAAACAAGCTTATTTCAAGGCATATTTCCAGAAAACTGAATTCATGGATATTAACTTTGCTTTCCCTGCAGTTTACCACCCTTTGACTAAGTAGCTATCTTATAATCTTTTACCCTCACTGACACAATTACACTAAAATAGTGTTGACCAATAATAATAAATATATTTCATTGTCATTAAGATTGAATCTCGTGAGAATACATCAAACCATAACAGTAGAACAAGAACTAACAAACTATGCAGTTTAGGTCAATATTGAACAATTAACAATACTGTTAAATTTTCAGAAAATTATAAATACCTCTACATATAGAAAGCACATTGTCCTAGGTACATTTTGTTAGTTTTTCAGGAGCGCTAAATAACAGTTAATAACGATAAGATTATATGCTTCTGAAAAATAGCAACTACTTGTCCAATAGGTACTAAATAAACATCATTAATACACACCTGATGAGTAGGTGTAACAAAACAGTTCTGTTCGACGTTAAATTCGTTTTTATTCTTAATTTAACAAAATCGATGGGTTTCTCCAAAGCATTAGCTTCTTATAAAGTATATTATATAATATTATTTATTATTGTGCTAATTGAGTCGGCTCAATATTGAATACCAGGAAATATACAGGGTGTCCCGAAACTCAACGTCATCCTTTGGACGGCTGATAGTTTATCTCATGACTGACCAGAATATCACACTATGAGTGCCGCAAGTACAAAACTTCATAGTTTAAGATTTTAATTTTTTAATAATCATTCTATTGATTAAAATACAAAATAAAAATTAGAGCATGGGTACAAACTGCCTGCCACCAAGTCGAATGCAAGCGTGTCATCTTTTTGAAAACGATCTTTTTATTCGTCGTGTGGCACTTATTTGGACGGCTGCTCCATTAATACAACGTCTCAATTCATGCTCATCATTTACTGGATGTGCATCTAGCGGGTTTTACTCTGGTGATTGAGGAGGCCACAAAATGGGATCAAGACGGCCGATCCATCTCTGTGGATAATTTTTGATCCAAATAATTTATCACTGGTCGTGCATAATGAGCTGGACAGCCGTCATTTTGGAACCACATTGCCCTGCGTATGGCCAAAGATACATCTTCCAAAAGAGTAGGCAGTTCGTTTTCTAAAAAAATCGCGATAAAGGACCCCGCAAACTCCTTATGGAATTTGGGTCCCGGTGGATTTTTTTGAATTTTTGGTTTGATGTAGTCCATGTAGTTCTCAACCAATGTTACCATTGCGCCAACTCAAAAAAATGAACAGTTTTGCTGCTAGGGGGCGTTGAAATCACCCCTTGCGCAGATTAGACTATTTATTTTTGAACCCGGTAACAATATTTTCACTTGTTTCATTGTTGCTAATGTTGCACAATATTGTGCTGTTTTATAAAAAAAAATTCTTACCCCCTTCCCTTTTTCCCCAACTCCTATAACGGAACGCAAAAAAAATATTTCTCGAGTGCCTTCAAATGTATCGTCGAATGTTTAAATATGCCTAAATAAGGGAAATAGCAGTTTTTTATGATTATCCCCCCACCCCCCAAATGACACAAAACAAAAAAATTTTGGTTGATTTTTCTGAATTTTTGATATGATGCAGTTCAAGTTATTTTGAATAGAAATAAATCGGGTGACAAACCACAAAAATGAACAGTTTTGATGCTAGGGGGCGTCGAAATTATACCTTGCTCAGAATAGACTATTCATTTTTATAGGCGGAAATAATAGCTCTACGTATTTTAGATTAGATTATGCTGATCAATTGTGTGAATGTTTATAAATTGAAAATCTAAAACCTCCCCCTTACCCCCAACCCCTATTTCAAAACACGAAAAAAAAAAAATAATTCAGGCACCACCTCAAATTTAAATTGTGGATGTCTAATTTTTATTTATTTTCAAGATATTCGCCCCATTGATTGATATTCAAAAAACATGAACTAGGCCCTACTAAGAAGTCAGCGAACTCCACCAATATTTTTCTGACAGGAGGGAAAGGTGAAATTAAACAACTGTACGATTTCCTCAATTTGAGCTGATTAAAACATTTATTTTGATAAAGCAGTTGGGATTACATTTTTTTCGTGTTTTAAATTAGTGGTAGGGGTAAGGGAAAGGTTTTAGATTTTCATTTCGTGAAAAATTACAGAATTGATCAGCATAATCTAAACTAAAATACGTAGAGCTATTATTTTCGCCAATAATAATGAATAGCCTATTCTGAGCAAGGTAGGATTTCAACGCCCCCTAGCATCAAAACTATTCATTTTTGGGGTTTGTCACCCAATTCATTTCTATTCAAAATAACTTGAACTGCATCATATCAAAAATTCAGAAAAATCCACCGAAATATTTTCGTTTTGTGTCATTTGGGGGGTGGGGGGATAATCATAAAAAACTGCAATTTTCCTTATTTAGGCATATTTAAACATTCGACGATACATTTGAAGGCACTCGAGAAATATTTTTTTTGCGTTCCGTAATAGGAGTTGGGGGAAAAAGGGGAGGGGCTAAGAATTTTTTTATAAAACAGCACAATATTGTGCAACATTAGCAACAATGAAACAAGTGAAAATATTGTTACCGGATTCAAAAATAGTCTAATCTGCGCAAGGGGTGATTTCAACGCCTCCTAGCAGCAAAACTGTTCATTTTTTTGGGTTGGCGCAATGGTAACATTGGTTGAGAATTACATGGACTACATCATACCAAAAATTCAAAAAAATCCACCGGGACCCAAATTCCATAAGGAGTTTGCAGGGTCCTTTCCTCGTTTAGAATGCCAGGTAATTCAATCGGTCCAATTATTATATCGTTCCAGATGCAGGTCCATAAATAAATAATTTAGATCGTTTTTAAAAAGATGACACGCTTGCATTCGACTTGGTGGCAGGCAGTTTGTACCATTCTCTAATTTTTATTTGTCTTTTGTTTAGTTGTCAATAAATTTCTGCCACTTCAATTTACCAAGTGATATCATTCGAATTCCTAATTATTGAAATAATTTCACAATGAGCTCCTATTGCACTAAACTAGGAATATCTTTTTTCCTCAAGTGGAAGATAGTGAATGTTGTATCATATCAAAAACTACACCGAATGAGCAATTTTTTTAAACAACTTGCCAGGTTAGCGTAGTGATTTTCTTTACAGTATGAAGAGTCTAAGTGAGCTAATAAAATAAATTAACTCGTGAATCGGGCAAATATGTTTTTTTTTCTCCAAAGGTATTGCACCAATATTTTCATTTTGGATTTTGGTTATTAAAGGTTGCATAACAAAAATTAGAATCTTAAACTATGAAGTTTTGTACCTGTGGCACTCGAAATACTGATCAAAGGTTTCGATTTTCACAAAATTCATTAAACTGCCAATATCTCCAGAACTATCAGTATTTTACTAAGGTCATATTGGTACTTACCCAGTCAACACAGAATGGTCTCAGAGATGGTAGTGAGATTCACATTCACGTTTGAGATCACACCAGTGAATCGCAAAGTGACTTCCATTATTATCGCATAAACGTCTATTCGGTGCCCCGTTGGTCAGTTGGAGACATCAAAATGTGATGCAAAATGTGACTCGAAATTAGCCCAATGTGACATTCCATTTATACTTCGGAATCGAATGCAGATAGAGGCCTTTTCGATGTAACAATGTGAAATCGAATGGACTGGTACTTATTTAAAGATACGATTCACTTTCTGATTCACCTGTATGTCAAGAATAAAACAAAGCTCACCATGTTTCAACATAAATGAAAATTATACCTCAATATTATTATTCTTACTAATGAATTACTGTTCATATGGATTGGAATGCTAGAAAACAAATGCGTGAGTTGATTCCGTAGTATATACGTACACAAACAAAAAAAATCAAACTATGTCTGAATCATGAAAAAAACAATATACAGAAATGTAGAGAAATCTATAATTCAACTCCAATCCTCTGGACAGCATTTTCTTCGCGGCGAAATTAGTACCTATCCTGAAAATGTAAATCACTGAATTTACCTTTCTGTTTCTACTCACCGTTCCGGTCCTTGAAGAGATACAGTTCTTGGTAGAAATAATAATTGGGTAATGTTATAAACACATTTGATTCAACTATTGAAATAAAAAGAAGCAAACAGAGCACTACATACTATCAGAAGTACATAAATAATATTTAAAGAATGGCGTCAACCAAATACAAATTCTTCTTGACTCTCGACTCGACAAACACCTCTGGCCATTTTGTGCCGTGATGGTGATGTCACGATCAAATTTGTTACCAACCTAATTCCTTCTATACCGACAAAATCGCAATAAAACCTGAATTCATGTCATGTTGAAGTGGTCAAGAAATATCTACACATGTATAGTGTTTTGTGGCGCTCTACAAAAGTTGTCCTTTTCTAACGAAAATTTTCAAAAATTGTTGAAGTAAAAGTGTAAAGTTTTGTGATGAGTTTGACCAAATTTTGAAACGAAAAATTCATTTCATATAAGAACAACTTTGATAGTTTGAAACAATCAACCAAAGTCAATTATTGTCAGTGTATCAGAACCTGTTTTTTGCCCCCAAGATAAAAACAACAGAACTTATTTCTTTTGTTCCTTGCCAGTGCAGGAGCAAACATATTCTGAAGGGATCTGAAATATCGAAAAATGAATATTTGCGAGTCTTGTGGCGATTCTAAGGATAGTGTCATATGTTGTGATGGCTGCAAACACAACTTTTGTGAAAAATGTTCTGACCTCTCCAGCTCGAAATTAAGATGCATACCGCTGAAGAAGAGACGTTTAATCTATCTTTGCGATAAATGTGAACAAGGTTTCAAACTGCTTCCCATTCTGATGAATAAAGTAGAACTCCTAGAAAATAAAGTAAGTGAATTACAGGAGAAAGTTGAAAAACAAAATTCTTCTGGAGGAAAGATAGAGGATGGAATTACAAATTTTGAGAATATCATCTCGGAACTTGAAGAGAGGAGAAATCGGGCAAGAAATGTTATTGTGCTGAATATACAGGAGTCGACAAAGAAAGATAGAAATGAAAGAATTGCGGATGAAAAGCTCACAGTCAATAACATTTTAAAGGAATGTGATATCAGTGATGGAAATATGCAGGTATATCGGATTGGAAAATTCACTACTGAAAAAAATCGACCTCTGATAATAATATTTTCCGACTTAGAAATAGCTAAGCAAGTACTGAGAAATTAAAATAAAATAAATGCAAACAGAGTAATCATTTTTGGAGATCAAACCAAAAATCAACGTGAATACTACCAGAAGGTGAAAAGTAGACTGAGTAAACTTATCGAAGAAGGTGACATGGATAAAACGATAAGATATATAAATGGAGTACCAACCATTGTCCAAAAAGAAGAAAAAAACCAGTGATGCCTAATATTCAGAAATCTTCTTTTATAAATTTCAATCAAGACATCATTTATGTAAACATTCAGAGTTTTCTTGCAAACAAACACGAAATTTTAACCCAAATAATCTGCTACCGCCCAACAATCATAGTTTTAAGTGAATCTAGAACCACTCAGGATATTTTAGACTCTGAACTTAGTTTAATGCAGTATAATTTAGTAAGATGTGATAGCAGCAGTAGATATACAGGAGGAGTCTTACTTTATATTAAACAGGGCATTGAATATAAAGTGATGAAAAGTATAACATTAGAAGTTAACTATTGGTTCAAGTTCATAGAAATTTCAATTGATAGCCAAAAATGGACCATTGGAGGTGTTTACCATTCACCAAATGCAAGTAATTCAGTGTTCATTGATAAAATGGAAGAGATACTAGAAACTTATTTTCAGAATAGAAAAACTGTCTTGGTAGTTGATACAAATATTGACTTTAAAAATAGTAATAATTTCTACACGAAAAAATTTCAGCACTTGCTAAACATGTATGGGGTGGATCAAATGGTTGAAGATTATACTCGAATTACTAATTTCAGTAAAACTCTAATTGATTCTGTTATAACAGATTGTGATAAAGTTACTGTCAAAGTGAATGATTGTCCAAAAATTTCTGATCATTCTATCATTTCCATTAGTATATTTAATACAAAGCCGAATGTTCCTGGGAGAATTCAAGAGTGTAGAAATTTGTGCAAAGAAAATATGTTATCAATCAATATGGAACTCTTGTCTTGTAACTGGTCATTAGATTTTGTAAATGTTAATATTATCTCAGAAGAAAATTTTAAAAAAGTGTATGACATTGTAAATCGAGTTGCTCCAAGTTTTACTAGAACAATAAAATCAAATGATGTACCATACTATGATAATGATCTGAGGAAGAAAGCTAAAGACAGAGATTTAGCATATAAAAATTTCAAAAAATGTAGTACTATTCAAAAAGAAGAAAAATGGCAAGTATATAGGACAAGTCGAAATCAGTATGTTAATATGCTCAAAGCTAAAAAATCAGAATACTATGAACAGAAAATTGATTTGAACAAAGGAAATTCAAAGCAAATGTGGAAAACTCTTAAATCTATTGTCAAACCTGAGGCCCCTTATAATTTCAACAAAATTGAATTTTTTGAAAATGGTGAAACTAGAATATGCAGAAATGAAATAGATATAGCTAACAACTTTAATAATTTTTTTATAGATAGTATCCAAGATATTGCTGATAGTATGATAGAAGAGGAACAATGGTCACAAGAAAACCTTATACAAATAAATAAGTTGTTTTCAAAAACTAACTTATAGTGAACGGCGTGAAATTATACTCTCTTTGGATAACAATAAGAATAAATCTGAAATTCTTAGTGCAAGATTCTTGAAAGAAACATTCGACATGTTATATTACATTTTATAAATTCTTCTCTTGAATATGGAATATTTCCAGATAGTTTCAAAATTAGCACCATTATACCAATACCGAAAATTCCAAATACAATAGATGCAAATAATTTCAGGCCTATAAATACATTACCAACTCTTGAGAAAGTAATTGAATTGGCTGCTCATGCACAGTTGATAAACTATTTGAATAGCAATATTATCCTTAGTGATCACCAATCAGGATTCAGGAAGAGTTATTCATGCGAAACAGCTCTCCAATATACTTTGTCAAATTGGAAAAAACAAATAGATGAAAATAAATATGTCATTGCAGTTTTTCTAGATCTGAAACGTGCATTTGAAACAATTGATAGAGACATTTTATTACGCAAACTGAGGTATTATGGAGTTGCTGGCACTGTTTATGATTGGATGGAGAACTATCTGAACAACCGAAGTCAAAAAACAAAAATTGGCTCAAGTTATTCCAACAAATTGAGTAATAGCTTTGGAGTACCTCAAGGAAGCGTTTTAGGCCCCCTTCTGTTCATCTTTATATAAATGATATTCATCAAATTGCAGGGAACTGCTCTATTAGCTCATTTGCCGATGATACATTGGTGTATTGTGCAAATCACAGCTTAGACCAAGCTACAATAGAAATTAACAACACATTGGCCAATATTAAAAAATATTTGAAGACAAATAAACTTAAGTTAAATGTAGCTAAAACCAAATCAATGATTGTTACAACTAAATATAAATATGATAATATAATTGTTAATTCGATTGATATTGTGATTGAAAATACGTCTTTGGAAATTGTAGATGAATTCAAATATCTGGGATTTATGATCGATAATAATCTAACATTCAATAGTCATGGAGAATATATCATTAGAAAAATATCTAAAAAAATGTACTTTTTTTCAAGAATTTCAAAAGAGCTGTCCATGTTTGCCAGAGTTACTATTTATAATTCCATTATAAAACCTGACTGACTATTGTGCAACAATAATTTACTTGTTTAACCAAAACCGCATTTCTCAACTCCAAAAGCTACAAAATAGAGGAATGAGATTAATACTGAAATGCAATAGATATACTCCAATTAAATTGATGTTGGATACATTGCAATGGTTTTCAGTTAGTTCTCGTTTATTTTACATGAGTATGACTTTCATTTATAAATTGAACAAGGGCCTACTACCTTCATATTTCAACGAATTCTTAATAAGAAATGATGAAATTCATAACTGTGACACAAGAATGAGGACTGACTGTCATATTCACAGAACCAATTCTAGTATGAGCATGAGATCGATATTTTTCAAAGGGTTAAATGAATTCAATAAACTGCCTATGAACATAAAATCATCAGTATCTTTATCTTCTTTCAAGTCATCATTATCAAAGCATATTAAAACTCTATAATTGTTGGACTTAATGACGTATTAAATTGGAGTGTTTACAACATCTTTGTGGAAAAATCATTCTTATCTTTGTTCAATATTATCAATATTATTGTTATAGGATTCTGAGTCTATTACTGCCATATCTTGTACTTCTATCTTATCTTGTATTTCTGTCTTATCTTGTATTATTATCTAATCTTGTATTACTGTCTTATCTTGTATTACTCTTATCATGTATAACTATCAATTGCCTGTGATATTTTTATATATGTAAGATGTACATTTTTTATATTTAATCGAGATGTTTGTATATTAGGCTTACCTATTTTAAATAAACTACTACTACTACTTAATGTGCTTTGCACTTTTCTTCACATTTTATGCCTCAAAAGTAACACTAGAAGAGAATTGTGAACAATTCATAACATTTGGCATAAATAAGTGGTAACAATGATGTCTAAATGCAACTCATTTTGTTACCATAATAATCAAGAAAGCAACATCTACTAGATGTTTGTGTTAACTGGGTAGGGAAGAAGCGCTTAACCAGTGATATTTATTATATATGATATTTTGTCGAATTATTGTTTAGCTGGTTAATAAAGATTATTATTATATTATTATTATTATATTCTGGTCAGTCATGAACTGGTCTATCAGCCCTCCAAAGGAGAGAGACAGAGAGAGAAAATATACTTTATTGTCATAAGAATCTTGTTGACAAAGTTTCACTTAACCTAAGCTAAGAAAAATAAAAATCACTTTGTACTTATATATCTAAAAATATATAAATGGTCCAAAAACCATTTAAAGTAATGGAGTTTGGATTGAAGTTAGTTTGTATGTATATAAACATATAAGTCGTACAAAATACAAATAATACAAAAAGTTTGACTTAACCTATATAGACACTTCACGTAAGTATAAAAAATTTAAGTCGTAGGTATAAAATACTTTCGAAAGAAAATTTAAAATCACGTACAGTTTATTTTAAAAATTATCATTTTAAAAATTCTTCTATATTATAATAAGGTCTATCACGTAGAAAACATTTCACAGCCTTCCTAAAGCATTGTAAAGATTTTATTTCTTTTATATCATTTGGCAGATGGTTGAACATTTTAAGACCATTATAAACAATGGAATCCTTTATGACAGATGTCATTGGTATTGGCAACTTAATGTTGCTGGATTGCCTTGTCACATAATAGGATGGAAAAGATTGGAATTGAGTCAAATGTTGTTTGATTAAATACACTGTTTCCATTATAAAGATAGAAATCACTGTTAGAATTCCATGAGCAGTGAAAAGGAGTCTACAAGAGTATCTACGCTTCAATTGGCACATATATCTTATGGCTCGTTTTTGCAAAAATAAAAAATGTTGTAGTAGATATCCACTACATACGCCCCAAAATGGAATTCCATATCTCAGATGGGATTCCACCAGAGAAAAATAAACAGTCTTGGCTGCAGATAAACCAAGCTCATTTGCGACTACTCTGACTGCATAACAGCCAGAAGACACTTTGTTGCACAAGGCACGAACATGGTCTTCAAATTTTAACTTACGGTGGATATGCACTCCTAAAAATTTTAAACTGCTTTTTGTTTTCAATGATATCATTCCCAATCGGTATATTGTCAAGCTCACATCTGAAAGTTACTATATTGGTTTTCGAGACATTGAGTGAAAGTCGATTTGAATCACACCAAGTCTTTACTTTTTTCATATCACTGGATATGATTCTAGTTAAATCATTTGCATTGTCAGAGTGCCAAAAAATAGTGGTATCGTCCGCAAATAGTGTGAATTTTCCTGAGATATTTATACTTGTCAAATCTTTAATGTACAAAAGAAATAATGTTGGCCCTAGTATTGAACCCTGAGGCACACCACTATATATTTTCGCAATTTCTGAGCGATGGTTGGTTTTCACCATCTGACTGCGACCCGACAAATATGAGCTAAACCAGCTCAGTATCACTCCTCTGAAGCCATAGTAGGGAAGCTTCTGCAACAGTATTTCGTGATCCACACAGTCGAAAGCCTTCGAGAAGTCACAAAACACTGCAGCAGCAACCTCCCCACCATTGATTTCAGTATAAACTTTTTCCATAAATGTGAAAATTGCATCATTAGCGCCTTTGCCACTTTGAAATCCGAACGTATTATCTGGGAGATTTTTCAAAATGTTTGCTGAAATGTCATCATAACCAGATGACGTCTTTTTTCCAATGGAAACAATCATCTGTTTCAGCTCATAAATGTCACTGTCAATAAAGGGGTTTTTAAATTGTTCCATAGGGTTGCTATGAATAGTCAGTTTATTTGTATTCTTTTTTGCAACAGTGCAGTAATATTCGTTGAGAAGGTTCGGTGAAAGTGAAACTTCATGTACTTTATTAGATTTACCTCTCAGGTCATTAATTATTTACCAAGTCTCTTTTCGTTTGTTTTCAGCTTGCTCGATTCTATTTTTATAGCAACTTTCTTTTGCTTGTCTGACAACCTGTCTGTAAATACTGCGATATCTACTGAAATACCGTTGAAAGGAAATATCAATATTAAATTTCCGAATATAATGCAGTGATCGCATATTGTTTGCTGAAATTTTATGCCTCGAGTAATCCACTGTTTTTTGTGCTTGACTTTTATCTTTTGGATGGGAAATGAACTATTGAAAATATCCACAAAATGATTGTAAAAGATTCTGAATGGATCCTGGTCATTGACAACAATATCCCAGTTAGTATTCAGGCATGCATTATATAATCTTTGATAGTTTTTTCTACTGTACAATCTACCTAATCTAGAATTTTTTCGATCTACTTCAAAATTCAATTTGCAACAGCATAATATAGCTTCATGGTTTTGACAAGCCAGCTGAAGTAATATCACAAGTAATATTTTGTTTGTCCAAATTCGTACATATATAATCTATGGTTGTGGCAGAGTGTGGAGAGATTCGTGTAGAGGATTCTACATGCATATTCAGGTTGAATGAGGTTAAAAGATTATTTAGAGACTGGGTGACTACAGATTTCTTGTCAGCAAAATTAATATTAAAATCTCCTGACGTTGAGTTTTGAGACACCCTGTATATGTAATCGCAGTGTCATGCGAATTTATCATTGAAATAATTTGAAAATTATAATGGGGCCTTTCACTCTGAAAACATGTAAATGTATTTCTACGATTTACGTATTACTAAGTTTTTAGTGTTCTATTTGTCTCCCTGATATCTGAAGGCAAAATGACCATATTTATTGCGGGAATGAACAGATGTTATGTTGTAAAGATTGCAAGCAGCCTTGAACATAGATTTGGTGTTTATATTGGCATCCATTACTGTGCTTATTAGTCTCTATTGTTCATCGTTAACAGGACTGCCGTTCTTTTCTGGCACGGTCCTTTAATGTATTTCTTCCCGTGTTTGTTTCCTGGGATGCTTTCGCAGTAATTTCTGTGACTGTCCCCAATCCAATTTCTTACAGACGCTCTTACTGTACAATTCGGTACCCCTAGTGCCCTTGATTTGGGGGATTTTCCGAACCTTCTCTTGCTAGTTCGTCTGCTTTTTCATTGCCTGCAATTCCCATATCAGTTTGACTTGATTCCGGTCTGCTAGCACTCCTAGTTCTTTTTTGCAGTCCCATACCAGTTTGAACGTCACTTCCTTGTGGCACAATGCCGCTTGGCTGTCTGACAGGATGTTGATGTGCGCGTTTTCAACGTTTCTCCTGTTGTTCTCCCTCGCGCATTGGAGAATGGCGTACACTTCTGCCTGAAAGACAGAGGTGTGTTTGCCCAGTGAGTAGCTGGTGTCAGTACTCGGATTCCTGGAGAACACTCCTGAGCCTACTCCATTCCCAGTCTTGGATCCATCTGAGTACCAGATTCTCCCCTGTAGAGTGTTCCTGAGCTGCGAGCCGTCCCACTCAATTCTGTCTGGTATCTGCACTCTGAATTGGTTGTTGAAGCAGTATCATTTCGGAATGTAGTCCGTTCTCGTTCCCAGCACGTCCTCGATCAAAATTCTAACGATGCTCATGTGTCCCATTCCAACATTCAAGTTGGGTGTGTTCTGCAGTCAAGAGACACCAAGCCTTGCCTCCTCCTGCACTAGGTGAAGAGGAGGCAGTCCCAGGAGTGTCTCCATGGCTCCAGTTGATGTTGATTTAATTGCCCCTGTGATTCCGAGACAGGCAAGTCTTTGTACCTTGCTTAGTTTTGTTATGGCTCTTTGTTGTGTCTTGGGCCACCACACCAAAGAGGCGTATACCGGGTGGCTACGGAAGTATTGCCTACGGAATATCTCAGTTATTGTATGAAGTAGGTTCGTGAAATTTGGAGCGTCGATATAATGACATAAGAGCTAGAATTTGAGCATATTGACATGTCGAAGTTAACTTCCGGTCTGACCGGAAGTAACATCAACTTTGTTATTTTGAATGGAAACCCTATTTTTTTTTTCGCTTTATTCAGCATTCAATTCCCTTTCTAATGACATATCACAAGTTGGTATCTAACCAGAAACTAGATCAGAAAAAAATTATTATTGAAATTCACCGAGTAGGCCGTGGAAGCAAAATGAAAGCCAAAAATTGAAAAGTTGGCTATGGAAACCATACGTCACTTGATAACAGTTGCTACTACTGTGATATTTTATTTTCATTCGTCGGCGTTATAAAAAGCTGCCAAAAAAAATATTGGAAAAATTGGGAAAAAAACAATACTCTGTAGGTCCATAACTTAAATAGGAACATACAACTTTTTCTTGCCTGTACTATTCAGCATAACCATTCCTTTCTAATGATATAATAGAAAGTAATTTTTTGAAATGAAATGCCAAAAAATCCAATTATTATTCTTCAAATAACGAAAAAACAGATTTATGGCAAATTGATAGGATTAAAGATAAAATAAATTCAAAACAAATGTTCGAAATGCATTCCCTCAGCATCAATACATTTATTGACTCTGGTGATATTTTCATGTAAAACGTTTCTCAACATTTGGGGCGTGATATCTTGGAAAGCTCTACGAATTTTTACTTCTAGCTCATGTAGAGTTGTAGGCTGTGTGGAATACACCCTATTTTTAAGATGCCTTCATAGAAAAAAGTCGCACGGAGTAAGATCAGGTGACCTTGGTGGCCACCTGACTGGACCATGGGTTGTTATAAGTCTCTCTTGAAAGCGATTTTGAAGATAATTTCTCGCTTTTCTTGAATTATGCGGAGGGGCGCCATCTTGCTGGAAGTACATTCTCTCAGTTATTTCCGCTGGTAGGTTGTTAATGAATTCCGAAATTTCATTCGTTAAAAAATTAAAGTATCTCTCTCCGGTTAGTTGGCCTTGAAAAAGAATGGGGCCAACAATATGAGTTCCAACTATTCCTGCCCAAACATTCACACCAAATCTCTCCTGGAAGCCGCCTTGTCGAAACCGGTGCTCGTTTGCTATCGCCCAGTACCTGGAACAAAAGACCGTTCACACTTTCAGCACTTTACACTTAGACTATCGACAATAATCCAAATAAAGTACAGTACCTACCTTGTATTATTCCTGTTAAATAATCCATTGTTGGTAAATCTTGACTCGTCCGTAAACAAGATATAATAGTTAAATAGGTGATTCTCAGCATTTTGTCGAAGAAACCAATTACAATATTCCAGGCGCCTTTCACCGTCATTTTCATACAAATGTTGATGCAACCGATACTTGAAGGATTTCAATCGATGTTTTTTCAAAATTTCCCTAGCAGAGTCCTTACTTATAGCTAATTCGGCGCCAATCTGCCTTGAGGAAATTGTGCTATCATATTGTACTAAAGCTAATACATTAATTTCAGTTTCCTCATTAATAACAAATGCTTCTTGGCCTTCGTGAACATCAGGCTCAGTTCTTAATTTTTCTTCAAACCACTGGAAATACCTTCTTGACGGTTGCTGCCTCCCTGGATATTGCTCTAAATACAATCGTTCAGCAGCATAAGAATTTTTTAAATATTCACCATAAATGAGAAGCATGTCAATTTGTTCGGTTCGTGAATAACGGGGCATTTTTTTAATATTCCACTAACTGATTTCGATTTCCAAACCCTTTTAAAATAGCAGAATCAAAAACACTACTTCGAACGTCAAAATAATATGGATAGCAGCGTTCGTGACAGCTCTCATTTCTTTTTTGTTTCATTCCAAAATACATCTTAATCAGCCTACTTGTTAATATTTTGGTTCGAATGATTATTGCAATGGAGTGATTATTCTGAATAGCACAAACATCGTCCATAGGTAGATATTAGAATATCTATGGACGATGGCACAGACCAAGTACGTTTATGTTCCTATTTAACCTAGAACCTACAGGATATAATTTATCATTCCACATTATTTTTAATGTTATTTTTGCGTATGGCGATAATCTGTTTTGTTATTTGAAGAATAATAATTGGATTTTTCGGTATCTCAGTTCAAAAAATTATTTTCTATTATATCATTAGAAAGGAATGGTTATGCTGAATAGTACAGGCAAGAAAAAGTTGTATGTTCCTATTTAAGTTATGGACCTACAGAGTATTATTTTTTTCCCAATTTTTCCAATATTTTTTTTGGCAGCTTTTTATAACGCCGACGAATGAAAATAAAATATCACAGTAGTAGCAACTGTTATCAAGTGACGTATGGTTTTCATATCCAACTTTTCAATTTTTGGCTTTCATTTTGCTTCCACGGCCTACTCGGTGAATTTCAATAATAATTTTTTTCTGATCTAGTTTCTGGTTAGATACCAACTTGTGATATGTCATTAGAAAGGGAATTGAATGCTGAATAAAGCGAAAAGAAAAAAATAGGGTTTCCATTTAAAATAAGAAAGTTGATGTTACTTCCGGTCAGACCGGAAGTTAACTTCTACATGTCAATATGCTCAAATTCTAGCTCTTATGTCAATATATCGACGCTCCAAATTTCACAAACCTACTTCATACAATAACTGAGATATTCCGTAGGCAATACTTCCGTAGCCACCCGGTATATGCTATGGAAGGCATGACCACCGAGCTGTACAACCAGTGCAGCATATGTGGTTTCATACCTGGCTTAGAAAAACTTCAAAAAAAAATATCATTAAATGGGTTTATGCATGAATCACTAGTTCTTGCATATACACTTATACCTAATAGCCTTTTTCTGCAGTATTAAAAACAGTTTGAAGTGTTGATTAATCGCATATTACGCATACGCCCTACGCTACGCTCGTGCTTAAAATTCTCATAACTAAAAGGACGATATGGTAAGTTAGACGTTTATCGAAAACGTAATTCAAGAATTTTCTAAAAATATTCACATCTTAAATTTATTTACCTGTTCTATCGATCTGAAATATTTTCAGCATTGCGACGATGCCGCTTCTGTAAAAAAGTCCTAGCAACTTTATTTTTTAGTTATATTATATTAACAAATTTTTAGAATCGCCCTTTTATTATAACACTTTTTTGTTAATAATGCCCCATACCAATCTCTATCAGTTTTCGAGATAAAAAATAATTTTGGTAAAATATGGTCCAAAACATATCCCTAATTGAACTTAAGTGAATTCATGAAAAGTTGATATTTTGATGGTAGTTTGAACAAACTAGAAGTATTTAATTTACATCTAGAAATCGTCTACATATCTTACTAAAATTACTATTATTTCCTATTGAAAACCCCTGTATATTACTAGATAAATTAAAAGATGAAGTAAAATTTGCCCTTAGATGAATATAGGATCATTACATACACCCAGGAAGTTTCCAGGGAACGTTACGAAATGTTAGACGATCGTTGGTTTGGGTGTTTAGGGCAGTGGGATTGACCACCGAAATAACCCGATCTCATGTCGCTTGACTTCATGGGGTGTTTTAAAAGAAAGGGTGTACAGTACTCCAGTCTCTACCAAAGAAGAACTGAGGTTTGTGTTAAATTGTCCAGAACTTGTTATTAGGCCAAGCAATAGAGATATTGTCCTTGACAAAAAGACTACCTGGAAGCCGCCTGTGCCATCCCGTGCAAGACAGTCCGTAGTTTATTCCCACCATGTCCTCTACTCGAAAATGCCATTTTTTAACTTGTTATAAACAATAAACAACAAAAAATTGCGTTTTTTTAAAGTTTTTTTTTATTGTGAAATGGAAACTATTGAAGCAGTATTGAGGGTGGAAAGGGATGAACTCTAGAGAATTGGATTCCAAAGAGAATGACGGGTCAAACGATCCGATCGGATAATTAGAACCGTTGAAAAGCGGGAAAAACTGGAAAATTGTATTATTTTTTTTTGTTAATTCCTAACTCTGCCATTTTTCAATATTAAGAACTGAACCTTTGCACGATAGTAGCTATTGACGTGCACTTAATGTGTGCAAAACCTGAATCCAGTTGATTAAATATCCTCATTTGAATTTTTTTGGAAATATTTTCGCGGAGAGCTGGATGCGTTTGAAGTCGTCCGATTGGAATTTAAAAAATAGATTTGGAAAGTAGACGTGAACAGTAACAAAATGTATATTCTGATTTTACGATAAAACGCGTTTAAGTGTGTTAAAAACTAGTGAGAACATGAGGGAAAACAGTCGAACGCGCGTGAGCGATCGAGTGGTGGGGGACTGTGGGAATCGAGGAGAAACGTATAGGCGCGCGCTGCGGACGCCAACGGTCCTCACTATCCGCCGAGAGCTCGTAGCTTCAAGCGTTATAGCTGTGCGCGTCGTTTTTTGTACACAAATTCATCATAGCCTCCGTTACAGTTTCATGTAAAATTGACAATTTTTAGTGCTTAAAAATTTATACAGGGCAATTCAAATTCGACCCCCACCATTGGGATCTCCTAAACTACAGGAGATACGTCGAAGCTTGTAACGAAGCATATTTTTACTCCCTGTATGGGATGATTTATTATCCGCATTGAAGACCAGGCCTTCAGCTGAGATGCTTCGTTGGATCACCCTGTAACCTGCCTAGATTTATTCACGTTAACATATTATTCTTATTATTGTTATTATTATTATTGATATTATTATTGTTATCGCTATTATTGCTATTATTAAGAGTAAGTTAGAAAACATTGTTGACAGGGTGACAAGTTCTGAAATCGTCATTCGTACAATCTCTACCCACCCTGTAGATTTATTTAAAAATCTCCGTTCAATTCAATTCTTTTCTGTACAAAACATTGCCTCTTGGCTTCACCAAGAATTCCTGTCCCATTGTTTTTTTCGCGACCTGATTAGTTTTTGTGGCGAGTTAAAAATTTTAACTTTTACATAGTTTTCCAACTCCGGTTTTTTGTAGCTCATGTTTTTGATATCTTAAAAAGTCAGAGCAGACTTTTTTTCGTTTTTCATTCAATTTTCTACGTCATATTCCGAAGGCCACCGGTTCCTTATAAATACGTCTGCCCCTCTTCCATAGGCCTCTTCTCTTCTCTTCGCGCTTCTCACACTTGTCGCGTTTGTGATCCTGTAGAAATCCGAGAAATATTGCGTTAAATCCAGATAGTGAATCGACCTGCAAGCCGTACCCATAAAAACCGTAAGCAATTTAGAAATAATTTTTCATATTGTTTTGATCGCTTGAGATTTTTATCGTGGAATGATAGGATCGTTAAATTATTAGTATATTTGGGGTATCTGTGTATTTTCTTTTTCTAACGAATCCGTTGCACACCATCAGAGTAGATTCCTCCTACCGGTCGTGTTAAATCAAACCCACTCCGTCTCTTCCCTAAGGTGTTGTATTGCCTGCTGGCCGGATATTGACCGCAGAAATTTACGAAAACGGAGAAGGAATCATTCTGTTCGAGAAAATACTTCTTATTAAAACTGGATTTGTCAATTTAATTCGGGAATATACGAAGTGGCTAGTTTGCCGGGAGCCGTGAAATAAGCCAGAATAGAAAACAAATATACTGTGTATTTGTCAAATTGTCTAGTCCGAACACATTGGCTCCTGTTACAGATACTCCGAACCCCCAGAGATATACCGCGTTTTCCATAACTTGAGTACCTCACTCTGGATACAAATCAACCTGCTTTTAACACCCGTACAACCTAAATTCCTAGACCGATCAAACCGAATAGTACCCGACACCCGCTTACCGTGCAGAACTTGCTTCCCTGCGTAGTAAATTTTATTATTTCAAGTATATTTTAGTTTAATGTTCATTTCAAGGAATCAACAATAAATACTGACATTGTTACCTATTTCCTTCTTTTTCTTACTACTAGAATTCTGAAAGTAAGCATAGCAGCCGGTATTTCATGAAATTCAAGTGTTGCAATTAAAGCCTGCAACCACTTGACCGCTCTTGGTCTTTAGTCACCTTATTTGACTCCTGGAGTACCGTACCTCCATCTGAAGCTGCCCTGGGCCTCCCTCCGAATTGGATTAGGGAGAAGTGGAACATACCACTTTAATAAGCTGGCTCCCGAGGCAATTGTTGAGTTTTTAGTCGTTTCTCGTTAGAGTGAACAGAGTAAGCTCAACAACCGCCGCGCCATAGTAACGCCCGGCCCGCCCGGCTTTTTTGTCCTGTTAAGGAAAAAAGGGCGTTACAAGCTTAAATTGAGGCAAAGTTGCGTATTCTGGTGCTTAACAAAATACTGTTTTGAAACTTGGAAAATTCCGAGTATTTCCGGAAATATCGGAAAAAAACTGAAAATCGGAATTTCTTTTTTATTTTTTTCTATCGTTATTTGACAACATAGCTCAAAACCAAAAGTACATTTTCATTGATACTTTTTTTTCAGCTGCATGTTTTCATGTTCAGATTTACTATCCGACTTTTCGTCTTCTGTCATTCATCATCATCTTTTTTTTCTGTTATGGGTGCCATATTGTTTTTTTATACAGAAAAATAGTGGTTTTCATTCTGATTTCATTGATGTATAATTTGTTATGATTTGCACTTCTGAAACCACAGATATTTAAAAAAAAACAACTTCATCTGAGATGGTCATGACTCCATCGAAAAATTTTGTTTAATAAACACTAGTTGTCAGAACTTATTAAACATCATAAGTTTGCAAAAATACTTCAGTCGAAATGTCCTCATTCTCAAATGAGGAAAAACGAGATATGTTGAAACTTTATTATAAATTTGATAGGAATAGTACGAAAACAACACAAATTTATTTTGAATTATATCCGGAAAGACAACAGCCGGATAGAACATTATTCGGAATTTTAGGCAAACACTTGGCTGAGTACGGTGCGTTTCAAAAAACAAGAATGAAATCATGAGCTTGTAAAAAATGCACAAAAAGTATTACAACAAGTGTTCGAAATGATGGCCTTCCTCTTGAATACATAACCGAGCTTGTCGTCTCCAATTAAGAACAGCCCTAACAATATCCCTTCTGATATACCTGAATTGCGTGATGATATTGTCTCTAAGTTCATCTACTATGTCATATTCTTGCTCTCCATAGATTCTGTTCTTTAAAGTGCCCCACAAGAAAGTATCCAAAACTGTAAGGTCAGGTGACCTTGCCGGCCAGAATTTCCTAACCACCTATTAGGAAATCTTTGGTGTAAATATTCGCAAACTGCTCTTTTATTGTGTGGAGGAGCCCCGTCATGCTGAAACCAGCAGCTGTTATAATTAACAAGCGGAAACGTATCCATATATTCTTCGAATTCGTTTCTTAAGAACCGAAGATAGGTTTCCCCGTTCAAAGTATTAGAGAAGAAATGAGGTCCAAGAATTCGGTCGTCATAAATTCCTGCCCACACATTCAAACGAAACCGAACTTTTGGTCTGACTTCTCTGAAGTGTCGTGGTTTATTTTCACAACAAATGTGCTCATTATTTCTATTAAAAACACCACAGTTCGAAAAAGTACTTTCGTCGGTCCAAATAATGTTTTGCAAGAAGTTTGTAGGGTCTACCCTATTCGAGAGCCAGCTACAAAATTCCGTCCTTCTCTCAGGATCACCTGGATATAATTTTTGTGAAATATGTATCTTATAACATAAACCACTTTTTTTGAATTCCGTCCAAACGCTCGTCTGTGGCACATCCATTTCTGCCGAGACTTGATGTGTTGATTTGGAAGAATCTGCATTTATCTAAAAAAGTACCAAAAATAATTATACTTCTTCGAATATGGAATGAACAATTATTTTACCTCGGCTAATAAGTTACGTCTAATATTTTGTTCCATTCTGCTTCCATATTTCATTCTTGGTTTTTGAAACGCACCGTACTCAGCCAAGTGTTTGTCCAAAATTCCGAATAATGTTCTATCCGGCTGTTGTCTTTCCGGATATAATTCAAAATAAATTTGTGCTGTTTTCGTACTATTCCTATCAAATTGATAATAAAGTTTCATCATATCTCGTTTTTCTTCATTTGAGAATGAGTACATTTCGACTGAAGTATTTGTGCAAACTTATGATATTTAATGAGTTCTGACAACTAGTGTTTATCAAACAAAATTTTTCGATGGAGTCATGAGCATCTCAGATGAAGTTGTTTTTTTTTAAATATCTGTGGTTTCAGAAGTGCAAATCATAACAAATTATACATCAATGAAATCAGAATGAGAACCACTATTTTTCTGTATAAAAATCAATATGGCGCCCATAACAGAAAAAAAGGTTGATGATGAATACCAGAAGACGAAACGTCGGATAGTAAATCTGAACATGAAAACGTGTAGCTGAAAAAAAGTATCAATGAAAATGTACTTTTGGTTTTGAGCTATGTTGTCAAATAACGATAGAAAAAAATAAAAAACGAAAATTCCGATTTTCAGTTTTTTTCCGATATTTCCGGAAATACTTGGAATTTTCCAAGTTTCAAAACAGTATTTTGTTAAGCACCAGAATACGCAACTTTGCCCCAATTTAAGCTTCGACGTATCTCTTGTAGTTTAGGAGATCCCAATGGTGGGGGTCGAATTTGAATTGCCCTGTATATCTGGGTGAAATTTTGTAATGAAACGGCTTGAGATGCTCGAATCTATGCATACTGCCACGAAGATACGTGTTACAATTTAGTAACAAATAATAATGATATAATTATGTCTGCTGATGAAAGTAGATCCGAGGATGAAAGCGGTGATTTCATGTCAGTAGACAATATTAATTTTAATGTGGAAGTAGCAGAATGCGATGAGCCTGCCAAAAAAACGCAATTGCAAGTGCCCTCTGTGACCAATCAGCAGAGTTATGTTTTGATTTGGACAGGGTGACCACCTGCAGACTAGTTTCGAGGTTGTTGCCTCTCATCAGTGCAAAGGGTAGGTCAACACAGACAGCACTGAAGCCATCTGTTCCCCGTACAAACCATTTCCAACATTCCATTTCCAACATTTATTGTAAAAATGTGGTTCTGTCATTTTCTGAACTTTCACTTGCTATAGTTTAGTAAATCTAGCTATTTACCCAGATTTTTGGGACAGTTGTTTGGAAACTTTGAGCCATAGTTAACGAAATTATTTTGTAATCTTACAATCGTAATCCCTCTCGTTCATTGGTGTTAATTCTGTAAACATTTGGTTAAATTTTCTGCAAGTTCTGGCAATGATTTGATCACATCGTTCATGTATAATAATAAATAATTTCATAGGAACTTAGTTTGAATAAACAATATTTGCATTCATTTTGGGAGATTTTTTTAATCACCGTCAATAACTATTTATGAATTACGAAAATCTCGAAAACCGTTAGAAATAGGTAAAGGGCATTATTAACAAAAAAGTATTATAATAAAAGGTTTGATTCTAAAAAATTGTTAATATACGGGCTGTTCTCTTTAAGAGAACAGGTAAGTCTATGAAATTTTCAGAAAAATGCTGCTTTGCGTTTTCCATAAACGTTTAACCTACAATCGATCGTGAGTCACGATGTACAAAATACTATTCCTGAATAGTTGTAAATTCCTTCCCGACTCTCATATTAAATATGTTTTTTAGGAATATCTTTCAGAACCGGTGACGAAGGGGAGACCATGGTAAACACTGGACCCTTGACAACACATGCCGAGGATCTAATCCCTTTGCTCAAAGTGTTAGTTGCAGAAAATGCTAATAAACTGCGATTGGATGATCCTGTAGATTTAAAAAAAGTCAAAGTTTATTATATTTCAACTCCGAAAGATCCATTTATTAGTCCAATTAGGGATGAAATGAAGACTACTTTAGCCCGGTATGAATGCAAGAATCACACATAATCAATGAGTGGTATCTTACTAGCACTGTATCATGGTGAATGTTCTCTATGAATTAATCTTCCTTTCCACCATCAACTTTACCTTATTTCCAACGATGTTCTTTGAAAATCACTAGATTTTTGTGCACATGAGAACCAGAAGATACAAAACAAGTCGACTCATGGGGTATCATTTCGTTTTCTTATTCTAACGCCTCAATACGTATTCTAACAAATTTTGAAGTAGAAGCTTCGGTAAAACTCCAAGCTAGTTCTAAATTTAATTATATCATTCATGAAAAACAAAATAAGCACAATTACGAATTAATGTTCTTGCTGTCTTTGGCATATTTGAAATAAATGTCTTTAGTTCAGCTCTCCACGTTTACTGAATCATACCAATTTTTGTTGATGTTTCAATTTTTTTCAGATTTCTCAGCCAGTCCAAATTTCAATTAATTATCTTCAATGTATCATAAGGCGTTGGTGGTTTAGTGGCATTTTGGTATATACTGTCTGCTTTCACTTATTCTTTGTTTCTTTCAGTAAACTTCATGGTAGTTTGTTGTGTGGAATAATTAACATTTTTCCTTCTCAGAGTTTTACTTTTTCATTATAAAAAACAGCACTAATAAAGACCACCTTTGCAAATCATGTCTGATAAAATTTATTGTAAAAAATATGGTTTTTTCTTTTTTCAGTGCTGTTAATCATTTTGGAGACGTATCAGCCGTTATTCCTGAAGAAGTGGAATTTGAAGGTACCAAATATACTGGAAAATTGTGGAAGTATTGGATGACTCAAGAATCAGGCTCTAATTTCTGCAGAGATATTATGAATCGTGAGGGAGAGGTTTGTAAAAAATAAGTCCTTCATTGACTGACTTTCATTTCATTTGTTTATTTCTCAGGCGAACCCATACATGGAAACAATCAAACATTTCACTGTGGGAGGTGACTTTACTACGTCAACAATTTATAATTTTATTAATAGTCTGCTTCCCACCCCGAAACCCGACTGGGCTATAGAGCAGACTGAAAAACTGAAGCAACAAATACTGGTGAGTTAATTTTCTGAAAAAACAACTGAGTTCTTTGGTATTGTTATCAAATAATTTTTTCTTCTTCGATGTAGTTCTTCTCATCTTGTACTTACACAGGTAGGTATACTGGATAGGACAATAGCGTGTTAGCCTGATTGCTCGAGTTCTATGTTACCCGAATATACACGGCTACCTCCAGCACGCACGAGACTGGCAAGGGCACGGAGACTGCTCTCCATCGACTCGTTCATAGAGTTGAGGGTGAGTTAGACCGTGGCGGCGCCACCCTAGGCATATTCATCGACGTTGAAGGGGCATTTGACAACACGTCATTTGACTATATGTCAAGCAACAAGGGAAAGGGGCGTGCACCCAACCGTAATCAATCAATCAATAACATGGATTCACGCCATGCTATCCCAAAGACAAGCCAGAGCAACTCCAGAGCAGCTCCAGCAAGGCCATACCCATGAGGGGCTGTCCGCAGGGAGGATTCTTGTCCCCTTTGCTTCGGTGCCTCGTGGTGGATGGCCTTCTAGTGAAAATAAAGATCTGGGTTACTACACTCAGGCCTACGCTGACGACATTGTCATTCTGGTCGATGACCAGAGGTCCGGCCTCGTGAGGGGCACCATACAAAGGGTTCTCAACGGGATGGATGAATGGTGGCGTTCGTTGGGACTTAGTGTAAATCCTGAAAAGGCGGAACTGGTTCTCTTACCAGAAAACGCAAATCTGGGGACCTCCCAGATGTTCAACTCACTGGAAGGTCCCTGTAATACAAAAACTCAGTTAAGTACCTTGGTGTCATCCTTGACTCCAAGCTAAACTGAAACGAGCATATTGACCATAAAGTTCAGAAAGCCACAGCTGCTTTCTAGGAATGCAGAAGGGCATTTGGCAGTACGTGGGGGCTCAGCTCCAACATTCTATATTGGATCTACACAACTCTCATACGTACGGGGCCATCGTGGGTGGCAAGGTGCACCATCCGGCAAGTCGAAAACACAATTAGATAGGGTATAAAGACTTGCCTGTCTTGTGATAACAAGTGCAATGAGGACGGCACCTACCAGGGCGTTGGAGACGCTCATAGGACTGCCCCCCTTGTACCTCCTTATCGAACATGAGTCACGAAAAGCCGCAGCTCGCCTAAGAAGTTCTAACCAATGGCGGAGCGAGGGAATGTATGGACATTCTCGATTATGGAATCAGACGGTAAGGGATTGTCCCTTTCTTGAAATGCCGGGTGACAGTTCGTTACCTGCCACACGATTCAGTAAAAGGCCGCAGTCAGTCATTCCCAAAAGGAAGGACTGGGAGCGGATCGGGCACCGCCTGATTCCCACTGAGGGGATCATCTGGTACACAGATGGCTCCAGGATGGGTAAGTCAGCCGGCGCCGAGGTATACGGACAATCTCCGAAAGCGGAACTCTGTTACGCTCTAGGAACTTTTGCTACTGTATTTCAGGCAGAAATGTTTGCCATACTACCCTGTGTAAGAGAAAATCTCAACAGAGGCTACCGCGGCCAGCAAATAACGATATGAACCGACAGCCAAACGGCGATCAAGGCTCTCGCATCGTATAGAGTCACTTCGTTGCTGGTGTTTGAATGCATCGATGATCTGCAAAGGCTATCTGCCGCCAATAAAGTGAAGCTACTTTGAGTCCCTGGTCATACCGGAGAACCTGGAAACGAACAGGCTGATTATTTTGCCGAAAAGCCCAATTATTGGTCCAGAACCTATCCTAGGAGTTTCTAGATCATGGTGCGTCTCAACCGTGAAGGAAATCCTGGAAATGAAATTCCAGGATACATGGAAAGATGCACCAGGCATGAGGCAATCGAAACTCCACATCGGAGGCCCTTCTACTAGGAGGACCAAGACTCTGCTCACAGTAAGCAGAAAGGAAATCAGATTAGTGACAGGGCTCCTGACCGGACATTGCCATCTTAACAAGCACCTCAACATTCTAGGTATCACGAATGATACCGAATGAAGGTGTTGCTTGGAGGATGAGGAGACAGCCACCCACATCCTCACGGAATACCCGACAGTGGCAGCAATACGGAAAGCACACCTCGAGAGCATCGTACTGAACCCGGAGAGTGTGAGGGAGGTATAGGTTAGAAGGCTGGCCTCTTTCGCTCGCGAGATACGCGGCTATCTTCAAAACATAACGGGCCCGTTTGAGAGACCTACATGCTTATGGCCCCGTCCGCCCACATACCTTATTCTATCTATATATCATACACGTCGACCTGAGGAAAATACACAGGGCTAATGTTCAATTTTAATGGAAATCCATGTGTCATATCAATATGATACAGTCTGGTTCTGGGTGTCGAACATTCAAGTTCCATCCCAACCAGATGTGAGATCTCTCCGATTGATGAGCAAATACTGCAAAAAATGGAATAATCCAGTTTCCTATTTCCATATCTCAAAAACTGTACATTTTTAAGCTTTGCGGCTATGGACTCTTTTGATTAGCACATCAAGTACTACAATAATATATCTAAAATTCAGTCAAATTCACGGAAAGTCATTTTCCATAAGAAATTTTCGGGGTCTTTTAACAGTGGTCCCCCTCTTTCAAATGGATCACAAATACAAATTAGTTCAATCAAAATAAAATTTGAACGTCACACCGAATGTTCCTTCTAAAACTCGCTGACTCTCATAAAGCAATGATACGACGAGCTGGTTACTAATGCTAGTTATTAAGTATTCAGTTTTGTACGAAAAACTGGCGACAATGTATAGGGAATATGCAAGCGATTTCAATTTACTTGATTTTTTTACCTAATATACTTTATTGTCTTGACATTACACCTAAACCATTAGTTTATCATTTAGTTTGTATTTAACTCCATAAAACTTTAATCAAAAAGTGCATAATAAGCGCGCGGAATTAAAATTTGCGAAACGCATAACCATTGGTCAAAACGAAGAATGACGTCACATGGCACGTTATGAAATTTATCTGTGTTGATATTCATACTGTGCTAGTCAACTTTCATAGAAAATTTGTTTTTATTTATATATTTGTAGTGTTTTCCATTACATAGTTCGATTTTGGTCTTGTGACAATTGTAAATTATCAAGAGATATGACTGAAAGCGGTTTTGTCAAAGCACAATCCGACAGTACCTGAACTGATAAGTAGTAATAGTTTATCAAATGATAGTTTTCCTTTTGTAATTTAGGTGAGGCAGGTATATACAAAACATTTATGCATATAAAACTTACTTCTGATCAATTCACTTCATGTTAACTATCGAAATACAATGTACTCACATTGAAATGATCTTCACAACAATGTAAATGTGATATTGGAGATACTTCGCCTCTTCTCATAACCTTACACCATTGTTTACGTATTTTCGCATCTCTTGGAACAGAAAAAAATACTTTACTTGGTGTACTTATGATTGTGTTTTGGCATTCTGGTACTAGAGAATACCTATAAATGTTTTTTTTAGCATTTTCCATTATCGTAATAGCGATTGAAACTGCAAATCTCTAACCTAATTAATAACTGTCAATAGTGTCAATGGCCATAACTATATAAAGGCTTGTTCGTTGAAGACTGCTCTGGTTGATCGAGATCACTTTCACATATGTTCATCTCTCTCTAACACTTGTACTGTATTTGTCTCACTCTTTTATAAAATGTCAACTTCAAGCAAGTAGAGGTATCAGAGTACGTCTCAACGAACGACACTGAAGAAGAACAACACTGATAGCGCCATGTGACGTCATCCACAGAGCGCGAAAATGGAGGCGTTCAAATAGGTCAAATTCAATCGGTATTTTATATATTATTTTAAAAATTAATTCCAAAACTTTCAACCATATTTATATTTTTTACTATGTTGTTTTTACGAAGTAAAAAATTGAATGAACAAATTTTTTTAAAAATTATGCATATTCCCTATTGGTCCATTTTCGTAACAGTGAAATAAAGTTACTGTATTCCACATAACGGATGAAATGTAACTTAATATGGCTTAAATAATGATGATAATGGCTGTTTATGATTTGATGAAGTTGATTTATCACTATTATATAATTTGATTATTATTGAACTTTTGTTTTTTAGGATAAACTAGGAAATGATGGTGTTTTGCTTTATCCATCTTCCCCTTGGCCAGCTAGCTATCACCATGCATCATACTTAAGACCGTGGAATTTCAATTTATTTAGTATATGGAATGTTCTGAAACTGCCCGTGACACAGGTACCAATGGGACTCAGTAAAGATGGATTACCACTTGGTATACAAGTAGTGGCTGCTCCGTATCAGGATCGTTTGTGTTTAGCTGTTGCAAAAGAGCTTGAAAGAGCTTTTGGGGGTTATGTTCCGCCTTTTCAAAAAGATTAGACAAAGCTGGGCATGAAATTATGAAACAATCCAACTTTCAGTTGAAATAACTGAAAATAATCTACTTCAGAAATTACTTAACAACTGCTACTTATTTTCCAATTTCTCAACTTTTTTTATAAATATTATTGAGGTAATGTTTAAAAAATCCAATATAATGTTGTCTGTTGTGACTTGTTTGCTATTATTTTCATTTTCTGAAGTTTTATGAGTTTGTTTTGTTGTGTTGGCATTTAATTCGTGTAAACTGAAGAGGAAATAAAAACTTCCAATTTACTCAAAAAACATAGACTAAAGCTGCTGAGTTATAAACTCGCTCCAAAGATGACAATGTGTGTTGAAACAGCAGCTTTGTTTACATAAGAGGGTTGCTATTTATGTATTGAGAATGAAGAACTAAAACAATAATTGGGGTGTAGAAACTTCTTTATTGTTTTTCAAAATACTCTCCTTTCAAATCTACACATTTTTGCATTCGATTAAACCATTTGGCAAAGCAGTTTTTCCACCCCGAAGTAGGTATCTCCAAAACATGGTTTTTGAATGCATAAACAGCGCCTTGTGGCGTCGAAAAGCGTTGACCACGTAATTTGTGCTTCACTTGAGGGAACAAATAGAAATCATTGGGTGCTAAATCAGGGCTGTACGGCGGATGACCCATCAATTCAACGTTTTGGGTGCTCAAATAGCGGGTTGTTTGAGCTAGCATTGTCATGATAGAATTATCCTTCCTCGACGGTTCCTTTTCCTTATTTCATTGATGACTTCTGGCATACAAATAGTAGTGTACCATTCAGAGTTTACCGTTCTACGTTGCTCTAAAGGCACGGTTGCCACATGACCGTTTATACCGAAGAAACAGGCCACCATTTGCTTCGAAGTGCTGCGAGCACGAACAACTTTTGTTGGATTTGGTTCATTTTGAAAGACCCATACAGTCGACTGCTGTTTAGTTTCGGGCTCATAACAATTAATCCAAGATTCGTCACCTGTGTATATGTTATAAACTGCATTTGATGCACCGCGGTCATATTTTGTAATCATTTCCTTGCACCACTTTACACGAGTCTTTTTTTGATCGATTGTCAAATTGTGCGGAATCCAACGAGAACAAATCTTTCTGACTGCCAAATGTTCATGCAATATCTTATGTATACTTGTCATACTAATGCCCAGGGATGCCTCGATCTCGCGATATGTCACATGACGATCCTGCATTATCAGTTCGAACACAGCATCAATGTTTTCTCGCACAACCGATTCTGGACGTCCATCTTTTACTTCGTCCGCCAGCGAAGTACGGCTACGTTTGAATTCACTAAACCATCGATATACTGTGGCCTTGGATGGTGCTTCATCAGCAAAAATCGCAATAAATTGAGATAATCCACGTCGAAAATCGTTAAAAATCATGGCACGAAAATGTTCACGATTTAGCTCCAGTTTTTGGCCGAGATCAAATTTTCAAATGTCTATTAACAATACAAATTGCGTATGTATGACAAAAAGTTCTGATTACGTATACTGTCAAAAATGTCAAACTTTGCGATAGCGCAGTTGGATCGCGCCTAGCAACACCAGTGTTGCCATTTCTCAATACATAAATAGCAACCCTCGTATTTTTATAATTTTTTGTGTTAATTGGAAGTTTTTATTTCCTCTCTCTTTATCAGTCGAATTTATCAGCACTTTTCATTTGTTAGGGATCTATATAAATTCATACTGAACAGATGTAGAAGCTTGATAAAATTAATTTTGATAACGGAAAATTCCACATGCGCCATTTTTTCTTCACCGATCTGATTTTATGCTTGGTAAAAGTATGATTATAAACAAGCCATGTTTGCATGTTTTTCAATATTTCCATAGCTGAAAATAGGATATTTTATAGGAGTGTGGCAAGATGATGAGCCACGGGCAATAGGCGATTGGCTTAAGCTGCATTCAGTCAACATCATTTTAAAATTGTCAAAAGCGAAAGTTGAATCTGATCTGTTATATCAAATGGCGCCATTTATACAACAATGTTAAGTTTATGCTAAAAACCTTTGATGTTACCGCTATGTTCATGATAATGCTTGTGCTAAAGTTGACTAAATCCACCCTTAGTGTCTTGTCACACGAGTATCAAATAACCAGATGGTGCACGAGTTGTACTTTATACTTTTCCGATGACTGATTTGAAAAACAAAATACCACGAGATTTTCTGTGCTAGTTCACAGTGCTAAATCTATCTGAAAACACTATATTTACATGCTTATTTAACATACCAAAAAAGGGTTTTTCCGTGCGCCCGCCAGCACGGACAAAATTTACGTGCGCTGGTGTCATTATAGCTACCTATTTACATGTCAAAATTAAATAATATGTTGTTGACAGTTCTCTATAAATCGCAAATTGTTTGAATATTTCCTTACCAACAGGGTAAATAACGCTTGTTTTGTGGCAATTTCTGGATATTTTTGTACCAAAACTATTTCAATTGATAATACATGTTTTTGTTCCTTCATCATTAAAAATGAATGTTTCTTAACAATCTGTGATTTTCAGGTATATACCGGGTGGCTACGGAAGTATTGCCTACGGAATATCTCAGTTATTGTATGAAGTAGGTTTGTGAAATTTGGAGCATATTGACATGTCGAAGTTAACTTCCGGTCTGACCGGAAGTAACATCAACTTTCTTATTTTGAATGGAAACCCTATTTTTTTTCTTTTCGCTTTATTCAGCATTCAATTCCCTTTCTAATGACATATCACAAGTTGGTATCTAACCAGAAACTAGATCAGAAAAAAATTATTATTGAAATTCACCGAGTAGGCCGTGGAAGCAAAATGAAATTCAAAAATTGAAAAGTTGGCTATGGAAACCATACGTCACTTGATAACAGTTGCTACTACTGTGATATTTTATTTTCATTCGTCGGCGTTATAAAAAGCCGCCAAAAAAAATATTGGAAAAATTGGGAAAAAAACAATACTCTGTAGGTCCATAACTTAAATACAACTTTTTCTTGCCTGTACTATTCAGCATAACCATTCCTTTCTAATGATATAATAGAAAGTAATTTTTTGAAATGAAATACCAAAAAATCCAATTATCATTCTTCAAATAACGAAAAAACAGATTTATCGAGAAAAAAAAATTCAAATTGATAGGATTAAAGATAAAATAAATTCAAAACAAATGTTCGAAATGCATTCCCTCAGCGTCAATACATTTATTGACTCTGGTGATATTTTCATGTGAAACATTTCTCAACATTTGGGGCGTGATATCTTGGAAAGCTCTACGAATTTTTACTTCTAGCTCATGTAGAGTTGTAGGCTGTGTGGAATACACCCTATTTTTAAGATGCCCCCATAGAAAAAAGTCGCACGGAGTAAGATCAGGTGACCTTGGTGGCCACCTGACTGGACCATGGGTTGTTATAAGTCTCTCTTGAAAGCGATTTTGAAGATGATTTCTCGCTATTCTTGAATTATGCGGAGGGGCGCCATCTTGCTGGAAGTACATTCTCTCAGTTATTTCCGCTGGTAGGTTGTTGATGAATTCCGAAATTTCATTCGTTAAAAAATTAAAGTATCTCTCTCCGGTTAGTTGGCCTTGAAAAAGAATGGGGCCTACAATATGAGTTCCAACTATTCCTGCCCAAACATTCACACCAAATCTCTCCTGGAAGCCGCCTTGTCGAAACCGGTGCTCGTTTGCTATCGCCCAGTACCTGGAACAAAAGACCGTTCACACTTTTAGCACTTTACACTTCGACTATCGACAATAATCCAAATAAAGTACAGTACCTACCTTGTATTATTCCTGTTAAATAATCCATTGTTGGTAAATCTTGACTTGTCCGTAAACATGATATAATAGTTAAATAGGTGATTCTCAGCATTTTGTCAAAGAAACCAATTACAATATTCCAGGCGCCTTTCACCGTCATTTTCATACAAATGTTGATGCAACTGATACTTGAAGGATTTCAATCGATGTTTTTTCAAAATTTTCCTAGCAGAGTCCTTACTTATAGCTAATTCTGCGCCAATCTGCCTTGAGGAAATTGTGCTATCATATTGTACTAAAGCTAATACATTAATTTCAGTTTCCTCATTAATAGCAAATGCTTCTTGGTCTTCGTGAACATCAGGCTCATTTCTTAATTTTTCTTCAAGCCACTGGAAATACCTTCTTGACGGTTGCTGCCTCCCTGGCTATCGCTCTAAATACAATCGTTCAGCGGCATAAGAATTTTTTAAACACTCACCATAAATGAGAAGCATGTCAATTTGTTCGGTTCGTGAATAACGGGACATTTTTTGAATATTCCACTAACTGATTTCGATTTCCAAACCCTTTTAAAATGGCAGAATCAAAAACACTACTTCGAACGTCAAAATAATATGGATAGCAGCGTTCGTGACAGCTCTCATTTCTTTTTTGTTTCATTCCGAAATACATCTTAATCAGCCTACTTGGTAATTTTTTGGTTCGAATGATTATTGCAATGGAATGATTATTCTGAATAGCACAAACATCGTCCATAGGTAGATATTAGAATATCTATGGACGATGGCACAGAACAAGTACGTTATGTTCCTATTTAACCTAGAACCTAAGGATATAATTTATCATTCCACATTATTTTTAATTTTATTTTTGCGTATGGCGATAATCTGTTTTGTTATTTGAAGAATAATAATTGGATTTTTCGGTATCTCAGTTCAAAAAATTATTTTCTATTATATCATTAGAAAGGAATGGTTATGCTGAATAGTACAGGCAAGAAAAAGTTGTATGTTCCTATTTAAGTTATGGACCTACAGAGTATTGTTTTTTCCCAATTTTTCCAATATTTTTTTTGGCGGCTTTTTATAACGCCGACGAATGAAAATAAAATATCACAGTAGTAGCAACTGTTATCAAGTGACGTATGGTTTCCATAGCCAACTTTTCAATTTTTGGCTTTCATTTTGCTTCCACGGCCTACTCGGTGAATTTCAATAATAATTTTTTTCTGATCTAGTTTCTGGTTAGATACCAACTTGTGATATGTCATTAGAAAGGGAATTGAATGCTGAATAAAGCGAAAAGAAAAAAAATAGGGTTTCCATTCAAAATAAGAAAGTTGATGTTACTTCCGGTCAAACCGGAAGTTAACTTCGACATGTCAATATGCTCCAAATTTCACAAACCTACTTCATACAATAACTGAGATATTCCGTAGGCAATACTTCCGTAGCCACCCGGTATAATGAAAGATATCGTGCATTATTCGTCCATAAATGCTTTTTCCGTGCCTGCACGACTTCCCGTGTTCGGCTTCGGCTTCCACGGGAACATGTCGCGCACGTACGGAAAAAGCCTATTTTCTGAGCTCTAAATGAAATATACTATTTTCGAATAAAAGCAGCTTCATCACGATTAACTCACTAAATCAATGGTCGTGTAAACAATAATTATTCAGATTTTTTTTTAATAATAAATTAATTTAAAGTTGTCATTGGTGTGGTCTCCCTAATTTAGTTAATTTCAAGATCATCAATGGGTGAATGTAGTTACTTTTATTATACGTATGAATTTTCTCCAAGATTGAAATCAGGTAGTACTGAATGAAGCTTTTACTTGAAACCTAATAAGTAATATGTTTATTTCCCAATTAGGCAAAAAACCTACTGGCACTTCATCGTTTTTATAAAGTTAAGGGAAAAATTTTTGGAAAGTCGAAATAGAGAGACAATTTATTTCGGGTAAAAATTAATTTGGCAGAAAACACTTGCAAAGTTTTTGTTATTTTAAAGAAATATTCTATTCAATCAATTTTCATATTATAAGAGAACAAGTTTGTATAAAGGTCAAGAGGTTATTTGTATTGGTGCTATTTTCTTATTAATAAATGATATAATGTACTCATATTCGCTTTATTTTCCAGTTGTTTTGAAAGGTACAGGTAAAGAATTGTAAAATTTGTATTCAAGGAAGTCTTGCTTATAAAAATCTTAATGATTCATCTTCTTTATGCATTATTTTGCACATTAAGGCATTCTGACCAAGTGTCCATACGCAATATTTCAATAAAACTGCATAGTGTATCATACTGCAGGCCAAATATGCATGTAACTTTTTGAATCAATAAACTCGTAAAAAACGATGTTTTTCAAACAGATTTTTTATTGTCACAACTTGACAAATTTGTAAACAACTAACTTTTTATACAACGACCTCTTAGGAAGTTGTATTATCTACGATTGCCCCCCAACGGACCCCAACTTTTTTATTTGACGTTTTAGACCCATAGTTACTTCTAGGAAAATGATCCCCGTCGAAAAAAAATTTTTTTTCGAAAATTCTGTCTGTCTGTCTGTAGCTCCGTCGTGTCATTTCAAAACGCTCTCATTTCCAAACCCTAAGACATATCGCTTTGAAATTTAAACCACATCAATAACTCGAGGACAATATTTCTCAAATTTTTTTTTTTTGCGATAGGAAAATCAGGAAAATTTTTACGGGGGTTTTCCTGTTTTTCCTACTTCCCTCGATAGCGGTTCAGGAATTGATTTTTTCATTTCCATATTTTTTGGAAGTATACGCCTACATGCCCTACACAAGTGTATAGTTTTTGAGAGGGATCGGAAAATGCACACGGCTTTTCCGGGCGATTTTCCGAAAACAGATGAACTCAAAAATACGCCAAACCGATGATCGAAACTGAATTTTGAGAACTGCGATAGATAGAGCTCAAATAGAGGAACAAAATATATTCGGAACATTTTTCACCAAAATTATCGGAAAACTGGGAAAACTCGTGAAAACTGAAATAAAAAATTTGAATTTTAGAAAATACGAAATAACTCAAAAACTGTCGATATTTAGCCAATTTATCAAGAGTCCTTTTTTGACCGACTTCAAAAAACCTACAAAAAATGTCGATACATTTTTTCTGTAAAATCAATAGTACGGGAAATATTCCAAAAAAAATGGAAAATCGAGATATTGACCGTACCAATGAAACGAATGGAAATCTTGAAACTTCTTCTGGTACGTATTCACTAGCCTCACTAATACTTTGAACCGTTTTTTTCCAACTTTATTAGAAAGTGAAAAAAAGTTGAAAATTTTGAAACCTCAAAATCTCGAAAACGATACAAGATATCGAGAAAGTGGATATAGAAAGTTTTGATGTACTTGAACAGATCTACCAAAAGTGTTGAAAAAGTTTTTCCATATTTTGAAAATTTTCAATTTTTTTATTAAAACTCAAATATGGCGACGTATTTTCCAATTTCACATATCAGCTTTTTTGATCATCTCATAAAAGTCTACAAAAAATTTTAATAAAATTTTTCTGTTATATCAATAGTCTGGGAAATATTTCACAAAATTGAAAATTTAGGGACTTAGAAATAATTTTAGCATTTTTTTCGAAAAACACCAAAAACTCGAAAACTATACTAGATATCGAGAAAATTTATATGGGCAGTTTTATTGTACTGAAAAATGTCAATAGAAAATTCTGATGAAATTTTTCCATATTTTGGAAAATAAAAAAAAATGTAGACTTTTTTTTATAAAAACACCAAAAACTCAAATGTGGCGACGGATTTTCCAATTTTACAAACTATCTTTTTTGATCACCTCATAAAAGTCTACAAAAAATGTACAATACTTTTTTTTGTTATATCAATAGTCTGGAAAATATTTCAAAAAAACGAAAAATTAGGGACTTGGAAAAAATTTCACGTTTTTTCCTAAAAACACCAAAAACTCGAAAACTAAACGAGATATCGAAAAAATGTAAATCGACAGTTTCATTTAACTCAAAGATGTCTACCAAAAGTTTTGATGGCATTTTTTCATATCTTGAAAAATAAACAGAATGTTGATTTTTTTTTATAAAAATACCAAATACTCAAATATAGCGACAGTTTTCCAAGTTTCACAATAAACTTTTTTTTATCATCTCATGAAAGTCTACAAAAAATGTAACAAGATTTTTTCCGTTAAATGAATAGTCTGGGAAATATTTCCTAAAAACGAAAAATTTGGGACTTGGGATCTTTGAATATCCCCCCCTTCAAATTTTCTCGGGCGCAAAGCGCCCGGATTTTTGAATATTCACTCACCCCCCTCCCCTTCGAATTTTCCCGATCGCGAAGCGCCCGGATTTTAAAAAATCCACTTCGAATTTTTTGAAAACACGTATTTTTGTGTGAAATTAGTTATGACATGCATGTATTGAAAACGCGTATTTTTATGGAAAATTAGTCAAGACAGTCATGTATTGAAAACGCGTATTTTTGTGGTAAATTATTCAAGACAGTCCTGTATTGAAAACGCGTATTTTGTGGGAAATTATTCAAGACAGTCATGTACTGAAAACGCGTATTTTTGTGGGGAATTATTCAAGACAGTCATGTAATGAAAACAAGTATTTTTGTGGGAAATTAGTCAAGACAGTCATGTATTGAAAACGCGTTATTTTGTTGGAAATTAGTCAAGACAGTCATGTATTGAAAACGCGTATTTTTATGGAAAATTATTCAAGACAGTCATGTATTGAAAACGCGTTTTTCATGGGAAATTATTCAAGACAGTCATGTATTGAAAACGCGTTTTTTATGGGAAATTATTCAAGACAGTCATGTATTGAAAACGCGTACTTTTATGAAAAATTATTCAAGACAGTCATGTATTGAAAACGCGTATTTTTGTGGAAAATTATTTAAGACAGTCATGTTTTGAAAACGTGTTTTTTTTTTGTGGGAAATTATTCAAGATAGTCATGTATTGAAAACGCGTATTTTTGTAGGAAATTATTCAAGACAGTCATGTTTTGAAAATACGTTTTTTTTGTGGGAAATTATTCAAGACAGTCATGTATTGAAAACGCGTACTTTTATGGGAAATGATTCAAGACAGTCATGTATTGAAAACGCGTACTTTTATGGAAAATTATTCAAGACAGTCATGTGTTCAAAAACGCGTACTTTTATGAGAAATTAATCAAGACATTCATGTATTGAAAACGCGTACTTTTATGGGAATTTATTCAAGACAGTCATGTATTGAAAACGCGTACTTTTATGGGAAATGATTCAAGACAGTCATGTATTGAAAACGCGTACTTTTATGGAAAATTATTCAAGACAGTCATGTGTTCAAAAACGCGTACTTTTATGAGAAATTAATCAAGACATTCATGTATTGAAAACGCGTACTTTTATGGGAATTTATTCAAGACAGTCATGTATTGAAAACGCGTACTTTTATGGGAAATTATTCAAGACAGTCATGTATTGAAAACGCGTACTTTTATGGGAAATTATTCAAAACAGTCATGTATTGAAAACGCTTATTTTTATGGAAAATTATTCAAGACAGTCATGTATTGAAAACGAGTATTTTTATGGGAAATTAATCAAGACAGTCATGTATTAAAAACGCAAATTTTTGTGGTAAATTAGTCAAAACAGTCATGTATTGAAAACGCTTATTTTTATGGAAAATTATTCAAGACAGTCATGTATTGAAAACGAGTATTTTTATGGGAAATTAATCAAGACAGTCATGTATTAAAAACGCAAATTTTTGTGGTAAATTAGTCAAGACAGTCATGTATTGAAAACGCGTAATTTCGTGGGAAATTATTCAATACAGCCATGTATTGAAAAATATACTCGGATTTTTTCTCAAGTCTCGCATTAGTAGTTGTATTCAAATTATTGGTGTCCAATTATAGTTTCAAAGGCATTAGGGTAGTTGTATTCATATAATTGGTATCCAATTATAGTTTTAAAGGCATTAAGGTCGTTGTATTCATATTATTGGTGTCCAATTATAGGTAAAATTGAGGTCGTTGTATTAAAAAAATTCTACAACTTCCAGGCATTTCAACTTCCGAGGTTTCGAAAAGTGCTCGCGCGAGGTCGAGCGCTTGCGCGAGAGTTAACCGCCGGAGGCCAAGTCTGAGCGTTAGGTGGATCCTAGCGTAGGCGGATCCCACGCCCAGACTTGTTTTTCATACATTTCAAACTCAGTTCAACTTTTTCTCAACCTGACAGTTTTGGCAAATAATTAAAAACCTATACAGTATGTCTTCAACATTCTCCACCCCGAGAAAGGACTAATAGCATTTTTTTATACAGAATTGCAATACCGTCGCTAGGACGACCTCTTAAATTTCTCTGATGGCTGGTTGTGTCTAGAATTCTGAAAAGGTGACAAATCAACGCTTGAGCTAGACAATTCAATTTTCACACGCACAACACATCAAATTTATCGGGCATATCTTGAAGAAAGTTAGTTGATTTTTCTTCAGCTTTCAATTTGTCCAGTACTTTGTACATATGTCTCACTTCCTGCAACTGAAGAAGCATTTTATAGCTACTGATTTTGATATCAGGAAACAAGTTTTTCGGATCACTGAGAGAATCTCTGTTGTTAAACTCTATTTGAAGTAAATGCTTACGACCTCTTGTTGGTTTTCCAAGGCTTTTAAGGTGGCCGTTTGATCAGGCTTGACAAACTAATCCAACAGAGGAGCCACCAGCCATTCGAATGAATATTTATCCAAGTATGCAACCATAAAAATGAAGCATTGTTTCCGACATCAATTGCTACTATGATCGTAAAATGGAAAAATCACGCCGCTGAGCAGTCATGTCAGATGACACAATTATTCTCGTTTTATTTTAAATATTCCAAGCCAAGCCGGATAAAGAAAGAAATATGAACTCAAAGATTTTTATTTTTATAAATGCTTGGCAACATGCATTTGTATGGACAGGCAGCAAGTAATTAAGGAATTCTGCACCCTTGAATATATTTACCAGATTGCAATTGAAGATTTCGTTTGTGTATGATTCATTTCAACGGATTTGTAGGTTGATCAGTGCAGTGTTTTAATTAATTGTGTAAAATAAGGGGATTGTTATTTTTGGATATTTAAGTTTTGAGTGGTGTAAAAAAACATGAATTCCGTTAAGTGAAATGTGTGATCAATGTAATCGTGGTAGGTAAATAGATATTTCTTGTTTCTCAATTATATGGAGAAATAGTTATTTGAAAATCAGAAAACTGCAATAAGTGCGGGTAATGTTTGATTGCAGTGGCCGGAGAGACATTTCTTGATTCTCAATTATGGTGAAATAGTTATATGAAAATCAACAAACTGCAATGAGTGCGAGTAATGTTTGAGGGCAGAGGCTGAAGGTTGAGGTCTTCAAACGAGCACTGCAAAACAAAGTGTTGTGATATGACTAAGTGAAGATGTCACTTTCAGGCAAACCAGTGTGAGTTTCCACAGCTCACAGAGTTTTTACTTTCCTGCTTAGGGCTTAGGCAAGTAAAGAGTGTTTTGTGACAAATTTTTTGAGATACATAGCTGGTAAGTATTTAACTTGTATATTGTTGCAGGTTCAGGGTCAGCTGCATATCACAAAAACAAATTCTTGCTTTTTTGTTGTGTATGTCGGAGATCATCACGAAATATTCATAGAAGAAATGAAAGAGGACGAAATTTTATGGGAAGAAGAGATGGTACCAACTTTGGAAAGGTTTTATGAGGATTGTGTTTTGGAAGAGATAATATGACAACGTTCCTTGCGAAATGAGAAGTGCTATGATCCGCCATGGATAGAAGAAGCAATTGCATCGGGAAATAATATTTTTCATTTGTTTCATTATTGCCCACCTCTTTGAATATTCTGTTACCATACCACTACTTTTTTTCATAATTTTTTCAAATTTTTGTGGCACATAAAAGTGATCAGCAACTATAATGAGTCCAAAGATGTCCGTCGTGGTAATATCGGCGGAAACGGCAATAGTTGACTATAGTTTCGGTTAAATAGTACATGAGATCATTTATGTTGCAGTATACAATTTCCAAACAAATATTGGAGTTTTGAGTTATTTCGGAACTTATTTTTTTAACTGCGGCTCTGTTTTATTATATACATTTTTAAAATTATTTTTCATTCCGCGTTTGATGTTGTATTACGCTGCCGTGCCAAGGAAAAACGCAGTAAGTGCAAAAAAGCAAAATGGCAGTAAACACATGAATAAGTTATTAGACCAATAAAAGTCGTTTCAATCAACTAGATTCATGAAACTTTGTTCAACTAAGTATTATAGTTCCAGTTCCGTTTTTCTGTGAATATCAAAATAATTCGAAGAATATTTCAAAAAATAAATCAGTTACTGTGATTATGATCATAAAATTGATCCTTTTACATAAGATAAAACGTAGTAAGTGAATTTCGTGAAACACTTACTGTGTTTTAATTTATGAAAACAATTCTTATTTTGATAATCATGAAACAGTGTGTGTTTTTCATAACTTTTAATTCAACATTTGTTACTATTGACCAACTGAGATCACAACTGTAATGCCGCTTTGGTAAGTAAAGGCAATCTGATACGAAATATAGGTATCAGTTATTATAATAATGGAGAAAAAATATTGACACAAAAATTAAATTTCTAAAGTAGAATTAATTTATTTTTTTGGCAGGGAGGTTATGCTAGAACTAATATAAGCGAGTTTTGTCCATCAACTCTACCACTTTCGATAAAGATTTTTTTTGCTTTTCTCGATACCGTCTTCAACACTCAGAGCAGTGGGTTCAGTACCAATCGTTTTCATTGAAGCGTTTTTAAGAATTTCAAATTCTATTTCGGAATTGTTTCGTTCTTAAAAAAAACTTTTTTTTGATATGCATGGATTTACATCAGCTTTCCCTGAATTTGAAACTGAATCTACAGTTCAGGAAATCATATGTTTTGTTTTTCTCCTATAAACTTGATTCAACTTGGTGGTGAAAACTGTCGGCATTGAAGTGTGTTCTGGTTCGAAAAAATGTACTTCCAAAGTTTCAAGTGACCATGCTAGAATTTACAATATGCCCAAAAACTGAGCATACAGCAGTTTTTGTTCTGAGCGAAACAATTATCCAGCCATATTTTTATATTTTTGGTATTTCTATTATGCAAGATAATTGGTAATAGGTGCTTACAATAACTTCCTTTTTTCAAGAAGTTATTGCTTCGTAACACAGAACTGTGAATGGTCCTCGAGATTTCTGCACTCTTCTCACCGGTACAAAACTTTCGTTGTAACCTGTGAGGCGTGTAACGAAAATAACTGCCTTGAACAAGTCCATACGAGTTAACCTTCTACTGATATACACGTGGTATTTTTTTATCAGCATGATTTTTTGTAGCGACTTTTGAATTATGTGCGGACCATTTACTAAATATTTCAGATTTTGGGTCTAAATTGTTCTTGGTAGGTATATTCTGCATTGTGTAAACGATATGTATCACAATGTTCACACTGTTCGTGGCCAAGAAGGACTCAATGTGCAAATGTAATTGATCTCTGTCAATGTTAGCTTCATTGAGGTGATTTCGGAACTGTTTTCTACTTAAAAAAAGGTTTTTCATTGATATGCATGGATTTCATATCAACTTTTTCTGAATTTGAATTTGAAACTGAATCTACAGTTCAGGAAATCTCCTATAAACTTGATTCAACTTGGTTGGCATTCATAAAAGTGTCTTCTAATTCGAAAAAAATACTTCCAAAGTTTCAAGTGACCATGCTAGAATTCAAAATATGCACAAAAAACTGAGCAGGGAACTTCGGTAATGCTTCTGCTTGCTGCTGCATTACTTCCACTTTTTGTATGTCTTTTTGAAGCACCATCGACATTATTTTTGCTGATCTATTTACATACATTTTGGCGTATTATAAATGAAACTACTTTCTTCTATTGATGGTAACAACTGCGCTGGTTGCTCAGTGGGTTGAAATGATTTACTTGTGGATTCTTGTCTTTATATGCAGGTCACATAAGTTAAAATGTAGTATCTACGAATTGTAAGTTAAAATACAGTGTCTACGTTCAGATACTGCTTTTTTTCTTACTCAGATGCAGATACTATATTTTAAGGTACAAAAGGAACCATTTTTGCACTTACTGTGATTACTTCCACGTCGATATCTCATCAGCCTTTGTACATACATCTTTTTTTCTTGCATATTTGAATTTAGCGCGTTCGAATACATACGTAGAGATAAAATACCGATTTTCGACTTTTTTGCACTTACTGCGTTTTTTCTTAGGGCGGCAGTACGTATGTATAACGATTTCATTATGTTCCAAATCATCTCAATTTTTTTCAGTATATTCTCGAGATATTTTATCCGTAGGGTCTATCCAAGTCGGTCCTGTTTTAGAAGCTGTTTTGGAGAGCACGCTGCTATCATTTACCCAAATATCCGTTCCCTACATCCGTAGGGTGAGTGATTATTAGGTCCGAGATTCATGTGCCCTGAGCAGACGAAGTGAACCAAATATGAAGGCCTGCATTCATACGGCAAGGATTTCTATCGCATAAAGGCAATCCGGTATAATTTTTGGATTCGAGAGCAAGGTGTCCATCATTAAACCAAGGACACCTATTATCAGAACCACCATTTTAACAGAATACTTTGGGTGAAGCCTGCAGAGTTCAAAGAGTTATCGATTTTTATTCCATTTTTTACTATTCTTTTCCGACTATGTTCGTTTCAACAGAAGCTAAAAACTATGACAAAAATGGTTTTACTATGATTATTATTATAATTATCTATTATTATCTTTGACTCACAGTATGTGTACCTATATATTGATCGATGCTCAACACTAGACTATTTTTTTACTAAATTTTTATGAAACTAATAGTCAAGAATTTATGTCGGACCATTTTAAAATCTCAGTCAATATGCAAATTTCCGAACGCATCGAAAGTTTCGCCTCTGCTAATAATTCAATCATACTGTGAATTATTCTGATGATTTATCTGTTAATGATTGTGTAACTGCGAATTTTTACCTACACAAATTTTATTCAGATCTATTCTACCATTATGATGATCAGGTAAAAATGTCATTATACCTATATGAAATTGAAGAGACTTATTCCTTTTTATTGGGTATATAATTTTTTTTCAGAATACCTCTAACACCCAATTTTTATTTAAATTTTACAATTTTCTACTGTGAAATCACTGCCACCTCTACCAATCCATCAAAATATGTTTTAATATCGGAAGAAATACAATTCTCGTTCACAAAGCTTAAGGATATAACCTATATATAACTACAAAAGGTAATTTGAAATATTTAAATGTAAGACTTTTAATACAGCAACGTCCGGGTCAATTCATCATTAAAAATAAATTAATAAGTTTATGTGGATATGTATAAAAATGATTTATGTATTCAATAAAACCCTTCCATACTATAGTGACTCTTATTTCAGAATCTGATTAATGAATTAAAGAACAATAGAATATATTGAGTTGCCCCTCATATGCACAAATACACGCCTATGATGCGACAAAATTTATAAAAGAATTTATAAAAAGCATTTCTCGCTGCTCAATGCGAATATTCGTCAACATCTTTTATTCTACTCTATTCATAGTGCTGTGCTTGTTCATTGCCATCACTCAAATTCCAGTTCATTCATAATTTTGATGATGAATTCTACTGTGGCGCAATCTATTCGCAAATTGCTGAACTGACTCAGTGAGTAATAAGATGCAATTTCTTATAAATTTGCTAGATTTTGGAATATTGCCGCCTAATTCCGAGTGCTGCTCGCATTTCTCAAAAACACAGTGTAAAAAATTGGTCTATGTTAGGTTTTGAACGATTTCAATAGGTCTTCTTGTTGACACATTACAAAAACGTGAATTTTATCGATTTGTTGACCGAAAAAAAAAATCACGAATTTTTTGAAAAAAAAAAAAAAATTTCGAAAGTCTCAACAAGTTCTTCGTTATGTTCCAAATATATTTACCAAATTTGAGTTATTTACGTGTCACCGATTCGCCGTCCGAGTAGTAGCCAGCATGCATGCCATTGAACGGCCACCTTAATGTTGAGGTAGTAGGGCCCATGTTAAGGATTTCATGGACATTTTCGGGATGTTTTGGGGACGTCCATTTATTGGTTCGTAGACCGCCTTTTTCGTTTTTCTCAGGATTACTATTTTGTCAAGGTTTCAACCCGGAAAGGTAAAATGACAAAATGGATGAATATTTATTTAAAACGGCTCTAATTGCGAATAAACGTAACATTGTGTTAATTAAAAGCATTTTCCTGAACTAACACTTCATCATATATTCCAATATACTTGGAAAACAGAAACTGAAGATTCTTCAAAATAATATGTATTACGTAGCTAATACAGAGATTCCAGTGTATTTATAAATATACACAAGTTTTCTGAAGTCTTCAGAAACTTCAGCTTTTTCTGCAGATCCTAAAAAGTATGATTCTATTATTACCTGCCATTTCACAATCGATTTCAACTTACCCCAAATTATTGTTCAAACCGATCTATTTCTTAGCAACCAAGTCCACAATCTCCAAAGCATGCGAAAAACTCACAGCTCGGCCAAGAATCCACAGTGAAATTATAGTTTACCTTTGAAAGCAATCTTTCAAGTCAGAAAATAGTAGATGATTTCATCCATATTTCCTTATTTTGGATACCGACCACTTTTTGCTCGTCTTGGCTTCTTGCGCCTAAAATATCTACTTATACATAGAGTTGAGTCTCATTCAACTTTTCATGATGAGGAATATTTTTTGCTTAAATTGAATAGTTTTTGTGCCTTCTTTTTTCATGTGTTTTACTACGAAGGCCAACCGATGGTATAAATAGTGGAAGCACATGAAAATCTGCCTTTTTTGGTGCCGGCGAGTATTATTTATAATTGAAAGTTTTTTTATTGAAGTTCCGAGGGTAAGCTTAAGTTATATTGTATATGAATAGGTGATTTGAAATTCCCGAACCGCGATTAGTTTATTTATTTAGAGACCGCAATTCAACAACCACCTACGTGATTATCAAGTACAGGTCGACAAGCATAAGGATGCCTCTGAGATGCGCAAACGATAGAAAGCGTGAGTAGATGTGCGACAAAGATCGACAACTATTTACGGCTGGTTATCATCGGAATGTACAATCGAGAGAGAAATTTTTCTGCAACACGTAGGAACGTAGGTTCTTATCTGAATTTTCATTAATTCCTAATGAACTGTTCGAATAATTTAATTGTCTGTGATCACTGGACCGTTTATGAAAATTGCATAATTTTCCCGAAGCCATAAGTGTAAATAAAGTACGACTAGAAAAAGAATGCATCGCCACACAATATCAGAAATAGGTAAATATAATAAAGAACACGAGGAACATACTTACAGAAATTGACTAACAATATCACATGACCTCTGACCACTGCCAAATCAGCATTGTCCATGGTAACTTTTGATTTTTTGTTTCTCTTTTTATTTGGAGTTGAGAGTTCCATTTCACCTTTTTCAATTTTATTCATTTCTGAATTAATTTTTCTAATGCTTTTAACGCAAACTCTCGTTGCGGCAGCAACTCGTTCTTGAACCTTCACAAAAGGAATACTGGTTTCACCTACCATTGCTTCTGCCTGCATAAATTTGATGACATTACTGACAATTTCCCTACTTTGTCCACTCAGAATCTTATTTCTCACTTTACTCTTTGAAGGCATTTTCAAACACAACAAACTACACTATAACCTATCTAATAATATTTCAAAACTATACACAACACAAGGATTTCAAATTCAACACAATCAGAATAACGCCACAATAATTTTATTCCACTGACTGTACACTCACGACGTTAACTGTTTGAATAATGCACAGCGATTGAGCTCTTGCCCCACTCCAGGGTCGTGTCTACTGCACAACCAATTCTCGGAGGCATCCTTACGTTTGTCGACCTGTACCACGTTATTTATCTCAAAAGGTTATGTCTTACAGCCGGAAGGGGTAATTGCGTTTTAATTCAGGTACCACACGGTTACAGTTAAATTACTGATTCCAAAAGAGTCTGGCCGATACGACCTTTTGGAATTTAGTTTGTGTACTGGAATCCAACAAGGTGGAAAATTGAATCACGAGTCGAGTATAAAGCCCGTTCAGTAAAAGTTTCGAGCACCTTGGACACCCTCCATCCCAGTCAATATAGTGCCACGTCATACAGTTATCCACAAATGTGCTTTCACAGGAGTGGAGATTGTCTCGTTTGAAATCAGGCACAGGAAACCGTTTGTTGAAGTTCCTACGTATCCGAAAAGTACGGCCTTTCTGCTTATCGGAACTAGCTGAACTCAACGAGCATATTTGTTGGAGGAGGCGTATTCAAGTTTTTGTCCTTCAGTCATCCGGTATCGCGTATCCACTCTCCTGCACCTCTACCCAAGACGTATAGTGAAGCCTCTCCCGAAAGGAACGGTGTTACGACCAGAAGGGGTAGATTTCGTTTACAACGAGTACGTAGATCGCGACTGGCCGATACGTCTCTCCGGAAATCGTTTGGCATTTTTATATTAGATAAATAATAGTCAGTGAGCCAGGAGTGGATAAAATTAATATCGCGAAATCCTAGTTCCCTGAAAACTGTTCTCAGTAATTCTGGACTAGCCGTTAAGATTGATATACTGCGTCGTACCTAAGTTTCAAAGCGCGACCGTTATACAGGGAAACCAATTCACCTCCAACGATTCCGTAAAATCAATTCTCAGTGGACATATATATATATATATATATATATATATATTGTTATCAATTCGTTAACCTGTGTACTGATACGATTGCTTTTCCGTACGCCTGTCGTTTAACTTTCTTTAGTGTACCGAGTGCTCATTATTTTGGGAATAAATTAATTCTTTACTATTAATCTCCATACTTTCATTCCGTTTATAGGGGAAAGTAGGGTAAAATTTTGAAAACCTTTCATAGAAGGGTGAGAAGGTACAGCCGGTATTCTGACAGTGGTGAGGGCAATTAAAGCATGCCACTTGCCATGATACGAAACGTGGTCGTAACAACTGACCCCTGGAACACCGTTTCTTCACTGTAGCTGTTCTGGGCCTCCCATAAGTGTCATCTGGGAGAAAGTGGGGCATACCACTATAATCTTACTGGCGCCCGAGAATAGTATTGGGTGTTACAGCGAGTGTACCATTGTCTGATACACCCAGTACCCGTAAGCGTCATTGTAACGTCCGAATAGGGGAGAAAAGCACACACACACACTTAAATTATGATTGCCCCACAATTAAGCATTTGGGAAACATAAAATTGTGCAAATGAAAACAGATATATTCTGATCCACCTCACTTCAAAAACTATTTTCAAATTCATAAATAACGACCACAATAAAAGGTAAAAGAGTTTTTATTACAGAAATAAACGATCAATAATCTGAACAATAGCAAAAGCAAATAGGGAAATTATTCACAAACAAACTCGACCTGATTAATAATTACCCCTCTTTGATATAATACAATCAGAAATCTGTTACTGCCCCAATTCGTTAAAAAAATCACTTTCAAATCGTAGAAAAATACCTAGAATTGATCTCGATGTATGCTTCTATATCTGAATAAGCATTTGTAGTAATATAGCTTATTATACAAAAATATTTGCTACCGATTTCAATAAAATAAACCAAACAATTTTTAGCCAAACCCCTCAAAATTATGTTCACAAAATTCAACTAAAACCACCTAATAAAATAAATTTCCTAAGAATACAAAATACTTTCACCAATTTCTCATTCACTCACTTTCTGATATACGGCAAACACTATCGAGAGATTGTACAATAGAGTTGATTTGTTTCTCTTCAAACTTTTTTTGCTTTGTCTTTTTGATTTTGTTCCTTTTTCTTTTATGTCTTCCAGGAGATTCAGTCTTGGAGCATCCACTTTTGTAATCATTGTTTTCACAATCTTCCAAAAACTTTCTTTTCTTCAAGTTCTTATCCTTATCATCAGAATCAATCATCGTTTCATCGATGTCATCATTGAGTTTCTGGAGGAATACTCCAGTTGAAGTGTTTTTCTTGGCTTCTAGTTTCCTTTTCTTTTTAAGTTTCTTCCGTTCTGCTTTTGAGAGATCACTTATATTAAACTGGCCAACTTCGAAGCTTTTGTGATTGTCTTGCTGTTCATTATTATTGTTTTCAATATCTTGTTCAATACCTGAAAAACGACAATATTTTTTTATGGTAAATGTTTTGTTGTAATATAAAATAGGATATCAATCATCAATTGACAATATTCCAAATGATTTTGGTGATCGTTTTATTTCTGTCAGGTTTTAGGCCAATCAACAGGGCTATCAACCTCAACTTAAATTGTTCCGCCCATATTTTTTTTAAATTGTAGAACACAGTGTGCACATTACTTCTGAGAAAAATTATCACTTCCAGGGGGGGTGGAAAGTAAGGATTCAAATGAATATTTTCTACCTATTCATTTCGAGTGCCAAATAAGATTTCGGTAAATAATTAAAATTTTCAAAAAATTAAGTACCCCTTCTGACTGCCCGACAATGACTTTTGGGGTTGAAGGATGAAAGTAAGGATGCAAATGATCATTTTCTACCTATTCATTTCGAGTGCCATCGCCAAATAAGTTTTCTGTAAATAGTTGGAATTTTCAAAAAATTCTGTAGCCCTTCTGATGGGCCGACAATGACTTTTGGGGGTGTAGGATGAACTGTCATAATCTGCCAGAAATACTATTTTTTATTTTGAAAAATACTCAGTGGAGTAAATCTGGAGGCGAGAGTTCCAATAGGCTCCGCCTACTAGCGATTTGCAATATCATTGGCCGACTCAAATGTTCGGGCCAGTGTATAAATTAAAGCTTTTTTGGCTGTTTCAAGTAGTCATCCAGAAGACGCCCGAGGGCTCGGACAATTCCCAGGAGAGAAGCCCTCACTCAGTAGTGTTAAGTGTAAATAGTATTTCTGGTTTTTAGGAATCTTCGGCCTGGCATGCGAATTAATGGAACCTCGTTGGTTGGCAACACCAACAAATTCAGAAAGAATTCGTATGTCAGACACGTTCCTGCTGGTTATTCCAAATAGATGAAGAGCTCCGGAGTTGCTGAGATTTTGCGACGATGCTGTACTTCGGATAGGTGGTCTGAGCTAGCCGGAAGAGGTGAACCATCCTATTTCCTACTATCCGAGTGCACGCATTTGTTGACAGAACGCTATATAACTGCGCGGTGTTGCCAAATCGAAAACCGTGGATGGAAAAACCATGGCTGTTTTCACGCCCGTACTCTTTCAATATTATAAAGGGTAAAGGTAAGCTTATCGGGCTCATTCTCGAAACAAAAATAAAAGAGGTGTTACTTACGTAGTTCTATCAACTGAACACGAATCCGAAAGAAATTCGTGGGGGTCTCTTATACTTTTCGAGTTATGACCTTTTGAATCTTGAAAATCGACCATTTTCAAACACTATTTTTTCGTTAAAAATCACAGAAAATACCTCCTTCTTTTTGTCAACACTCTTTTCATTCCCTAATCAACACTCATTTCACAATAACAAGCACCAAAACCAAACATTTACGGAAAAAATTGACCTTATTTTTCACTATTCTTAACCTCACTCTCCATTGGCGTTCGTTCTAGAGATGTGGGAAGAGTTATGTATACTTTATAAGGTTGATTTTTTGTATAAAACGTTTGGTTTTAGTGCTTGTAATTGTGAAATATGAGTTGATTACGGTCTCAAAAAAGTGTCAACAAAAAGAAGGAGGCATTTTCTTTGATTTTTTACCAAAAAAATCGCTTTTGAAAATGGTCGATTTTCAAGATTCAAAAGGTCATAACTCGAAAAGTATAAGAGATCCCCATGAAATTCTTTCAGGAGATAAAACTACGTAAGTAACACCAATTTTTTTTTGTTTCGAGAATGAGCCAGTTAAGCTTACCTTTACCTTATAAAGATATGGCTTCTCCTGAATTTGGCACCTTCATTCTTTTTACCCATCTGAAGAAAGGAAAAGATATGAGCTGTACCAAATTACACAAATGAATGTTAAGTCACATGGCAGTTATGTAACAGCAGTAATGGCATGAGTGACAAAATAAATGGTACAATTATTAATGTGCTGCTGTCCGAGTTAATAATCACCCTGTGAAAAAAAGGATTATTTCAAATTTTCATTATTACTCACCTTCATCTGATCCACTGGCAATGCACTCCAAATTAGGTTCATTACTATTCTCATCCCTTACTGAACCAACTTCACTCTCAAAACTGGTGTCGAGATCATAAATTTCTGTAACTGTGACAGTCTCATTAAAAGAAACACTTTTTCGTTTCTTTTTTCTCTTGAAGCCATTAGAAGAAATACTGTCCATGCTGTCTTCCATAATGGGAGTATATTTTTCCCTTCTATCTTCCTTTTGTTTTCTAAGTTTCTTCAACTTTTTTTCAGTAAAACGCTTATCAGATGTTTCACTGTCAGATAAAGAAACTTTTTTCATTTTTTTCATCAGCATTTTTTCTTGTTTTTCTATCCTTGACAACTTGCCATTAAGTTTCAGACCATGCCGAGCACCTTTGTGAGCTGTTCTTCCTCCACAAGCAGCAAATAATTCATCATCAGTAAGGGGATGAAATTTTTTTATTGGCTCAGTAATTTTAGGATTATAATGTTCCACAGTACTACCAGTCAACTTCGCTGTTTTGAGAAAAGACCCATACTCAAGGCTCTTATTCTTCTTTAGTTCTTTGACCGAGTAACTCTTTGTTGAGATTTCCACAGTATCCTCTGATTTGATTTTCATTTTGACCTCATTTTGTTTATCTACTTCAACGGTCAGATTTTCAGCAGCACTATTGAAAAGCTTTTCCCACCAGTTGTTTGTGAACTGTTCACCAACATCATGACCCAGTCCTGTATTATCAAATTTCAGTTTTGGTTTAAGAGGGGTAGATATGCCATTTTCTCTCTTTCCCAAGCCTTTGCCTGTAAATACATAAAAGTAAAGAGTTTCATTAGAGCTGGTAATAAGAGTAGTTTGCTGATCAACTTTAACTAGTTCTGAGTTCAATCAAATCAGCAGCCATGAGGGGAAAGTTATCAAGGACTTTTTTTAAATACCTTCAGACCAGCCGTACTTTTCGAGTTGTTGGCGAGCAAAATCCATGATAAAAAATATCAATGATACAATTTATCTTTAATTCATTTTCACCATAAAGTTTTCAATTTAAAACTCATGTAAACACAAAATTGCAGGATCAACAATACCACAACAATACAATGCTCATTTCCCAATCCCAAGTTTCTAGTGGATATTTTTTGTGAAAAGCTGAGGTCAGTGAGGTCTAGTGTCGACTGTCAATAGTCATAGCATAGGGTGCGTTCATGTCGTGCACTGATCACAGAGCGATCAGTGAGCGCTACCTTATATTTGTTTGTGAACGGCTATACGCTCTATTAGCCATGACGTCACGCTTCCAATTGTGGTTGGAGTAAATCAGGTTATTGTATCCAAACAACGTATTTGCTTAAAGCCTGATTCACATAATGGCAGTAGCAGTGGCACTAAAGGCAGCGACTCCGCCCCTTTTGACGCTGTTATCCGGATGAGTGACATAATGGAAATTATCAACTAATTGTTCGTTAAAAGCAGTAGAAAGGAATCATAACAGCAATCTCGATTTCATGATAATTTTAAGGTTAAGGTTAGAACACTGCTAGATTTTCCTGCAAAAAGTTTAAATGAATCAAACTTTCAGCAGCGTCTAAACATGTTTGCCATTGGTTATCTTATCAATAGAGGGGGTGACGCCACTGCTACTGCCATTATGTGAATCAGGCTTAAGGCGTTTAGACGTGATAGTTTTTTGGTAGTGATTTTGAGAACGGTATAAAGTTTATAAGCAATTTTTTGTGTGTTTTTGAGAAGCTCGAAAACTTGAGTAGGTACTCTAAAAGTTTATAGAAGTTATGAGTAGAAGTTACAGATCGACAAGCGTAAGGATGCCCCTGAGATGCTCAAACGATAGAAAGCGTGAGTAGATGTGCGACAAAGATCGACTACTGTTTAATAAGGCAGAGCGATTGAGCTCCTCTGCCCCACTCCAGGGTTTTGTCTACTGCGCAACCAATTCTCGGAGGCATCCTTACGTTTGTCGATCAGTATAAAAGTTCAAATTGTATATCAAAAAGTATGATTACAATTTCACTAGTGTACGTGTCAGTAATAATCATCGGTGTTATCGGGGGTAATACCACGAGTGCTCTATACCATTGTTTATATAGAACATAGTTAGTCAACCTTATGGGATTATAATTGGATCAAAATGGATGCGACATGTAGATGGCGATAGTGAGCTCGCATCCAAGTCATGTCGTAACTTCAGTGATCTGGCCTCCAAGTCATGTAACTTGATTGAAACAATGGGACAGCATTAAAATCAGGGTTTTTTGAAGGAACCTGCATTAAAATTACGTCAAATATTCATGTTTGTAACTAATCACGCTAGATGACACTCGCGTTTGCGTTCAACACCAATTACACAGGCATTGACTAACTATCTTACTTCTATATAAACAATGTCTATACTATCGATAGTAATTCTGTCAGAAATCAACGAGATCAAATTGCTTATTGGTAACACCACGAGTCCTTTAGGACGACTGGTGTTACCACAGTATTATGCTTAAAAGCATAATACTGTGGTGTTACCAAAGAGTAGGGGTCTATGACCCCTACTCTTTGGTGTTACCTCAAAGCAATTTGATCAAGTTTAAGATTTCTGACAGAATTATCGAAAGTATTGTGAGCACGAGTAGTATTCATTAAGAAAATTTCACGAACCAGCAAAGTAAAGAAAGTTCCATTGTCATGAATTCTTCAATAGTTAGATAATGTTTGGATGACATGAAGTCTGTCAGACTGACATTATTCATATTAGTAGCATTATGATATTTTCTTCTCCGTTGTTGTTTGGACACAGAATATTGAACTACAGTATTCTGTGGTTTGGATACGTAGTTGCCATGACAAACTGGTATTACCGGTTCGAAAGCTAGGAACTGCGTATTATCGAGGCATACATTGCAGGAAAGGAGGGTTTCATATGGCGAGTGAAATTATCGGGGTTAATACCACGAGTGCTCGCAAAATACTATCGATAGTAATTCTGTCAGAAATCAACAAGATCAAATTGCTTGGTAACACCACGAGTCCTTTAGAACGAGTGGTGTTACCTCAAAGCAATTTGATCGAGTTTAAGATTTCTGTCAGAATTATCTATATAATGTGAGTACGAGTAGTATTTCCATTGTCGTGAATTCTTCAATAGTTATAGCATTGTTTATATAGAAGTAAGAGGTCAATGCCTGTGTAATTGGTGTGAGTGTTGGACGCAAACGCGAGTGTCATCTAGCGTGATTAGTTACAAACATGAATATTTGACATCATTTTAATGCAGGTTCCTTCAAAAAACCCAATGTTTCAATCAAATTACGACATGACTTGGAGGCCAGTTCACTGAAGTTACGACATGACTTGGATGCAAGCTCACTACCGCCATCTACATGTCGCATCCATTTTGATCAAATTATAATCCCATAAGGTTGACTAAACTATAACACTGTTTATAGATAATGCCTGATAGACATGGAGTCTGTCAGACTGACATTTATATATTAGTAGCAAGATGATATTGAGTTATCCGTTGTTTGGATACGTGGTTGCCATGACAAAGTGGTATATTACCGGCTCGAAAGCTAGGAACTGCGTATTATCGGGGCATACATCCCTTATTGGCCCTAAATTGCAGGAAAGAATGAGGGTTTCATACGGCGAGTGAAATTTATCAATAGTATATACAGCTCTCAAAATCAGTACCAAATCAAATATTACACTTAGAACGCCAAAAATAAACACATTGTTTATATAAAGAATCCTGACTCAAACCATTGTTTATAAAGAAGTAAGATAGTTAGTCAATGCCTGTGTAAATGGTGTTGGACACAAACGCGAATGTCATCTAGCGTGATTAGTTACAAACATGAATATTTGACGTCATTTTAATGCAAGTTCCTTTAAAAAACCCTGATTTTAATGCTGTCCCATTGTTTCAATCAAGTTACGACATGACTTCGAGGCCAGATCTACAGATCTACATGTCGCATCCATTTTGATCCAATTATAATCCCATAAGGTTGACTATCTTCTATATAAGGAGCGTTTTATTGTAGGCAGAAATGTTCTACTCATAGAAGTGGAATTTGACATAGCTGTTTTTTTGACATCAAATATATCTACTTTCTCTACTTCTGCTACTATAGAATTTTATTAGCAAAAGTAGATAATTGGTTAAAAGATTAAACTCAATATAGCAGAAATTGACAATATTGACATTGCATTGAACTATGGACCATATCTGTGCATTTTATTTGTATTTTGTTCAGAAAATTTAATTCACTCACATTAAAATGATATACATTATGGTATATGTAGTGAAGAGCTTCTAGCCACAGTATACCCGGATACTGTGTTCTAGCCGTGTTTTATTGACCACTTGAGTTTGTATCTACTAGTGCAAGAAGCAGAGTATCATAAAAACGTAATTTCAGGGTTTCCAGTAGAAGTCAAACGATTCTAAAATTCCCTAAATCTCTGTAAAAAGTTTGAAACTTTTGTGTTTCAGCAGACAATGGAAGAAGGCGCGAGCAGTATTATAGGTATCTTAATGGAATATTATTTAGGCGGGATTATTTCAAGTGGATTAATAAAGTTATCATATATGTGAATTCCTTAAATCAATTTTACTCTTTTTCAGAATGTAAAAACCATTATGAAGAAGTGATTCCAAAACCTATCACCTTCCACTCTCGAAGCAGCTTTGAGTGAAAGAACTAGCTAACAAACCGGAATCATCAAAAAAAATTAGAGCATATTCGAAGATTGGGAACAAGCAGGAACTAAAAAATATTTTTTTGATATGTCTTGGTAAATTTTTCTCTATTCATCACATAAATCGATCAGACACAATGTTTCTATATCATCCCACTAATGTTTTCAAACTTTCGCCGCTTTCTAAAAGGAAGGTTTAGTAGAGATACTGAATGAATTTCAAATCAAAATAAACCCACCTTCATCATCTTCTTTTTTGGTATCCATTTGTATAGAATGTGATTTAAAAAGGAAGCTTCAACAGAAGTTCTCAATAAATTGAGAATCAATATGAACCTACCTTCTATATTACATAAATAAAACTCGTTGCACAACCTATTCGTTAAATCGACTGCCCCAATAACAATTTCAATAGAACACATTTCTGTAGACACCGTTGTAGCTCAAATAAAGAAACTCGATACTAACAAGGGCGCTGGGCCTGTCGACATACCACCTGTCTTCTTGAGAAACACTTGTGACATGATAGCAGTACCGCTTGCCTTAATATACAGGGTGTTTCTTAAGTACGTGTAGAAAATTCAGGAGCGTGTTGCTGACTTCAAAATAAGAAGAAAAGTTCCTATAAACATACGTCCGCAAGTTATTCGTTTCTGAGATACAGAGTGACAAAAGGTGAATTCTTATTTTTTGTGAATAATTTCAAAATAATTTTGATATTTGGGTAAAGTTTGGTATCTGGGAATATTTATTATTCAGTTTGTGTAAAAAATATATTCTTGGTAAAGGTCACTGCCAGCAACTGTTTTCGAGTTATTGAGATTTGAAATAATCGATACAAGTGATCTTGAATGACAAGATTTTTAAATTCAATTATTAGAAATTAGTTTTTTCACAATTACCGTAAAATTTGATTTTGTCGTTGAAAACTCATCCCAGATACCAAACTTTACTCGAATATCACAAATATTTTGGAATTTATTCACAAAAAACAAATATAAGAATTAAACTTTGGTACTCTGTATCTTAGAAACGAATAACTTGCGGATATGTGTTTATGGGAACTTTTTTTCTTATTTCGACGTCAGCACACATGCTCCGAAAGTTTCTTCACGTACTTAAGAAACACCCTGTATAATATATTATTATCTGAAGGAGTTTTTCCGAGCAGGTGGAAACATGCCAATGTCACTCCTATCTTCAAAAACGGGAACAAAAATGAGGTAAAGAACTATAGACCAATTTCATTATTATCAGCTCCTGGAAAATTATTTGAGGATATCATCACATCTGAGTTATTTTTCGCGACAAAAAATCTTATCGATGTAAACCAACACGGATTTTTCCAAGGTCGCTCTGTACTCACTAATCTTGCATTCTTTACTCAGAACATATTGAACAAAATGAACGAAAGAAAACAGGTTGATGCCGTGTATACCGATTTTTCAAAAGCCTTTGACAAAGTCCACCACAAGTCACTTATCATATAAAGTTAGAAAACATCGGTGTACATGGCAACTTACTATGAGATGGATTGAGAGCTATATAACTAATAGGATCCAGACTGTAACTATGAACAATTGGTCTTCTGAATCAGTGTGAGTTACATCCGGTGTGCCACAAGGGTCCCACCTTGGACCACTCCTGTTCACCCTATTTATTAATGATATTGCTGCATGTTTCAAATATTCTGGAATCTGTCTGTACGCGGATGACTTGAAAGAAAGAAGATATAATAAGTTGCAGTCTGATCTTAACAGGTTACAAGTTCATTGTGTTACTAACAAACTGTATCTAAATACTAATAAATGTAATTCTATTACGTTTTCTAGACTACACAATAACGAATCTTTCGACTACACTATCAGCAATAAAAAACTAGAGAAAGTCGACGTCATAAAAGACTTAGGTGTCCTATTGGACTCTAAATTAACTTTTGAGCACCATATTGAATCAATAGTTAGAAAGTCTATGCGTAATTTAGGGTTTATTTCACGTGTAACCAGGTCATTCACAAGGCCCACCTCATTATTTACGTTGTATAATGCATTGGTTCGTAGCCATCTTGAATTTGCTTGTGTAATTTGGAATCCTTATTATCAAAAATACATTGATCGAATCGAGAGGGTTCAGAAGAAGTTTATCAATATGTTGAATTATAGATTCAATAGACAACATCAGTGTCGTCAGGATTACGAAGTAAGCTTGATACACTTCAATCAGCAGAAACTTTCATCAAGACGACTGGTTTCACATGTTCTTTTTCTCTACGAGATTGTTAATAACCATGTTGATAGTCCTTATTTATTGAGTAGTCTGAATTTCAATACTAGACCCTATGTCACTCGATCCGTTCATCAAATTTGTTCTACTCACCAAACACCAATACTAACGATATAAAAAATTCACCAGTAGTTGCGATTCAAACAATATATAACCAATACTTCATCCACATCGACCTTTTTTGTCAATCTTTTGCAACAGTTAAAAATCAGGCTTATCGTGTTCTTGCTGTATAATTGAAAATTCATTGCTTACTTATTTTCAGATCTGTACTTAGAATTAGTTTTTAGTTTTATTATTGTAGAATTAAGTAAATTCACCTATTTATTGTCACACTTACTTAGATACACGTGTAATTCTGTTATTGGAACATCTGTTCTGTTGAATTACCTTATACAAAATAAATAAATAAATAAACATTTCCATCTATAACTTCAATTACGTCCATAACACTCATATTCATTTTAACTAGAAGCTCTTTACTACCAAAATCATAAATGAAGTTGTTTGAACTTCAAAATACAGCCAAATTGAAATGAACAGATATAGTCCATAGTTTAATGCAATGTCAATAGTGTCAATTTAGGGAATCTAATTTTTCAACCAATTATCTACCTTTGCTACCATCAAATTCGATCGTAGCAAAAGTAGAGGAAGTAGATATATTTGGTGTCAAAAAAACAGCTAAATCAAATTCTGCTTCTACGAGTAGAACATTTCTGCCTACAATAAAACGCTCCTTCTAGTTAAAATAAAATAATGTGAGTGTTATAGACGTTACTGAAGTTTAACGAATAGGTTGTACAACGAGTTTTATTTATATGATATAGAAGGTGGGATCATATTGATTCTTAATTCATTGAGAACCTCTGTTGAAGCTCCCTTTTAAAATCATATTCTATACAAGTTGATACCAGAAAAGAAGGTGATGAAGGTGGGTTCATATACTTATTCATTTGAAATTCATTCAGTATCTCTGTTGAACCTTCCTTTTAGAAGCGGCGAAAGTTCAAAAACATCAGTGGGTTGATACAGAAACATATTGTGTCAAATCGATTTACGTATGATGAATAGAGAATGATAGATATATAAAAAAAAGGCTGTTCCTACTTTTGTTCCCATGCAAACTTCGAATATGATCTATTTTTTTAATAATTCCTGTTTATTAGCTAGTTCGTTCACTCAAATCTGCGTCGAAAGTGGAAGGTGTTAGGTTTTGAAATCACTTCTTCATACTAATTCTCACATTCTGAAAAAGTTGAGTCAAAATTATTGAAGGAATGCATATATATGTTAACTTAATTATTCCACTAATATTCCCGCCTGAATAATCTTCCAATAAGATATAATACTGCTCGCGGCTTCTTCCATTGTCTATTTGGGCTGTGGAAGTTGTTAATTCAAACAAATTATTCAAAATGAAATAATAATGAAACATAATTTTCAAACTTTTTACAGAGATTTAGGGAATTTACAAATCATTTGACTTCTACTGGAAACCCTGAAGTTACGTTTTTATGATACTCAACTTCTTCTACTTGTAGAAATAAACTTTGGTGGTCAATAAAACGCAGCTATAAACGCTCAAACCAACCAAATCAAGAGTCGTGCTGACGTCACACTAATAGCGCGTATTGTCAAAAGTATCGTTCCGGTACACTGAAATATACCTTATAAGGTACTTATATTTCAGTGTTCCGGTAGCGTTCAAGGATCGTACACCATTTTATGTATCATATTTTATTTGCGCTCTCTTGATCAGTGAGCATGAGTAATAATTCTATTACTATATAAATTCAGGACTACATAGTTTTTCAAAGAACGATAAAGGGTTAGTGGAATAAGACCGGAAAGTACACCCTCGAGTACATTGAATAGTAATGGCTCGGCAAAACTCATTACAGCTTCATCGAGTGCCCTGTTATTAATCCCATCCATATCAAGATATAAAATTACGGCATATACGATCTCCTCCATTTTTCATACTGCATTCAGAATTATTCCAACATACTTCACATAATCTTCATTATAGGTTAGAAATAGAAATCTGTTTATATTTGTTGTGTAGGTTTTTTTATGACTTTGAAGTTGCGCGGTTCATATAACAATCCGATAGTGATCACTGATCAGCGCTACATTAGTAGAACGTGTATGACATGAACATGAACGCACCCATTTTGTCAATGGAACAACACAGGGGTGCGATTACGAACACTCGATCCATAGTTAGTTTGACATATGTCAGATTTTATCAATTATGAAATCGAATACTATTCAAAATATATTGCAACTTGAGTCGATATCAATGGTCTATATGATAGATATAATTCCATTCTATCTCTATTCAAAGAAATTTCATAATTTCGACTTCGTTTCGAATCGGGAACAACCATCGTTCTAGCCTACGTATCGTGACCTCTCTTGTCGAGTGTTCATAATCCCACCCCAGAACTCATACTTATATCTTCTGACTTCTGACATAATTATGAGTTCAGTGTGGAAAAGCCCTAAAGACATACTTAAATAACATGTTTTATACAATGGGTGAGTTCCTATCTTCATAGTGGACTCTCGTTGTTCCTTGTACTGTTTTGTGTAATTAAATATGTATCTGTTCACTTATTTAAATGGTGACTTGTTTTATACCTTGTAGGTCTTTGAAACCAATAAAGAGTATTATTATTATTATTATTATTATTATTATTATTATTATTATTATTATTATTATTATTATTATTATTATTATTATTATTATTATTATTATTATTATTATTATTTTTTTTTTCCCGTTGGGAATGTACCAGTCAGGCCCTGTCTCCGGTGCTCCGATACATCCGGAGGGCGCGCTGGTGTCGTTAACCCCAATAACCACTCCCTACGTCCGTAGGGTGGGTGACTATTGGGTCCGAGAATCATGTGCCCTGAGTAGACGGAGCGAACCAAGGATGACGGCCTTCTGCATTCTTGCTGCTAAGATTTCTGCCATATTACGGCAAGCAGGTATTATCTTCAAGTTGGAGAGCAGTGTGTCCATCATTCCACCAAGGACTCCTATGATCAGAACCACCATTTTGACAGAATGGTCCGGATATAACCTGCGGAGTTCAAAGAGAAGATCTCGATATTTAGTCCGTTTTTTCCTCCTCTTTTCGAACGATATTCATTTCGCCTGGAGCGGAAAACTCCATGACGAATATCGTTCTACTTTGGTGGTCGAGGAGGACAACATCAGGCTTATTGGCTTGTATTTGCCTGAGGGTGGGGAATGAGTAGTTCCAATAGATCCGGCACCTCTCATTCTCCACCACGGACTCAATATCCCCCGGAACATAAGGCAACACCGGTGTCTCGTCTATACCGTACGAGTGTCGTAGATGGTAGTATAACACTCGTAGCGCCGCGTTATGCCTGTGGATATAGGCTGAGACCGCATAAGATGGGCATGCTGATAGCAAATGCATTACGGTCTCAGGTGCCCCACGACATGCCCTGCATCGGGTGTCAGGGACGTCTATACCCATCACGCGACTACGGTAGACGAGGGTGTTGAAGACACCATCCTGGCAGGCCATTATGAATCCCTCGGTCTCCGACTTTAGCTCACTCGCCCTGAGGAAGGCAAAGGTCAAGCTTTTGGATAAGCCAAGGTCTTCGATGTTATGAAAGAAGACACCATGCATTGGCTTATCCATATGTAGCTGTAGCAGGACCTCTGTCTCCGCAGCTTTGATGTGAGCTTTATGCTGAACGGGTCCCAACTCGGTGACAGAGTTTGGGTTAGCCCGTTCAGTGTCGAATACGAGACCGAGTTCATCGGCCGCACGGGTTGCTGCCTTAAAAAGGAATGCTCCAATCCCTGCTTTTTCATGGTCGCGGACCATGCAGAGAAGGGGATCTGAACTCCTGATGACTTTACAGGCCCCATCCAGAACCATTCTGTTATGCATACACTCCAAACTCAAAAGTCCACGGCCTCCCCGTTGTCTGGGAAAGTATAACCGTGGAACGGACGATTTAGGATGCAAGCACCTATTGAGATGCATCACTTTGCGAGTTTTAACGTCGAGTTGTCGCAGCTCTTCCTTAGTCCACTTCATTACTCCGAAAGAGTAGAGAAGGATCGGAACGGCAAGCATATTGGTTGCAGCAACTTTGTTCTTCCCCGACAGTTCTGATGACCAGATCTGTCGGAGTTTATGCTGATACTTGCCGCGGAGAGAGTTCTTAACTGTGAATACCTCTTGGGAGTGGCGTTGCTCCACCCCTAGGTAAGTATACGTCTCTCCGGCATCCAGATGATGTAGGATGCTTCCGTCTACGAGCTGGACATCCTCTCCGTATTCCTCGCATCGTCCTCTTTTGAGATGAACCGTGGCACATTTGTCGATCCCAAATTCCATTCCGATAGCATGCGTGTACTCTTCCACCACCCTAAGGGACTGATGTAGGTCCCTTTCTCCAGAGGCATATAATTTGAGGTCATCCATGTAAAACAGATGGGTGATTTTATGCCTCCGGTTGCTGGGGGTGCCGCAGTTGTACCCACGGGTATTCCTGAGTACAACGGACAATGGCAATAGTGAGATGCAGAAGAGAAGAGGGCTGAGGGAGTCTCCCTGAAACACGCCTCTTTTAATGATGACCTGCTCTGTTTGGACTATGTCTCTACCAGATCTTATGGTGAAGCGAGTCCTCCAGAGTGGCATCAGTTGTCCAATGCATCCCACTATTTGATTGGGTACCTCAAGACATCTGAGCAAATGCATGATTAACTCATGCGATGTTGTATCAAATGCCTTGCGGTAATCAATCCAGGCCATCGAAAGGTTACGCTTATACTGCACGGAGTCCTGCGTGATACATCTATCGATGAGCAGGTTCTCCTTGCAGCCGGCGACCCCTTTCTTTGACCCTCGTTGCTCATATATCCGTTCATACACCGGATCAACTGCGGAGAGAATGCGCGTGTATAAGATGCGCGTAAACAACTTATAGCACGCATTCAAGCATGTTATCGGCCTGTAATTCTTTGGATCAGACAAATCTCCGTTCTTGGGGATGAGCACGGTTCGCCCCTCGACAAACCACTCCGGAATCTGCTGCTCCCCATCTAGCCATGAGTTAAAAACTCTTGCCAGATGGCGGTGGGTTGTTGGAAACTTTTTCCACCAATAATTATTCAACCCATCAGGGCCTGGAGCAGCAAAGTTCTTTGAGCCTTTGAGGGCCCCTCGAACTTCTTCCGTGGTTATCGGATTGCGCAGATCATTGTGCTCAGGCTGCCGAAGCGTCCTGCAGTAAGCTTCGAACTGCGCTAGGGCTGGAGTGTCTACATTGAGTGGTTGCGGAAACTCATAGATGTTCTTCCAGAAGGTTTCTACCCGATCAGCAGCCGGCGGGTTATCGACAACACGTGGAGGCTCTTGGAATAAGCGGGAAGGTTTATCGCGGAACTTTATGTTTTCCGCGATACTTCTCGCTCGCCTCACTAGTGACTTCTTTGCAGCCACTAGCATTCGTATCCTATCAAGACAGTGCTGTTTTATGGTAAACAGCACGCCTTGATTCAATGTGTGGTGAGCTCGTCTTAGCCTTGCAGCAATTCGCCGCACTGCCGGCGTGAAAGGCCTATTGGCCGACATGTAGTCCACCACACACTGGATACGAGATGCGTGTTGTCTCGCCGACTTGATCTTAGCTTACATCTTGTGAACGCGTCGCTCATGCCTCCCAACAAGAGCAGTGGTGTCCCTCCTCTCCGTCTGGGATATTGCACGAGCGGCGTCGTACACGACAGAATTAATCTGCCAGATGTTGGCCTCTTCTGGAAGAACATCGCCAATCTCCGCATCCACCCGTGCCAGTTCTTGCGGCTTCAAGGGCTTCATATTGTGAAGCGCCCTGCGGGTTCTGATGTCCTCCATTGGTGGTATGATGCGAGCCTCCTCTGCAGCCAGACCGACACGTGGCATATCTGCCACTTCGTTAACCGGCTGAGGAGGAGCTCTAACATAGCCTCGAGCCCGGAGATAGGATACATAATCCCTGAGATTTTGGGCGGAAACGGCGGCATGCTCTGGGTGTCTCTCACACCAAAGAGCATGCATCCTTGCCATGTATCCTCTCCGGGCGGGCTCACTGCTCTCATAGCAATACAGAAGTCCATCCCTTAATCTATCCGTCCACTCAAAGCGTCCGTTGTCATTGCGGTTGTCGTCATTTGGCAAATCATCGTTGTTGGCCCCACCACCTTGCCTTTGACCCCTAATCCGAGGGGGTCGGTTGTGGGGGCCTCTTCCCCGATTATTTGGAACCGAGTAAAAGGGTTTACTGGGGGGTTAACCCAGCAAACCCACGGCCGACACCGGAGGGAAAGATGCCTTTTCCCTCCCGGATGCGCATGAGCTGCCGGTCCGATTTTGCATCCTTTGCTCGGGTAGGTGGTGTCGCAACTCACCAGGGCCTCAGGTGTTGGTTGACCTCCCTGCCTATTATTATTATTATTATTATTATTATTATTATTATTATTATTATTATTATTATTATTATTATTATTATTATTATTATTATTATTATTATTATTATTATTATTATTATTATTATTATTATTATTATTATTATTATTATTATTATTATTATTATTATTATTATTATTATTATTATTATTATTATTATTATTATTATTATTATTATTATTATTATTATTATTATTATTATTATTATTATTATTATTATTATTATTATTATTATTATTATTATTATTATTATTATTATTTTTTTTATTTTTTTTCTCCTTAGGAGTGTACCAGTCAGGCCCTGTCTCCGGTGCTCCGACCCATCCGGAGGGCGCGCTGGTGTCGTTAACCCCAATAACCACTCCCTACATCCGTAGGGTGAGTGATTATTGGGTCCGAGAATCGTGTGCCCTGAGTAGACGAAGCGAACCAAGTATAACGGCCTTCTGCATTCTTGCTGCTAAGATTTCTGCCATATTACGGCAAGCAGGTATTATTTTCAAATTGGAGAGCAGTGTGTCCATCATTCCACCAAGGACTCCTATGATCAGAACCACCATTTTGACAGAATGGTCCGGATATAACCTGCGGAGTTCAAAGAGAAGATCTCGATATTTAGTCCGTTTTTCCTCCTCTTTTCGAACGATATTAATTTCGCCTGGAGCGGAAAACTCCATGACGAATATCGTTCTACTTTGGTGGTCGAGGAGGACAACATCAGGCTTATTGGCTTGTATTTGCCTGAGGGTGGGGAATGAGTAGTTCCAATAGATTCGGCATCTCTCATTCTCCACCACGGACTCAATATCCCCCGGAGCATAAGGCAACACCGGTGTCTCGTCTATACCGTACGAGTGTCGTAGGTGGTAGTACAACACTCGTAGCGCCGCGTTATGCCTGTGGATATAGTCTGAGACCGCATAAGATGGGCATGCTGATAGCAAATGCATTACGGTCTCAGGTGCCCCACGACATGCCCTGCATCGGGTGTCAGGGACGTCTATACCCATCACGCGACTACGGTAGACGAGGGTGTTGAAGACACCATCCTGGCAGGCCATTATGAATCCCTCGGTCTCCGACTTTAGCTCACTCGACCTGAGGAAGGCAAAGGTCAAGCTTTTGGATAAGCCAAGGTCTTCGATGTTGTGAAAGAAGACGCCATGCATTGGCTTATCCATATGTAGCTGTAGCAGGACCTCTGTCTCCGCAGCTTTGATGTGAGCTTTTTGCTGAACGGGTCCCAACTCGGTGACAGAGTTTGGGTTAGCCCGTTCAGTGTCGAATACGAGACCGAGTTCATCGGCCGCACGGGTTGCTGCCTTAAAAAGAAATGCTCCAATCCCTGCTTTTTCATGGTCGCGGACCATGCAGAGAAGGGGATCTGAACTCCTGATGACTTTACAGGCCCCATCCAGAACCATTCTGTTATTATTATTATTATTATTATTATTATTATTATTATTATTATTATTATTATTATTATTATTATTATTATTATTATTATTATTATTATTATTATTATTATTATTATTATTATTATTATTATTATTATTATTATTATTATAACAATGGATCTATGCTGTGCTATTGCAAGGACATTAAACATTCATTAGTAGAGGATGGCCCGATCCAAAGAGACTGAACTAACAGGAGGGTTTAATAAGCTCTAGCCAATCAGAATCTTGTAGTATCGACGCGTCATAGTGACGTACTTGGACATGAGTACAGAGTCGAACTCGAACCAAGCAACAAAAGTGTCAGCAGTAATTCTCATTTACCAAGAGCTAGTCTGTCACTGCCTATAGAGAAGGCGCCCATGACATGTCCAACTACGTCACATTTCGTCACAAATGATCTTTCATCTCTTTCTATTGGTGCCCCCATTGTCTTATGGGGAATAGACTCTCCTAGTCAAATAACGTATATTGTATTGTACAAACCGCGATTCGATTGGCTACGATCTATTAACTGAACCAAGAACGAGGAAAGTGTGTCGTCACAAATGTCATACTTGTCAAAAACTGATTCCAAACAAAGAATTTTAAGTGGCGTTCTCTGTTGATGATTTGCCGCTTTGATTATTAGTTTGTGTTTGTTTGTTTGGATTTTGTGTTCTCAGGCGAAAAAAGTTGAAAAACCTTAACGGAAACAATATCGGAGTTATCGGACAAGCTGATTTAAATTCTGCGGAGGTTTGTTTGGAATCAGTTTTTGACAAGAATGACATTTGTGACGTCATCACTTTCCTCGTCTATTCTGTCGATCATCTCCGAATGAACAACCGGCCTCAAGCTGTAACCCCAGAATTGATTTAGTCAAATGCACCCAATGGAAAGCAACACCTACTACCAAAAAATATAAGAAGAAGAAGAAAACTTCCATCTTTTGCTTTTGCTTTTGTGAAATCTTGAAATTAATGAAATCTACCATGAGTAATGAAAGTGATGAGTTTGATTTATCTGACGGAGAAATTGATCCCAGAAAACATGAAAAGCTAATAGAAGACGTCCTAAATTTAAACAAAAATCAGAATGTTAAAAAACCAACCCGTACTGAACCTACAACACAGATCTCCGAGTTCCATTGCGTTGAATCTCTTGGCCAAAAAAATAATTTAGTTCATCTGAATGAACTCACCAGATCTCTGAAGAAACAGAAGAAGCATGTTGAAATATCCAACAAGGTTAAGTCAACAAATAGCAAGAGCAAAACATTACCAACACCTTTACAAAAACCCCAAGCAGACCTTATCAAGCGAAGTCTAAATTATGAAAAAATAAGTCTACAATTAGATAAATGGGAGGCACTGGTAACTTCTAATCGTGCTGCTACAAACCTTGTATTTCCACTAGATAGTATTGAAAAAGTGAAAATTGAACAAAAAAAGGCGGAGCTCTATCCTTCATCTTGGCGTATTAAGTCGGATCTACAAAAGAAAATAGAAAAACTTAATCCAAAAGTTGAGGAATACCACATAGAAACGGAAGAGAAAGATCAGTTCCCTCTTACCCTAGAAGAATTGAAAGAGAGAAGAAAAGAAGCAGCAAAACTGAGGGCTCATCAAAGTTTCAAAGAAGCTAAAGCCAGAAGACAAAATAAAATCAAAAGTAAGAAATATCACAGAATACTGCGAAGAGAAAAAATTAAACAACAACTGAAGGATTTTGAACAACTTCAGAAAAAAAATCCGGAAGAGGCTCTGAAAAAGTTGGAAGATATTGAGAAGGCTAGAGCTGAGGAGAGATTCAGTTTGAGGCATAAAGGAACTGGACAATGGGCAAGAAACAAGCAAGTCAGAGCCAAGTATGATAAAGAGGTAAGATTGAACTTGATATGTTTCTATTCCGATCAGGGTTCCTATTCTCAAGTTTGTAGGTATGATAATTCGATTCACTGTTTCACACGAATACACATGAAATTTGCATAGTTGTCGTTTATATGTGTACAGATTCGAGAATAGCTCCCCAGTTCCCTTTTCCTTAATCTACATTTTCTCTTTTTGTCTTTTATTCTCATCTTTCATTTCTTGTTGGTAAAACTGACTTGTTCTACCTGTCAGAATTTGATAAAACTTTATACAGTACGATGCAAATGAATGGAATAAATTCATTATTTCGGAATATAAACATATTTTGGAAAATTCCTCGAATACTAGTATATCCTACCTGATATCCCTTTAGGAAATAATTCCATAGTCAATGTCAATACGAACAAATTCCTTGGAATATACACAGACAAGGAACTGAAGTTTCAGCATCATGCCAAGCAATTGGGAAAAAACCTTGCATCAGGATGTTATGCTCTGCATATAGTAGCCAATGAATTGGGTAAAGCAACTGCTAAAATGGTATACCATGCCCTGATTGAATCGCATATTCGATATGGAATATCATTCTGGGGATCATGTAACCAAGAAAACTTCCATGCAATCTTTGTCTTACAAAAACGTGAAAAGTGATTGCGATACCAAAAATCAATGAGTCGCTTCAGAGCTATAAATAATAATAATAACAGTACTCTACTTTCTGATGGCCTTTGCTGAATATTTGGGATCATAAATATGTGAAAAGATGTATTCAAATCGGCTAAATAAGTACATTGAGTTTTCCAATACCTTATTCCTCGAGATTCAGAATCAACAACGTTTGTTAATCTTCACCAGAACTATAATATTTTACTGAAACCGGGCGTTAAAAAAAAAAAAACACTAATGACGCGCATGCGCATTGCGGACTGATCCGAACTTTTTACAACACTTTTGACATTAGAGATTAGCATTCTAAAATAAGTTTATAATATATATTTCTATGGCAACTGCTCTCAATACTACCGAAAATTCTGTCAGAAATCTTCAAATTCTCGAAGATAACTTGATCAAATTACTTTTAAGGTAACACCATTCGTCCTGACGGACTCGCACCACTCATCCTGACGGACTCGCACCACTCATCCTAACGGACTCGTGAAGTTACCAAGCAATTTATGTCGTTGATTTCTGACAAAACTACTATCGATACTATTGAGAGCACTCGTGGTGTTACCCCCGAAAATGTAATTGTGCAATTAATGTGGTTTTGCCCCTTTTGCACCAAATTGTACCTTATTACATTCTGTAAATTCTCAAAACTAGGAAAAAAATAATGAGTAATTTTCATCAATCACTATAAGCCTTTTCAATTGTTTTTTTTTAATTTCAGAGTCGCCAAGTTTTAGCTCAGCAATTGGCTATTAGCAGAGATTTGACGCAGAAAATTAAATCTGTTGGTAGTGAATCAGAAGATGAGGGAATTGAATCCGAAACGAACGTAATACAAAATCAAAATGATGATAAAAATCCTTGGGTAAATGGTATCAAACCTGATATGGAGGTGAATGACTTTGTGAGTGGCTATAAGAAATTTTGGAATGAACAGAATAAACAAAGTATTGAATCAGTAAACAGTTCCTCAGACTGTCCTGAAACTAAAGATGGTTCCAATTACTCTGCAGCTTCAAAGAGTAGTGCTGAAAATAAAATATCCAAACAGGCCAGTGAATCTACCAATTCAGTAAATAAAGACCTCAAATTGAACAGAACTAAGAAAGAGAAGTGCAAATTGAAACCAGCAGAAGCTATTAACCTAACTGAAATGAATAGTACTTCTGAGTGGGAAGTAAGTTCACTATTGAATGATAGATCAGGAAAGAGTTCTGATGTTGAAGATATTTTTGAACTGTTGGAGGGAAAACAAGAGAATGCATTGAAACAAAAATCTAAAACACTAAAAGAAAACCAGAGGACAACTAGAAGGAAGCAAAAAACCGAAAAAACAAAGAATTCCAAGAAATATAAAGTAGACTTAACTTTCCCTACTAAAGTGAAAAGGCCTTTCATTGATGAATCAATGACAGAACAGGCCAGAAATATTAATGATGAAACCAGTGTTGAAAATAATCTTGATTTGAGTGCTCTCAAAGATATTTTAGATTCAAAGGAAAAAAGAGAACAAACCCCTGATATAAATCCAAACAAATATATTCAGCAGAAAAAGGCTACAAATCTCAATACTGAAATTCCTGATATTTTGACTACAGATGAAAATGAAGAACCCACTGACCAAAGAGATATAATTCTGGAAGCATTTGAAGATGATGACATTGCCGTAGACTTTGAAAAAGAGAAAGTGAAAGAAGTTGAAAAAGATGCACCCAAAGAAATCGATTTGAACCTTCCTGGTTGGGGAAGCTGGGCCGGCGGTAATATCAATCATAATAAACGAAAGAGAAAACAGTTTATTTTCAAGGTGCCTCCCAAAATGCCTAGAAAAGATGATAATAAGGGATCACTCATTATAAATGAAAAGGCTCAATCTAAGATCAAGCCTTTGTTGGTATCAGAAATACCATTCCCATTCAAAACAATAAAGGATTATGAAGCTAGTATCAGAGCCCCTATAGGAAATACTTTTGTACCAGAAACTGCCTTCAGGAAGCTTATTGAGCCAGCAGTGACTACTAAAATGGGCGCAATAATTGAACCTATTAACAAAAGTATACTTTGCGGAATTAAAAAATTTTGAATGAAAAATGAATTTTTATTGAATGTTTTCGTTCAAAGAAAGTGTCTCTCAACTAAAACAAACACAGATCTAAGGCTGGAGTGGGAAAGATGGTATAGATGGCTACGTGGGGTACGGGTGACTCGGTGCAGGGTAAATTTTAGCATTTACTTAGTTAGGGAGGCGAGGTAGCTAAATGGCGTAATTCAACGGCGCCGTCGAGACCTATCACAATCGAAAGATAAAATAATTTCGAAAAGAAAAGCTCGTATGGTAAAAACCATTTTAGCGGTGGGTTTCGCGTGTACGGTTTTTCAAAAATGTTAAAAAAAAACGTTACTTGGGCATTCTCGAGCGCGTCAGATATTCATACTACGTATGCCCCAAGTGCCTCTGATAACAACGGTATACTAATCTGCCGGTTTGCGTGGTGGGGGTAGGCATATAAAGTAGTCAAAAATGCAAAAAAAAAAAAATTTACCCGAGCGCGTCAGATTTTCGGAAGGGGTGTTAAGTAGGCCCCAAGGAAGCTCCCTTTAAAAAAACTGACGATTTCGGCGTGACCATAAGTTACAATGAATTTTTGAAAATGCAAAAAAAAAAGTTTTTTTGAAATACTCGAGCGCGTCAGATTTTCATAGGGGAGGTTTATCTCGGTATCCTGAAAGCATATTTTCTTAATCTGACAAAAATGTTGGTGGGTTCTCTTAATCTGACCGAAAAGGTTTTTTGGTTTCTTTTTTTCTTTTCTTTCTCCTTGATAAAACGGGGAATTTAAGAATGACAAAGCGATAGTTATAACCAACGTAAATGAAGATGAAATGTAGTGCGAATTGTGTTATTTATTGTTAATGTATCGTTCGCGACTTATATGCCGCAACGCGTTTTTCGGAAGACGAAATGGCTCCTCCACACTTCCGGTCACGCGGAAACCGGCAGATTTTGTATTTTTAGTAAGTTTTAGATTATATTCTTCAAAAAAAAAAAAAACGCGCTCGAGAATGCCGGATTAACGTTTTTTTTTTACAAGTTCGCGACCCTATAACTCGGTGGCGTCAATCACTTATCGTCAGATTAGTTAAATTTAGTCTTAAAACAGTAAAATCAACCCCCAATATCTTAATCTGACGCGCTCGAGTATTTCAGACTATCGATTTTTTTTTACTAATCTGATCGTCTATCCTAGGCGCGCGTCACTACATATAGAGCTAAATACTTTACAAGGCTGTTCTATTAGGTCCAAGGTATCTCTCATATCTTAAACTGCCACGCTCGAGTATTACCGAAAATTCCCCTATTCGCCTCCCTAACTAACTGGTTTGGTTGTTACCAACGAAGCATGAGACGGGTTGCCAGCAGGCACCCCGGAAGAATAACGCAAGGGTGGAGGGTTAAAATGCATTTTTTTACGTTAACCAAGTCATAAGGGCGGGAATTAGCGCAGTAGTTGCGCTCGCCTGGTAATTGAGAGGTTGCAGGTTCGATTCCCAGACGGTGCGATCTTTGTTCATTTTCAGATGTGAAAGTCTGAATGACTGAGGCTTGTGTCGCCTGGGAATAATCCTCCACGATTCACTGTTGCGTTAAAAATTAACAGTGCTGCTCCAAAGGTGGCGTATGGAGTTAGTAACAAGGCCTATCCAAAACACATGGCTAATGACCATAGCAGTAAAAAAAAACTAAGTCATAAGGTGCAGGACTGAAAATTTGCAGAATAATCGGAGATTCTACAAATAAGTAGAGAAAAAATTGCCAGAAGACTAGGTGGAAGATAAAGACACTCCAGAAGGCGCTAATGTTGTGAAAAATTTTGCAATAATTATGTGACTCAGTGCACTTCTGCCAATTTCTATACTTATTCTGTGACTCAAAACTGGTTTGCCTGCAAAACGCCAGAAGGCTGAGTGAAAGAATTACAAAGATATTCGCGATGATAATTAATATAAAATAACATGAAAGTGATTTTTATTTATTATTTATCCGTCTAATACAATGGCGGATGTGAATGAAATAAATTTGAAGTAAATACTTACACTTTCTTGAGATAGACTCATTCGTATAATGCAGAAATATAAGAGATAACATGAAGTTGTTGCCTTGAAAGCTCAAGGTCTTCTAACCGAAGCCACAAATGTGTGGTTGGCTTCCTGTTGTTGACTTCCTTTATTTCTATTTTTTTCATCCGAGTGTTGTGCATCTTATTCGCACTTGATTTTACACTACTGATGAGAGCTTAAAAGCTCGAAACACGTGTCTAGAGTACACAACAATTTGAGGGCTATACCCATTAACTTTTCTATTTATATTTTTATATGTTGCCCCTCGATAAATCAATCCTGATGTATAAATATACAGGGTGTAATTTAAATGATGTCATTAATTTGAGGTGGTGATTCCTTGTCATATTTTATGAAGAAAATTTTATATAAACGTGTGTCCTAACTTGCTTCGTTTCCGAGATACGGGGTATCAAAGTTTCATTTAAAAATCGGCATTTCATCAATTACTCAATAGTTATTTGTATGCTAAGGCCGCGAAATACCTTTTTAACGTACCGAAAGAACAGTTATCGCCGAGGCCGCTTGCGGCCGAGGCAAGATAATCTTGAGGTCGTTAAAAAGTTTCGCGGACATGGCATACACACTATTTTTCGTGCAATCGTTAAAATTATTAAAATAGATAGTTGTAAATAAATATATTATTGCTCTAAAATCAACAGCAGTTCAATTTATTTAACAATATCACCGTGTGCTATGGAATTGATATGTTTCAATATATACAAAATATTTTGACAGTTCTTGTCAAAACCCAAAATGTCTGATACTGATGGCGATATTTCAGTACCTTCCACTCCTGAACTCAAAAGCGTTGTTAAATTCGGCGCTTTCCGTTTTAATACCCGAAAAATCTAAACGGCAGTACAAAAAATGTTACGGTGAGTTTAAAGATTGGTGTGACAAACAGAATGTTGAGACGATGCCTGAAAACATTTTTGAAAATGACGTTTGGTTTCGCGGCCGTTGCTATGGGCAACGGCCGCGAAATTAAATTTCGCGGACTCTGCTGAGAACGCGAAATACTGACTTCGCGTGCGATTGCACGAAAAAGTCTTTTTGACGATTTTGATGAAACCTGGTGTGCTTATTAGCAGTAACAAGGGGTTACTTTTCATTGAATTATATTTCAAATTATAAGTGGCAGATGGTTACTTGATTGATATTTATGGTAAAAATCATTGTGCGTCACTGTTTTTCCCTAAGTTTCACATAATTTTTGCAGAAAAAATAATTGAAAATACAGCTTCGTTATAATGCTGTGAATTTCAAATCAAAGTCATTAGCGTAGAAATGGTGGTTACGCATCATCAAAATTCAGAAAGTTCTGTGAATGATCTTTTTTTCCGTTACCTACTCCATATTTCCTTGAAATTCTATTTAATTTTATGCACAAATGTATTGTTCCACCATTTAAGTTTTGATAGAAACAGTTGACAATAATGGGCCCAGGAACACGACAAACAACCCAGTCCATCAACGACGAAACCAATAAAAGAATTCAGGTAGAAATAAATTAATAAATGAAATCATCCGATTGATAGAGTGTTGCTAATTAAAATTCACGACATTATAAGAGAGTTGTATTTTTAAATGTTTAATTTGATTAGAGAAAAACAGTGGCGTACAATGAATTTTACCATATTTATCAATCAGGTGACCCTTCGCTGCTTATAATTTGAGATCTAACATCATGAAAACAAGTCCCTTGTAACTGCCAATATACACACGCAGGTTTCATGAAAATCGGCGAAAAGACTTTTGAGTAATTAATAATTAATCGATTTTTTTTAAAAATTAGGACATACGTTTATATGTACTTATTTCAGTGGTATACCTACAAAAACAGAAATACTATATAGGCGAAAAAAGGCAACCGCTAGATGTCGCTGAATAAACCAATATATATATATACCGATGAGGGTGAACAACAAACTTTATAGCACAGAATTGTAACAAAACTGTGTTTTTATAAGACTTTTGTGGTGAAATTCTGAAATTTGATGGATTTTGTTGAATTGATAATTGCAGTTATTAGTATTTTAGAGATAACCCCTGGATTATTCAGTTGTATGAGAGGTGTATAGAATTGCGCGATTCTATTTCTGTAAATGAAAGGACTTCATTAATTTTAGGTGAAGATGCCAATTGTACTACTCTGGCTTTTTTCCAGATTCTTCCTTCATGGGCGGGTGATTTGTTCTCAACCTAAACTTCCATATAAAACTCCAATCACATTTTCATGAATATATTATGGTTTCTTGAGTGAGCAAAGTAGGTACTTTTTTGAAAGAACAAGCCGAACAAATAACTTATTCGCATTCAGCTCTATTATTCAAAATGAATAAAAAGGTCTGTTTCGTACATGAAACTCAAAATTACCTTTGAACAGGTTACAAATACTCTCCATTTTTTTTTGACTTCTGTTAACCTTTGACTGGGGCTTTCGATAATCCGATAATGGAATCTTTTGGATTGGAATAACTCCTTTTCTGAATTTTCTGCTAACTGTAGAGGTGTAGCTGTAAGAAGTCATTATTATGAAGTTAAAATGTTAAAAATAAAACAAAGGTATTTACCATGTAAACAATAGTTTATTTTTTATTTTTTGTAATAGATTTTCTAATCTAGAGCATCGTCTGACACAGCTTTCTTTTGAAATATATGAAGACTGATATCCGAAGTGCATAAGAGGAACAAAATTTCCGTGATTTGGTAGGTACGGTTTTATGAATATTCTGCATGTTTATATTCACCATCACCAAACAGCCACACACTACAGTTTACAAATGGTCTATTCTAAAGCACTTCTAGGTGTTATCCGATAATAAAAACTTGAAAACTAAGTAATGAAAACGAATTATTTTACACGGCAAACAATGGACTATTGTATGTTCACCCTTACAGTAGTTGCTGGAATAATTGTTAGATGGCATACACTTCGATTTTTTAGCCTATAACCTAAAATATTTGTGATTTTAAAAATCTAGCCAACGAGCTCGTGTAGAATAGAGAGAGAAGTAAACAAAAGTGGCAATTAGGTAATGTAAATTTTTCCTACTCAAATAATGCAAGCGATCGGCTGAGACACTCGGTTTGCAAATACGAAATAGCCTTACTAATGTTCGTGTTTCAACCACCGATCTGTATTATAGGTCGGTGGTTTCAAGCAGTCAAATAACGTTTTATCTTTGGCTTCAAGCAACAGTGACGGTTCGTTCGTTGCGCTGTTCTCGAAAAAAATATATAAGTGACAAGCGGTTTGGAGACTTATTTGGAGTTAGCAGAAACGGTTTAAAGTTACCTGTAGTGAGGTGAATTTGGTATTTATAAAATATGAATGCAACCATTGTGATAGTATACCAATAAGATATACTAGTATTTTCAAAATTAATTTTAGTATCATTTCCCCTATTCAAGTATACCCATATTCAAGTAACTGCAACTGGCGTTGTTATAAGCTAGTGGGCAGTTGTTCCCTATATATATGGTATATTCCGGTATATTCCAATCCAAGATGCAGCGTATGCAAACAATAATCAGCACGTGATCGCTTCGTGGCTCGCTGGAATCTGCAATGGTATTGGTCAAACGACCATAAAACGCTAAACTGTTGTGCTGATCATTGTTTGAATACGCTGCATCTTGGATTGGAATATACTTTAGTTGCAGGAAAACTATTAACTGTTTGCATCATTATAGTCAAACAAATCTTTCACGTATGAGTGGGTATGGTTGATCTAGCCCAAGTAGCACAAAGTCATAATATTCACATAATGACTTCTTACTCCCGTATGCACCGTATGTACTTAATCTGGATTAATGAACTTTTCAGCAAATAAGTGAGATGGAATTATAGTTAATTTCATGGGAGATACAGAGGCATAACAGTCGATTAGAATTCTATAGTACACGGTGCATACGGGCGTTAAACCGTCTTAAAAACTACGTATTTGCGTGCGTTGTTTTACAACTAAAAAGCTAATGTACGTTTTATAACATTGAGGGGTCGCAATCAATAATTCTATGTGTCGTTGAGTAGTTTTGAAAAGAAGTCGTATTGTGGTTATTATGACTATGAATCTATGTAGTTGTAATGGATAAATTTTTAAACGTTTCAACAACTACATATCGAACTTATGTATGTAGTTTTATCAAAAGAAGAACTTGGTCGTATCGACTACAATATATGTAGGTATTTACAATTCGCTTTTGGTGGTTATGTACCTACCTATCCATGGTAAAAATTCATAGTTTCATCTCAATAGACATCTCAAAAAATGCCAAAGCAAAAATTTAATCTGCCTTATAAGCAAACTGGCGCATATAGAAAAATTCAAAAAATATATACAGAGGGAGGATACCTACTTAAAAAATCAACACCAACAGTTATAAACCATACACTTCTTGAGATACTGCAAACAAACAAGAAAATGCAGTTCTTCCAGCAGACTTTAGTCCAGATAATGTACCAGGAACAAGTTTCCAAACAACAACCAAGATTGCAAAATGATTCACAAATATAAATCCGTGATCAACATAACCCCTTTCCAGTGAAATGGTTGTGGCATACTGTCGTTCCGACGTTCGTACGACTAGAGTACATACAACCTTGTGAACAAGAAACTAACGTCTGCAAATGTGGTCGCAATGAGTATGTTACGACTCCTCCATGTAAGTTATTGCGATGTCTTTAAGACACTCGTAAATTATTCTGTGGTAGTATATACCACAGTAATTATAACTTTTCGATACCAAGGGTCAGTTTTTCAAGTTCCAGTTAACCTTCAGATTAATTAACTACCCAGCAAACACAGTTACATCACAGATGCATCGCAGCGATGTAACAATGTGACCTGCGATATCGCATTCTATGTCGAATAGACGTCGCTGCGATGTCGGAGGGATGTTACTTTGTCCCACTCAAGATTCATCCATGCGACGTCACTGCAACAAGTTCTGCGATGTAACAACGATATATTTTTTGAGATGTAACTGCGATGATTCCATATTGATATCGCAGGTATGTGAACATGTGACATATCACAGCGATGTACTTTTCTCACGCAGGGGTTAGGTAATACAAAGGAAAATATATCAATGAAAAAAAGCGTTGGATGGAAAATATGTATTTAAACATTTTATTTTCAATAAATATAATGTACTCAAAATGAAACAACATTGTTCTAATCGAAGCATTTTCCAACAGTAAAAAATAATGATACCTAAAACAATAAAACTTTATCATCCGTCTTTTATGACGATAAGAGAAAGAGGGAAATGAACGCTTTGCCATAGTTTCAAGTGAAAAATTATTGTTACCTAATTACTTTTATCCTGGGAACTATACCTAGAAAAATTTATTTTCACAGCTTTGTCACAGGATATTAAACATTTATTAAATTACTATGACCATTATAACTTAATCGAACTTGGTGCATAGCCATTTTTGGTTATGTTCAATGTTCTTCTTGTTAATCCTTTAATGAGCTATGCTTGTGCAATTTACTCAGAATCCACATATGTGTTATGCAAGAATCCGTCTCGCCCTGGCCTCTAACCGGCGTAAATAACACGGGCTTCGTCGAGGGATGAGTATTGTCTTGCTCGAAGCAATATCCTCACCCTGGTCTATTGTTTGCTTACACTTCATGCACATTAGATATTAGATGGACTAAGACCTAATGGCAAACATTCACTAACATTTACATACACTTCATGCACATTATAATGGTGGACATTTACTTCTACATTAACTTGACTTCCAACACGAGGCCGCCGTCTGACCTCAACCGCTGCCGGAAGTCGAATATATGTTCAATGTTTATGATCGAGAAGCAAAATGAACGAATATAGAAATTTACGAATCTCAGGCGCATGTGCAATGGCGTTCATTGTTGACATCGCAAAAAACACATGTGACGATAACATCATCGCGGCAAGGAGAAATTTGTAAAATCGCAACTGTGACATCTTAGAAATGACAAGTCATAGATTAGCTTTTGTACATCGCAGCGATGCAACGTATGTAATATCGTACTGTTGCCTCATTGCGACATCTCAGAGATGTCATGTCACAGATGTATTTGCTTCTGTACATCGCAGCGATGCAACGTTTTTGATATCGCCCTGTTGCCTCATTGCGATATCTCAGAGATGTCATGTCACAGATGTATTTGTTTATGTACATCGCAGCGATGCAACCTTTTTAATATCGCCGTGTTACCTCATTGCGACATCTCAGAGATGTCATGTCACAGATGTGTTTGCTGGGTAATGGTTAGAATGTGATCCTTCAAACATCATTTAAATAATGTCATTCACCATCTATAAACTATTAGTTACTTATCTGGAGTTTAACTCAAAAATGAAAAACGGACCCTAAGAGGATGGCATCCATGTTATTTATTCGACCGATGTTCGAATTATGGCAGCCATATCGGAACAAACATTTTTTAAACAAAAATATAGGACTATATAGGAGTGTTGTATTAAAAAAAACAGTGTAGATGGACTAAATAAGTATGAATTGAATGATTGTCACCATATTTTAACGATTTGTAAAAAAAAAATTGTGAAATATATTTTTCTAGACATGAAAAATAATTTTAAAAAAAATTTATTTATTTTTATCTTCGAGGCGCATGCATTTTGAGTAAGTAGAATTGAATTTTGTTCGTGAAAATGGCATTGCCTATATAATTACGGTATTAGGACAATTTTACAACACAATAATAAATACCTACCTAATCATTAATCACATTTTTTATTTTGATTACTATTATTTCTGTCATGTTGTGGTTATGAAAATGTATTGGAGATTGAAATATATATTATAACAGTATTATATGTTTTAATATGGTAAACTTATTGTGATACATTGGTTTGTCATTTCATGACCTCCGTTCATAATGATATTATTACAGCACTATGACCACTGACGTAATAATGTCTAACCCTTCTGCGACTGGCTTATATAAGTCTATTATACCGGGATCCCACGCCTATTTTCAAAATTGATTGATAACAGGCTGAATCTTCCTGAGTAGCTTCATTTTGCCGAGATGCCCAACTTTTTCCTCTACGAAAATTCTCGATAGTGGTAGCTAATGAAATGCACAGGCGTCAATCATGTCGATTTGGTGAGTGAAAAAAATTCATTAATAACAGTTAGTTTTTCAGTTGAACCTCAAGATAATTCGATGAAGTACTCGAAAATAGTTTTGTCCAACAAAATGGATGGTAGGACTGAAGAGTCCCCCACTCCCAACATGTACCAATGACGTGGTCATAAAAATTCAATAATAACCAGCGGATTTTTTTACCGTTGCTTGGTTAATATTTGTATAATTGAATGGTCATATTGTCATACAAATTGAATGGTAGGTGTTCCCAGTCCTACACTCCGAATATGTCAATTCCATGGTAAAAAAAATTTATTAATAACTGTAGGACAATGATAACACATGAAAGGTAAGTGTATCCTTCACCTAAATAACACAATGTCCTACAAAAAAACGGGTATATATCGCTAGTCCTACAAAAATTATTCAAAATAACGAATTATTCTGAAATTGTGGTTTAGCTCATTTAATGTAATTTTATTCGAGAAGTAATGTTACTTTCAATGTATAATTGTTTGTTCAATTCAAAAATATCATAATTTACGTGAAAAGTTTATGAAAAAAGTGGAAAATTTTGTTTAGCTTTCATAATTTTTATAAACATATTGAAAACAACAATAACAAAGTAAAAACGTTGAAATAATCAATCTGACCTCCGGGGCGGCTTAAATGAAGTCGCATGCGCTTAAATACATGCAGGGTAACCCGGAAAAATCTTCAACACCACATCGTCAAATGAAGAGCAGAAATTTATAATTGAAAACTTTCAAAAAGAGGTTAGACGAATTGTGAAATTCTGCTCTACGGTAAAATAGGATGTATGGCATATCCAGAGGCCTCAAAAAGTCCAGTTCGAGAGAGATATTATATTTTACGGGGGTCAAGTGGCCAAGTAGTTAAAATACCGATCTTTTATCCACTCTGATAGTCGGTCGTGGGTTCGAAGCCTAGCGACTGCAGATATTTCTCTGATGGCCCGAGAAAGTGGAAAAGCACGTAAAAAGTGAGAATTCGTTAATCCTTGCCTCTCACAAGTTTCGTCTTTTGAGGGCTGTCCTTCGTAAGGGAACGACATCTGGTTAACGGAAAAATTTATTTTAAACAACAATGTATGCAACTATCATCAAAGGGACTCCGCACACTTTTAATGAAAAAAAGTCTTACTGTGAAAATGCCTGAATTTTTGGTATTTTGTGGCTGAAGCTATTCTGAGTAAAAGTCTCCATTGGCCCTACTCGATCGTATTACCAGATTCGGCGTTAGAGGGCGACACATCATCAATTTTGAGATTTTTGGAAGAATTTGAATGGATAAAAAAATATCAATATAACATTCATATCCAATATTGAACTAGTGAGCGACTGGTCATTACTGACATTTGTGAGAAATATGTTTCATAATACAGAAAAAAACAAACTGTTTTTCTACAAGGTACGTAGCCAATAATATAATCAATTCTTCTGTGTATGAATAGAATTTGTAAAATAAAAATGATAATCTAATTGATATTCATCTATTCCTTTGAACAGTATCTTGCCATGCTATCATAATATCATATCAAAAATGAGGATAAATGTGCCTAATTACAAAATATTTTGAATTTTTATTTCAGACTGTATGATCGAAATATCCGTAGGCTTGTTAAGCCCGTGGCTTACGGTCAAATAGATTGATTATACTGCCTTGAAATTAAGTTAATTCAATTGGTTTGTTTCACCATGAGCCATGAGCTTCAGATTTGGGTAAAACTAATGGTTTACCATACAATTTTTGCGCTCACCAAATCAACATGACTTTCGCCTACGCAGTTCATTAGCTACTAATATCAAGAATTTTCGTGGAATTGACAATTTCGGAGCGTTGGACTGAGAACACCTATCATTCAATTTGTAGGACAATATGACCATTCAATTATACAAATATTAATCAAGCAACGGTAAGAAAATCCGCTGGTTATTAATGATTTTTTATAGCCAAGTCATTGGTACATGTTGGGAGTGGGGGACTCTTCAGTCCTACCATCCATTTTGTAGGACAAAAGTTTTTTCGAGTACTTTATCGAATTATCTCGAGGTTCAACTGAAAAACTAACTGTTATTAATGAATTTTTTTCACTCACCAAATCGACATGATTGACGCCTGCGCATTTCATTAGCTACCACTATCGAGAATTTTCGTAGAGGAAAAAGTTGGGCGTCTCGGCAAAATGAAGCTACTCAGGAAGTTTCAGCATGTTAATAATAAATTTTTTTTCACCATGGAATTGATGACATGTTCGGAGCGTAGGACTGGGAACACCTACCATTCAATTTGTAGGACAATATATGGCAATTCAATTATACAAATATTAACCAAGCAACGGTAAAAAAATCCGCTGGTTATTATATTAATGAATTTTTATGACCACGTCATTGGTACATGTTGGGAGTGGGGGACTCTTCAGTCCTACCATCCATTTTGTAGGACAAAACTATTTTCGAGTACTTTATCGAATTATCTTGAGGTTCAACTGAAAAACTAACTGTTATTAATGAATTTTTGCCACTCACCAAATCGACATGATTGACGCCTGCGCATTTCATTAGCTAACACTATCGATAATTTTCGTAGAGGAAAAAGTTGGGGGTCTCGGCAAAATGAAGCTACTCAGGAAGATTCAGCCTGTTATTAATCAATTTTGAAAATAGGCGTGGGATCCCGGTCTATATATTTGCGAGTCATTGCGACTACTTTATAACGTCGATGTGACGTCCTAAAAGTGTTCCTTTTTGTCGTATTGGCATACATTTCGACGTTTGAGCATATTACAAGACATAAAGTCATGGACTTTTGAGAAAGGTCTTCTAGACTTCTGTACAACCTATGTATGACCTCTGTGTGCTACTTGGGAGCATATAATAATTATGAAATCGTTATTTAGTACTATTTAGTACAATTTTGAAAGCTGATCTAGTATAAAAAAAATTAGTATTATATTTAAATACATATCAGGGGTGGGATTCCGTGAGCCCTATAATTCTACTTTTCATCGAACAAGAGAGGTGTCATTATGGTTGAATTTACGGGAGAGACAGAGACATAACTGTCGACTATAGAATTCTATGGCTCACGTAATCTCACCCCAGGGTTATTCTATATAAATATACTAACAGGGTTACCGCGATTTTGATGACGTTGGAAGAGTGCCAGATTATTAATTTACAAACAACAAGAACAAGGATAGCTAAATACAAAACATCTAAATAATTTAGTTGGCAGCAGTGGCACTCTTTCCTCACCTTACGTCGGAGGCACTTCGAATGCCTAAGGTGCGTTTCAATATTACGTCCGACGTGCGTCCCACGTCTAACTTTTCTTACGAAGCGTTTCGATATTAGAACGTCCTGTCCGAAAACTTCATTCCATCGTTTCAAAATTGAGTGGAACGTCCGACCGTCAACTATTTACCCCACGATTCAGGAGAGCGTTTCAAAATTCAATCCGAAAGATATCGCCCTACGAAACAACTATGACGTCATACATCGTCCGTTACCGGACGTCAGACGTTAAATTGAAACGCACCTCTACGTATGTGAAAATGTCTGACAAATTTACTTCAACTCTCGACATCTTCCGTAATCAATTCAAATTTGAATGAAAATTAAATGAAATACTATGATCAATAATGGGATTTGGCAACTGAAATATACCTTATAACAGGTATATTTCAGTGGATTTGGCAGCCGAACAAGTTTCGCGCCTAAATTCTGAGCGCCATCTAGCGGGAACGCAATTCGCGAATCACAGTTTCCTAGTTTTTAGTTTTCATACAAAAATCGAAGTTGGCAACCATTAAAGAGCTCTCTCATTCTTAACTTAACCGCCATTTTATATTATTATATTATTAATTTGTTACAGAATATACAAGTATCCCAGATACACGGCGTAAATATTCAAAATTGTTGCAAGATTTATGAGATAGTTTGTGAGCCCAGTCGTTTAGGTTTATATAGTGATTTAAGTGCTTCAACCACGCACCACGGTTAAAGGAGATGGGCGAAGAGAAAGGTACAGTTTTCATTGTTTCTATATGAATTTGATTGGAAGGATATACCGGCCCATTTAATATTTGAGTTGCCATTTGTGTTTCACGTGTAGATGAACAAATCTAATATAAATAGACTCAATTCTTCGGATAATAATCCATTCACCGCACTACAATACACCTCAAAGATTGAACCAATTTTAGACGTTCAACCTTTTCCTCCATGAAATCATTCAATACCTAAATTGACATGAAGGCTTTGAGATAGGGCAAATTTTTTATCTATAACAGACCTCAGATTGTTTTTCAAATGCTTTCCTGGTTTACCCTAGCTCATTTACGATGTGAAGATGCAATTCATTTTCAGACTGTTATCAAAACTATGTAGTTCTTTATTACGATTCAATAGGCAGCCAGAAGACCGAAGATCTGTGGAGAAAGAAAACCTATTTTTGAGGATGAAAAGTTTTCCCAAACCAACGCGGGAGCAGGATGAATGCGAGACTAAATTCTATAGTGGGATATGTAAACATACATACCAGAGTGATTATCCATATACCGAAATGCAGACATGCAGCAAAATATATATGGTTTGCAACGTTTACTGTTTCTATAGCAATTTGCAAGGTTTCCATGTTCCGTTCCCGCTTTGGTTTGACAGAACCTTGATACATCCTTTTTTAGAGTGCCAAACCCAGTAAGTAAGTGGCTACTTGTGGTTGGGTTTGGACACAACAAATAAATAAATTTATAAACTTGTGACTTGAGTAAACCTTTGATGTTACCATTATGTTTATGAGAGTGCTTGTGCTAAAGTTGACTAAATCAAACTCAAAAGTAAAAGCTGAAGTGTTTTTTAAAATTATATTGTCCTTTTCTTTGACAAGAGTATAATTGAGCTATGGTTTCAAGTCTAAAGTAGTATGAGAGAAATTGTTTATTGACAAACTCCAGATTTTGGTGTCCAGTCCTGTGATCATTAATAATTATTTAGTCTCTATGTTCATATTCGTATTGTTTTCATTACCTTAAACAAGTTATTCTAACTGAATTTTGTGAGAAGATTGAAAATGGGATATTTTTTTAAAATAATTTCTGGAGTTTCATGCCTCTATTTCAAAACTTACTGAAGTCAAATGTTGTGAGATTATCTGATAATTTGAAATGTATTCACTTTCAATCAATCATCAATCAATCAAAATTTTATTGAACCAGTTTTCAAAATTGGAAAATATTAACTACTCCAACAAGTCAAAAAGAGAAAAGATAAGACACAAAATAAACACTAAAAGACAGTCACTCAATAGACTGATACATACATAAGTATTAAAATATTATTGAAAACAGTAGTATATTTTCTTATATTTAAGGTTCATGTAAAGTCAAATATTTCGCTTTTTTGAACTGTAAGATGGCACTGACAAGATATGTTTTTCATACCATAGTTACAGCGATCTTTTATAATATGTCCATATAAATTACAGTTTTCTGCAATGGCCAATCTTACTGCTAATGCATTGTTGCCAAATCTCAACATTATCCTCAATGCAGTCAAAATACTGGGCTGTTTAAAATAATACTCTGTTATTTGGTCGAGCTTTCGGAAAGGTTTATTTTCTTCATCTAGACATTAAACATGAGGTTTATAGTAACAAGTCAACATTGATAAGACACATACAAAGTCATGATTCATGATGGTGGAAAACATCCAATTCCTTTTTTAATCATTATTATAATTATTTCGGTTCAAACTTTCCTATTATATTTTTTCAAACTTGCACATATAGCCCAGTATGGGGTGTTGAGTTTGAACAATGAGGTCTCCATCCAAGACAAATCTGAGGGCGCGCGCCACAAATTTCCTGAAATCTGTTGACATAACACAGCAAGGGACGTTGAAACCGAATAATGAGGCCCCCGAGGTCTGCATCCAACCAAAACCTTTCATCAAATTCACGGACAATACTCTTTTTTCTTTTCTTCTCTTTTCTTATCTTTTCCAGCTCTTCGTATAGGTTTATTATTCAGTGGTTTACAAAATATTTCAGTTTTACAGTATCTCCGTCTTTTTTTGTGAATGTAGACTTCGCGGGCCTCATTACTGTTGATTAGCGACCTCTACAGAGCCTTGTCAGTGAATTTAGTGAAACTAACAGAGCCTCTAGTTTTTTGTTGGGTGAAAACCTCGGAGAAATAATTTGTTGAGTCCTGTCTGTGAATTTGGTGGAATTCACAGTGCCTCCACAATTTTCTTGGATGGACACCTCGGAGACCTCGTTTCTCGAATACTGTGGGCCTCTGCAGAGTCATGTCTACGAATTTGGTTGAATTTGTAGTGTCTTCCCTCTTTTGTTGGTAAAAATTAAACAAATTACATCGGTTACCGCTGTCTAAAACTATTGGGTACATTCAGGCGGTCCCAGCGGCTAGAGCTGCTTAGTAAGCGGCCCACCGAATGTACCGCTGCTTAATAGCAGTTCGACAGCCGCTGAGTGTTTTGCTCAGCGCAGAAATTTGTCGCTTTATGAAAGCGGAGAGAAATTTAACATGTTAGAGTTAGGTTATGTTGTCTTGTCATCTCCCTAGGATTAGTTGTTCTACAGCCACGACTACCCCATTGAAATTAATGTCGTCTTGAAGGGCTTCCTCAACAATTTGCCGCAGTAACCCATTAGCCATTTTTCTGAATTTGACTACATTAATGAGGTTATTATTATGATTTTTGACATTTGCAATAATTTGCATCCGCTGTAAGTTAGCCACGCATTTAGCAGAAACCAACACGCTACTAACAGCGGCCACAACATGTTGAGTTGCGAAACATAGCCGCTGGGGACCGCCTGAATGTACCCATTGACAACGCTGTACAGTAAATATGACAGTGACAATAATTCTGTGCAATACCTTGTGGACAGTAGCAGAACTATTTTCGTCTTTTCGTTCATGTACTACAGAGGGTTCACTTACTGGAGCGATTTACCGTTTTTTGTCCGAGGTTTTGAAAATCATTAATAAAAATATAAATCGTTTGATTTCATGTTTGAAAACTAGTATGAATAGTTCCTCAATGTTCAGTCTTCTAAATTTCATATAAATATCACTTGCAAAAGCGATTCATCTCAACTGCCTTTGATTTTATAACAAGATTTTCAGAACTTTTTTAAATTGTGAGGGATCGTTAAAGTTGAAAATTCTGAAAAAAATCGTAATTATCTTTTACTTTGACATTGATATGTCATGATATTTGAAATGGAATCTGATGAGTGGTTTTTGGGAAAACTTAAGAAACCTCTAAAAATTAGGTTTTTATTTTTTTCCTCGAAAACTGTTCATCAGATTTTCTTCTACAGCTCTCTAATTATTTAATTTGAATGCCAAAATGAATTCTTTTCAGAATTTATAAATTGCCGTTAGTTTTTTCATGGGTTTATATGACCCTTAAATAAAAATCACATAAAATTATGAATCTTGGAGAAATTCATCAACTGAGTAGTAAGCTTTCTTCAACAGAAATAATCTTACTTTATTCTTATATACACTGACATTTGAAGATGATTTCAGCTCATCATTGAGCTTATATAGTTTTACACCACTTTACATGGTATGATTCTGCGACACTGTCAACCTATTAAAGGGTTGGTGTAATTGTAAATCAGTCCTGGTGTACTGGTCATGTATTTGTTCATTCTTTTTGAAACTTCATCTTGTGAATTCGGAAAATTTGCAAAAAAATGTGACTTGATGGTGTGAATATGGAAACAATCTATTCTATCTATGCGTCTTCCCTAGCTCACACAAGTCTCTCGAAGAATTCCGAGGGTTGTGCGTAGGGGTGCAATCGGTTGACGGAAATAACAATTTTAAAAATATTCAGAATGTTGCATGTTTTCGATGTTTAAATCTTTTTCATTCTGAGTTGCTAAAACTTTAACTAAATGTTAAGGGCAAACTTATCACTTTGATTTATGAATACATCCACCTCTGGGGTAGACTAAAATCAAATACCAAACAAGTCATAAAGTAAATGTAAGCATTTTATTTATGACAGATGGTAAGGAGAGAGAACGAAGCAGGGAGCGAACCGATAAGGACAGAAGAAAGCGGTCCCGTTCTCGTGAACGCAGGCATAGATCTAGATCGAGGAGCAGGGAGCCACGCCCAAGAAGAAGAAGTCGTTCATTATCACCAAAACATAACAAAAGTAGTGCCTATTCCAGACGTCGAAAGCCATCTCTCTACTGGGATGTTCCCCCACCAGGCTTTGAGCATATAACTCCGTTGCAGTACAAAGCTATGCAGGCAGCCGGTCAGATTCCTGCAAATATTGTGGCTGATACTCCTCAAGCTGCTGTCCCTGTAGTAGGATCAACAATTACTAGACAAGCCAGACGTTTATATGTGGGTAACATTCCATTTGGTGTGACTGAAGAAGAAATGATGGAATACTTCAATCAACAAATGCACTTGAGTGGTTTAGCTCAAGCGGCAGGCAATCCTGTATTGGCTTGTCAGATAAATCTCGATAAGAATTTTGCTTTCTTAGAGTTTAGGTCCATTGACGAAACAACGCAGGCCATGGCATTCGATGGCATCAATTTCAAAGGTAAATTTTTATGATGGATTCCATTAAAAAGTGAAAGTTACCCATTCAAACTAATAACTAGCATTAAATCACATTTATTCATTTGTAGAGAAAACATATAGGATTAACCTATGGTAGAAGTCCATTATAGATTATATCTCTAAAAAATTCAGCTGATTTAGCCACTGTCCAGAAATATCATACCTAATTTTCATTGTATTTGTAAGTAAACTGCTCCATCGTTCCAAATACCTTAAGGGTCTTCATCCCTGAAAAAAGGGGAGTCGGGAACAATTTTTTTCTGAGTGGTGAAGGCTGTATGATTGTATGAAGATAAAAATAATGAAAAAATATTCTTCGTATTTTAAATGAATGATAAGGATATTTTCCACCATTTTTGGGCATTTTCGTTCAGTTCCACCATCAAAACGAACGAATATTTTGGTGTTGTTTCATTTCAGTATCGAAGATTATTATTCACTTAGTTAAACGACTTTCTCATTTTTCTCCTAGATGTTTCCTTTTTTTGTGAATAATTTTACAAAAATGTGTTGATTTCGCGAAATGGGTTTCCTTGCTTTATTCCATTTGAAATGAAAAAAATCCAGCCTTAAAGGTTTGGTTCAGCCGTCGACCAGTGAAAACTAATTATTACTTACAATTCTGGATTCAGAAATGGAACTGATTTTCTTTTAAATGACACGCCCCTCTGGTTGCTCCTCCCACACGACTGGTGAGGAAAAGAGAGTATCATATAGCCAGTATGACATCTGGCACAGGGTGGGATCGGGAATGGGAAAAAATAAAACTCATTCGGGTCGATCGAAACTATGGAATATTATTACTTTTACAATTAATAGCTTTTTTCAACATCACTTGGGGGGCAATACTCCATAACATTTTTATATTAGGAAATACCAAAAGGCGGACCAGAATGTTGGACGAGTTACGTGATTTCTGATATGATTCCATTCAAAATTGGTATATAGAAGCTTTTGGGTTTGGGATGTCATCATTTTTTTCGATATTTCAACGTAGTTGCTCCAAAATAGCGAACGAAATTTCTGATTCTTGGTCTGATTCTATTTTGAGTTAGTACAGGTTTAGGGATTTTTGTGGTCGGAGATCATGATTTTTTTGTCAATGTTTGATAATTCGAAATAACAGCTACAAAACGGTGGACGAATAATTTTTGTCCGATTCCCTTCAAAATTAGAATGTAGTGGTCACAATAAAAAAATTCAAGATGGCGGCCCCGAGATTTAAGGTCAGACTCATAACTTGGGAGATATAGAGTGATGAAAAGTGAATATTCTTCATATTCAACACCCTGTATCTCGAAAACTAGTCATAGGATCGTGTTACGCCCATTGAAACATTTCGTTAGAATGATCAATTCTACAACATATCAAAAATTCAAGAAATTACACGGAGAGCCATTTTCCCATATAAGGAGTGCGGGGTCCTGTTGATCTTTTCAGATCTTTTTTAACATATCGAAAATCTTTAATATTTTTCGAGATATTAAAAAAAAAAACAAATAAGCCATTCAATGATCAAAAATAGGGCTTACCTGGAAATAAGTCCGGAAGTTTTGAAACTTTGCTGGTTTGGATGTCTAGAACTAAAATTCACAAAATGCACAATCCGAGACATGCCGCCGGCGCGCGCCGCCATCTTGTCAAGATGGCGACCAAATATGTTTTTTTGCAAATACCTCCAAAACTAAGCGTTTTTCGAAAAAATATGTTGGAAGCAAAATTGAAAAAGAAGGAATTTCCTACAAGAAATGTACCTAGCATATTTTTGCAAAAGTGACGCGTTGTTGGCGTTCTTTCCAAAGCACTCTTCGTAAAAACGATTTTTCCTATTTTTGATCAGCATGCAAGATTCGATCATATTGTGTGATACATCGTTGTAATCAGAAAAAAAAATACTTTTTAAAAAGGCAAAAATCCAATATGGCGCTCATAAGACAAACCAAAGTTGATTGTTGCAACTCTGGCATCAAGAACGCCTTGGAAAATACGATAATAGATTTAGATTTTTTTTTAAAAAGTGCCTCAAGAACGTTCTAGTTAAAAACGTGTAGTTCTTTTGGTTTTTGCTAGAAAAAATAAAAACGAAAATTACAAATTTCCGTTTTTTTCCAATAATTTAAAAATTTTCTTTTAGATAATTGTTCAGCATGAAAACGCCCAACTTTGCCCCAATTTAACCGACCTCGTATCTCATATAATAACTGAGATCCCCATGGTGGAGCTCGAAATATGGCACCCTGTATTGATTGATTTATATAGGAAATTTCCTCTACATCCTTTCTCGAAAAACGCATAGTTTTGGAGATATTTGCAAAAACCGTTTTTGGGCGCCATTTTGGCAAGATGGCGGCACCGGCGGCATGTCTCGGATTGTGCATTTTGTGAATTTCAAGGTAAAACTCCCCAATGACTGGCCTAAAAGCCCCACTTTTTGAATAAGCTACGATGTTAGCAAATCATGTTGTGATTAAATAAAGTTTGAGAAGATCTGTGTAGTTTGTATGAATAATATGGATCTTCATCAAGTAACGGACGAGACAATCATAAAAAAAAATTGATCTGTTTTGTTTTACACTTTTCCTCATGTAGGGAAGAAAAAATCGAGGTTTGAGTAAAGAAGTTTGAGTAAAGAAGTTTGAGTATGAAGGTATGCAGTCACTATCTAAAAAACAATTTTAACAAATTTTTATTTTAACCCTGTTTCCTGAGAATGGGTAACTGCTTCTATATTATACAGGATGTCCCTGGACTTCATCTTTTCCTCTTGGGAATGTATAGATGTGGTCAAAATATCTCCAGTACTTCATATAACATTTTTTCCTAAAGGCCTTCGTTACCAAGACCAAGACAAAATAAAATCGCATTCCAGTTTGTCATTTTTTATTAAAACTAATTGTATTTCTTTCTACAAGGTGTTTTTGTCTACATATGTGAAAGAAATGGAACATAATAATTATTCACCGGATATTTTTCACCTATTCATGTGCAGCCGTTTGTGTAGCTTATTCGTTTGTTTTTAATTAGTTATTACTTCCGATGTGCGTTTTTTCAGCTCAATTTATATTCGGGTTGAAGATTTTCTCCCATGAAATTATACTTATCAGTGAAACTTCTCAACATTTAAACTGTGAATACGAATTTGAAACTTTCAAATGTTTCATGAGATTCAGATAACAAAACACGAAACGTGCTTATTCCACGCGTACATACAAAATACGGACTGAATTCGATATTTCATAGTGGAGTAACTTGATATTTCAAAAACATCACGAATCTACAGAACTTGATATTTCATTTGAAAAAAATATTTGCATTGTGAATGAAACTTTTAACTAGGTACTGTACTTTTTGTTTACGACTTTATTTTAGCATTTCTGTATTATTCCTGTTGTAAAATGTTGTTAATTGACGTTAGCATTATTATACACGACTATAAGGACTGTATACTATGGCCGCTCAGCCGTATCACACTTCTTTATTTGAAGTCGTAGACCCACGAAACAAAAACCAAAATAATCCTCGTCAAAAATCAGGAGGGAAGTTGGAAAAAAAAGATAATAATATTTCCCTGTCAAAATGACAAAAGAAATTTCAAAAATGCCATAACTTTCTTATTGAAAAAGATAGGGGAAAAGTTATTTGAAAGAAAATGATCTACGTAAAAAATAAGACAGAATCCAAGAAAAAAAAACAACTTTTTTTTTGTTTTCAATTTGTAGCTCTGTGGCATTTCAAAACGCTCTCATTTCCACATTTTTCAAGAAATGACTTCGAAAATTTAACTGAATCAATAACTCGCGGACAATATTATTAAATTAATTTATTTTTACGATCGGAAAATTTGGAAAAATTTTAAGCCCTTTTTTCGTTTTTCACAACTTCTAACGGTACAGGTCAGGCAAGTGATTTGATCGATTTCATATTTTTTCTAAATATAGTCTAACATGCCGTTGTGAGCCCTATTGTTTGTGGAAAAAAACAAAAAAATGCTAACAGGCTTATCCGGGCGATTTTCCGAAAAGTGAAAAAGTTGAATAAAAACCGCAGAAAATGTTTTAACCGAATTTTGAAGATCACAATAGATAGAGCTGAAATATACAAACAAATCTTCCCTCCTTGAAGTTTTTGATAAAATTATCGGAAAACTGGAGAAAACTGAAAAATAAATTTGAAAAAATCAAAAATTGAAAGATATCAAAAAATGTATTTGAACAATTTTATTGTCTTCGAAGAGATTAACAAAAAGTTCAAATTAAATTTTTTCATATTTCGAAGAAAAAAAATTGAAATGTGGACGTGGGAGAAAAATCGCCCTTTTTGGGTTTTCAAACACCAAAAAATCGAGAACGAAACAAGATATCGAAAAAATGTATATGAACAGTTTTATTGTACTCGAACAGACTAACAAAAAGTTTTTGAAGAGTTTTTTCATATCTTGAAAAAAAAAAAATTTGAGATACGGATTTTCTGTTTTTTTGTGATAAATACCGACAATTCGAAAATGAAACGAGATATCGAAAAAATGTAGATGTACAGTTTCATTATACTGGAACTGATCTATAAAAAGTTCCAATGAATTTTCTTCAAATTGGAAAAAATTTTGAACAAAAATAAAAAATTGAATGATATCAAGAAAGGCCACGAATAGTTCCATTGTACTCGAACGGATTAACAAATATTTCGAATAAATTTTTTCCATATCTTGAAAAAAAATATTTGAGATGTGGACTTAGAAGAAATATCCGTTTTTTTTTTTATTTCTTTATACAACAAAAATTTGAAAACCAAACGAGATATCTAAAAAATGTATGCCAACACTTTCATTGTACACAAACACATCTACAAAAAATCTCGAAGAAATTTTTTAATATCCTGAAAAAAAAATTTTAGATGTGGACTTGGAAGAATTTTCTGCTTTTTTGTGATAAATACCGACAATTCGAAAATGAAACAAGATATGGAAAAAATATAATTTGAAACTTTTTCTGAAATTCGATTACGTCGAGTGTCGTAACTAGTCGTGTATCCAATTATTGATGACCATCAATTATAGTATTGAACCCTTCAACTTCCGAGCTCTAGGCGATGCGAGCACTCACTTGTTATTTCTGCTGTGAACATTTTCAATTTCAAATAATGGTGGACGTTCGGGTTTGATATCGTCAAGTAAAACTGCATTTTTTATCAAAAATCGTTGCTCCGATCGACTTTCCACACGAGTACTTTTATTCAGAAAATTGTCTACGCAACCTTATGTTGTTGAAAAATATTGAAAAATTTCGGTCATTTCAAAGTTTTGGGGTGTGGACCATCGGGGGTAGTCCGTTCCTGCCTTTGTAGCAAAACAACTGACTCCTGCATGAACGCTTATCGAAGGAATTTATTTGTTTAGTCAATCACCAAAATTTAGATCATTTTGCATATTCACTTTGAAAGTTATCAAAGAAAAACATTTTTCATTTTGTAACTTTGAGGGCCCGTAACTTGGTAACGAAGGCCTTTAGGAAAAAATGTTATATGAAGTACTGGTGATATTTTGACCCCATCTATACATTCCTGAGAGTTAAAGAGGAAGTCCAGGGACACCCTGTATGACAGCTTTAATCATTCAAAACATTTTTTTTTTCAACAGGTCAGAGTTTGAAAATTCGCAGGCCTCATGATTATCAACCAATGCCCGGTATGGCAGAGAGTTCCATTAGCGTACCTGCTGGTGTAATCAGTACTGTTGTACCAGATTCACCCCACAAAATTTTCATTGGGGGTCTTCCAAATTATTTAAATGAAGACCAGGTAAGAATTGCGGTCAAATGTTGTGTGAATGTTGATTTTCTGAACGGGTCATCAAATTTATCGACTTGCCACACTATTCTCTTAATTTTGTTATGCATTTTTACTATTGGAATTAGTTGACATGTACATTTTTTTGTGTAAGTAATGTTTCCTATCAAAACTTCGTCAAATGATGTCGAATAAAATAAAAAGAATTATGGAATATAAATAATTAACTTACAATGTGAGTCAATTTGTTTTCATTGTATTTAATAAAACACTTTATATACCTCAACAATGTGTAAATAAATGCTACACATTTTATTACTTCAATTAATGCAAATAGAGGGTGTTAGGAATATATCGGCGACAATTTCAACAAATGAAAGCTTCAATTCAAATAAACAAAAAGGTTATATACAACATGGGTTCTAAACTAAATCCAACAGATTTCAAAATATATATATTTTCATCAGTGACAAGGGTGCATATGAACCCTCTCAACACGCATGCGTGTATAGTAATTCAGATACATCCAATCGTGATAAGGGAGGCGAAAATCAGCTGATAATCTGTGAAGGCTGTTTTATTTTCAAGTTCTAAAATTATTTGTTCTCAAATATGGTTTGGCAAAGCCTAATTATATGAACAAGTGTAACAGGGTGTGCCTCAAGGTTCCATATTGGGCCCCCTTCTGTTTCTCATATATGCAAATGATCTCATTCACTTTATACAGAACCTGTCAACGATCCAAGTGATCACGTATGCTGACGATACAAATATTATAGTATCACAAAAGGATGTCGAAAGTCTTGTGGAATCAACTGAAACTGCCTATAAAAAAGTTATTTTGTGGTCGGCAAAAAACCACCTAACTTTAAATGTACAAAAAACAGTGTTAGTTAATTTTTCCCTGAGCAATCAAACCTCTCTATCTTTGAAAATGAGGATATAAGAGTAGATGCATCAGAGACAACTAAATTACTGGGTGTCAATATTGATAATAAATGGAACTGGGAAACACATATTGATAGTCTCTGTGCAAAACTACGTAAGAACTGCTATGCATTGCGATTTATGTCCAATCACTGTAGCAAACCTATATTGTTAAGTCTATATTATGCCAACATCAATAGCCATTTGAGGTATGGGATACTTAACTGGGGTTCATCTTCTTCATGGGAAAGAGTTTTTGTTTTACAAAAAATGGCATTTAGGATATTGGAAGGTCTAGGATGGAGGGTCTCATGTAGAGACACTTTCAAAAGTTTAAAAATTTTGACTGTAGCAGGCCTGTATGTATATGAGCTGTGTATTTTTGTCTATCAGAACAGAGATAAGTTTGCTCGTAATGGAGAAAATCATCTGCATGAAACAAGATCTAGAAATATGCTTGTTCCAGGCCAACACCGTACAAAAAAGTTTCAGAGAAGCCACCTGTTTCTTGGCTACAAGGTCTACAATAAATTAGATCAGAATATTAAAAGTGCCTCTAATATAAGTTTATTCAAGAAATCATTGAAAGCCCATTTAATAAATAAGAATATCTACTCTGTAGACGAATTTCTCTCATAAATCGTATGTAAAAACTTAATCGTTTATTTTCACTTGATCAATGTCTCTACTGGTATTTTTGTTTTAAATTTAATTTACATTTATTCTATATTCTAGACGTTTTCTTTGTTATTGTACAACTGTACCTTTCAACAAACGAAATAAATTATATTATTATTATTATTATTAAACTCAATGAAGCAATCACTATTTGAAATTCAAAATTCATCTCAACCTATGTTAATTGCTTATATGTTCCACAACTCGATTCAAATTTATCTATACAGGATTGAAAGTCAATCTATTAAATAGATATACTTTTATAGGTCTTATTGAACGTATCAGATTTCTTAACATTTAGGAATTTCTAATGTAGTAATTGTACACAGTTCTGTAAATGTAACCTCTAGCTGGCTTGTAATTCTGAAATATTGTGTTTAGACAATAAACCCTTCATAAATATTTTTTAAAGAATCATATGTTGAAATTAAAGCAATCATTCACCTAACATCCTTATAAACATTAAAAAAAAAATATTATTATTTTTTTTAATGCAATATAATTTTTTCCATTTTCATTTATTTGTTTCTTGTATAAATTTGTTAATGAATTTGTTTAAAACCTTTGCTTCATAATTAAATACCTGAATAAAGCAAGTTGATAAAGTTGAATGAATGGATGTTTCCGAATGAAAGATTTTTCCTAATCTTTAGGATCACAATATGAAAATATGGGCACCAACCAGCAGTCAGAGTACTTAAAAGAGATTTTCACAAGGGGTGTATTTTTTTACAGCCTTTACAGGTTTACAGGGTTTAGCAGTATCGAGCAGAAAACATATTTATTGGCTTTTTCAGCTTTTTTCTAGATTTTCAGCATTGTACTTGAGGTATAAATATATTTTACCTCTTCCCGAATATGAAAATGATGCGAATGGAAAGCAAAATCTTGAATAGAGACAATAAAAGAAATTACGTCATTTTGGGACATTTTAAAACAATTTTTTTGAACATGAATATTATATTATTACTTTTTCTGCGCGGAAAATGTTTTTCAGGTTTGCAGGTTTTTACAGGCAAAAAAATGAGGAAAGCATTTCAGGTTTTCTCTTTCAGTTTTCTATTTCAGCTTTTTCAGGAAAATCAAAATGGATTATTCACACTGGATACCATTGAATGTTTCCCAAATGCCAATAGATACAGTCAATTTTATCAGATAATTTGACCCATTTGGAAGGTCATATTTTCTGATAAAATTAACTTTAGTTTCAGGTTTTTCAGCAAAAGTTTCAGATATATTAAATTAGTTCATCAAGAATATATTGGTTTACAGATTTGGAATATGTTGATTGAAAAGAAATGTTTGTTTCTTTGACGATTACAAGAAACCAAAAGATGTGTTAATTTTCATCTATATGGACGTGAACAAATTTCACTGTTATTATTGCTATTGGACAAGTAGTCTGAAGTGGATGTTTGACAAAAACATACATAGTTGAAAATATACAACAAATATATGAATAGATGTTTAGTACGTCGGTTCAAGTTGATGTTTTCAATAAAGTCAAGTCCAAGACAAATATACTTTATTGGCAGAAAATAGTATGTTATAGATTGAGCTTATGTAAGTCATAAAAATTAATCTGTCTCTGATCAGACTAAAATTTATTCAAAAACGTACTAGTTTTAAACTAAAAACAAAGTGATTTAATGATGATGAAGGAGAGTATTTATATGAAAATTAATGTGAGATATAAATGTAAAATTTTGCAACAAAACTACGTCTATATTGATAGATGCACGTTCTAGTTCTTGAATTGTTTCACACCTAAGTTTTCAAATATTTATTTGCTTATGTCGACTGTCCAATTTCCAATTTGATTATTTTTTACATTACAAAGAAACAACCTCAGTCAGAAAATTTTGGTGCTGCTTGGTGTAGAATTGCAAATTCATGAATTAAATTTCATTCTGCAATAGAGGACTTCGGATAAGGATGCAGTCATGCCAACACACAACTTTTGGCTTTAAAACTACTGGCACGTTTTTCGGCAAGTTTTCTTCATGTTAGGGTTCCTGGCAACCTGAGGAACCCCGTAATATGATTGAAATTGTTCATAACGACGGGAATATTGAGATTTTCCATAAAATACAAAACCCTAGGGACTTTAATTTTGTTTAGGGATTTTTCTTACAAAATGGCGCTAATTTCAAAATATATCATTTTCCTGAATTTTAAAAAAATACGTATTTCACTTTTCCTAGTTGCCAAATAATTAATCGATTTAGAAAATATTTTGAGCTTGGTAAATTTCATGGATAAACATACCTTAGTATCTTTTTGATTCAATAACTTAACTTTGAGGTTACAATGGTTACATCACAGAACTTGTAACGTTAGTCTCCTTGGTATCAGTTTTGTGGGCACTGTACACACAAATTCTCTAAATGTTTTTCGATATTAGTTGATGAAACTACTGATTTTTCACGACAGGAACAAATGTCCATATGAGTGAGATATTCTAAGCCCAGAGATAACATATACAGGGTCGCTGATATGTAATGAAACGGTCGATTATCTCTTAAAGTAAGATAGCTAGCGAAAAATGTTGAGTTACAAAAGTTCTAGGGTTTTTCAAAATACATCATATTAACGAAAAATTAAGTATACAGGGTCAGTCAAAAAGTCAAGACGAAACAAAGTTGCTTTTTCTCTAATGGGACACCCTGTATATTATTCCATACTTCAATCTTGCTCGAAATTCTGAACCACATTGAAACCACATCATTTCCTAAACTCAACCGTTTTCGAGATATCGAATTTTGAAAATAACTTGTTACTACTCTCATATTTATTAAAGAAAAAGCACGAAATAATGGATATTTATTATGAAAGTCACACAAGGTGGAGTATGTGGATATGATAACAATTTAATTATAATTTTTTTACAGAAAATAAAAAAAGCATATTTGTTCAGGGTTGATAAAAATGCAGTAAACAATAAAATGTATTTTTTAATGAATGTCTAGGGCATTTGAAATTTTATGAAACAATAGTTATGCCAGGAGAAAAAGAGAGGAAACAAGTTTTAGGGCCGGTATTATAAAACAATTTTGACAGACAACTAGAAGTTAACTTGAGGAATGACGTCACATCTTACAGTTAACTTCAAAATGTAGGAGTTAACTTTATTGGTAGGAACGGGTATCAGTTAAAGTTAACTTTCTAGAAAATGGTGGTTTTCGACAGGTCTTCTATCAATAATTTAGCTTAAAACCTCAATTTGAATGTTTTTTTTTCCCGCAATAATGTTAGCAAACAATATCCTGATTATTTTCGAGGACGATGAAGGAGATGCTGTTATTATTATTGAAGGCCCTCGGCGTCGAAGGATATTTAGAAATCCGGTTAAACCATTTTATCTTGTGGAACGAAATAGAATTTGAAAACAAATGAAAACGGATTTAGATCGTCCAGAAAGTCTGTATATGCTTATTAATGGGGCACATAGTGGGGCAAATTTGCAAAGACCAACTAATGAGTCAAGAGTCAACATTTCTAGTTCTAATTACTGTGGAATTATAGGTATTTTCAATTTTAGAAATCATCTTCTATCGCCAGTAATTCAAGTGTTAATTTCACTCAGATTTCATCCAACATGTTCATTCTTGGTAGTTGTTGGAGATTTTGGAGGATTCTCAAATCTATTGTTGGCAGTTTTATTATTCATTAGAAAATTAGAAATAGCACAAGAGAAATTGCGAAAAATTCTGGGTTATATATTTGCCTTCTTCTTCTTTTTATTTCAGAAATAAAGACTTTTATAAAACTGCCATTTTAGAACTGAAGTTAACTTGACTGTTAAAATTAAAGTTAACTTCGAGAGATGTTTATAATACCGGCCCTTAATAAACAACAAATTTTTCTTTGAACTTCTATTTAATAAGGTGCTCAAAGTGTTTACCATTTACCTCCTGACAGTAATGAACTCGCTGAACAAAATTTTGTAGTGAATCTAAAACCATGCGAGGAGGAATGGTAGAAATTTCATGCCTTATTCTTTCTTGCAACTCTTCGATATTTGGCGGTCTATTTTTGTAGACTACATTTTTTATGTGACCCCATAAAAAAAGTCAAGTGGGGTCATATCGGGAGACCTAGCTGGCCATTCAATTGCTCCCCTGCGTCCAATTCATTTATCAGGAAAAGTTTCATCTAGATATGCCCGTACCACACGTCCAAAATGTGGAGGAGCCCCATCTTGTTGAAATTGTCTTGGTCAAATTTCCGTTAATAAAATAAGGTCCTATGACGTATCCACCAATAATGCCACACCAGACATTTACTTTTTGTGGCCGTTGAGTGTGAGCTTCCTCAATCCAATGTGGATTTTGGTCTGACCAATACCTACAGTTGTGTCGATTTACGTGCCCGTTTAAACAAAATGTAGATTCGTCAGAGAACAATATGTGGTTGACAAAGTTCACATTTTCGTTTAATTTATCCATAATAACTTCACAGAACTCGATTCTACGATCAAAATCGTCTTCACTCAATTCTTGTAACAAATGAATTTTATATGGATGGAATTTTTGCAGTTTGCAATTTTTTTTAATGGAATATCGACTCATGTTATGATTCAAAGCCACTTTTTGGTCGATCTTTGACACCTCGAGTTTCATGAAAACGCTGCAATGTTTTTGAAACGGTTGATTTAGAAATGGGTTCCCGATTGGGATGCAATTCATTAAAAATATCCACTACTTGGTCACAACTTCATCTTCTATCACCGTATCCTATGATCATTAAAATTTCAATACGCTCAGTATCAGATAAACTTGCCATTTTTGCGCGAAAATTATTTACACTAAATGTATTTCTGACATGTGTTGTCAAGATCATCACTGTTAGACAAAAGAACGACGCGGCGTTGTTATGGAGCTGGAAACTTTCAAAGGTAACTTGATGGACTATGAACTTAATAGACTAAAACATTTTTGGATAATTTATTAGAAACATATTTTCTTCGATATCTTGAAAACTGTTGAATTTGGAAATGATATGCTGAATAAATTTTGTTCAGAATTTTGAGAAAAATTGAAATGTGAAATAATATACAGGGTGTAGAGAAAAAGCAATATTGTTTCGTCCTGACTTTTTGACTGACCCTGTATACTTAATTTACCGTTAATATGATGGATTTTGAAAAACCCTAGAACTTTTGTATCTCAACATTTTTCGCTGGCTATCTTACTTTAGGAAATAATCGACCGTTTCCATACATATCATCGACCCTGTATAATATACTACGTGAAGATTTTCTAAGATTTGTCTCAGTATAGAGTACTTCATGAAAATGTTTGGCTGATTCAATTCTCTCCACACTTAATCGTTTAGGAGTTGATTGTGAATACCTTATCGGACAAGGGTATGATGGCGCTTCTTCGATGAAAGGCTGTTTTAATGGTGTCCAAGCAGGTATCCGCCAAACTTATCCAGAAGCGTTATACGTTCATTGCAGCTCGCATTCGTTGAGTTCAGCAGCTTCGAGTTACTCTTGTCATATTCAGCCAATCTGAAATACAATCGGTATTATAAAATCAGTGGGGAATTTCTTCAGAGCATCGGCAAAAAGAACGAAAAACTTGAAAGAAAATATAAAAAAAACCTATCCCGAAGTGAGATGGTAAAATCTTACAGCAATGTGCGAAACTTTCAAGGCTACCTTCGAAACTCTTGAAGAACTAAGTGAAGAAAGGGATTTTGAAACTTCATCAAGAGCGACTTCCTTTGTAAGGAGTCTGAGTTGCTTGACCAAGTTGTTTTCATTCATACTTCCACTTTGTAAAATACTCCAGTCACCTCTCTGTGATTTGGTGGCCGCTTTGCAATATGTTGATTTGATCATAGATTATATCAATAATATTCGAAAAAATGTCGAATCAAAATTCACCAACATTTATAAGAGTATTCTTGGTTTGCTCAAATCCATAAATGAAGAAATGAAAATTCCACTAAAAGTGTCGCAACAGTGTTACAGTGCAAACTATGGAACTGAAGATCCAAAAGATTACTTTAGAATAAGTATTATGATTCTACTTCTAGATGAGTTCTTGATCAACTCCACTCAAGATTCCAGAAGCATAAATCTACTCTATCATCTTCATATATTTTGATTCCAACAGTTTGTTGTGAAAAACAGCCCAGTGTTGAAGAAGACGATTTCATACTGTATAAAATTTTTTTGGAATGGGGCTCATTGAAAGGAGAATTAGACCTATGGAAAATGATATGGCTAAAAGAACTTGTTTCATCTCGACAACATGTACTTCTGAGAGAAAATTTTACTCGCTGAAACGTCTCAATACCTATTTGAGGAATTCCACAGGTCAGGAGTGACTGAATGGATTGGCGTTGATGTAAATTCACCGAAACGTAAACATTGACAACGAGGAGATCATTGATTTGTTTGCACCAAAAAAATCTAGAGGTTCAATATTATTCTTCAATGTGGATCTGATGTCTTTATATGTTTACCATTAATGTATTTAATTTTGTTTTTGAATAAATATGATTGCAAGCAGGGTCAAATATTATTTTATGAATAAATCTGCAAAATTGTAACATGGTAATACCGAATATCCAATGTGATCTTTCCTGGGTAAATTTCAAAATAGTGTTGAACATACAAACTATACTAAAATTGATCAAACTTGGTCCGCAATATTCTTCTTAAGCTCAAGTCAACGGACGGCCCCGAAAGTTGTTTTCTGGCTACGGCTTTGTAGGGTACATGTTATATTTTATTCATAACAGTTGGTTAAATGGATGAATTTGAATTTTTTCGTGGAACAAATGTACACTGACAAAGAAACAACCCTACATTACACAATACCTCTTTCAATAACGATGCTCTAGCTCTATAGTTTTGAATTTAGCGCCATTTTGAAAGAAAAAACATTAAACAAAATTAAAGTCCCTAGTGCTTTGTATTTTATGGAAAATCTTAATTTTTCCGCCTTCATGAACAATTTTAATCCTAGTAGGGGGTTCCTGAGGCTACCAGGAATCCCGACATGACGAAAAATTGCCGAAAAAGGTGCCAGTAGTTTTAAAGCCAAAAGTTGTGTGGTGGCATGACTGCATCCTTATCCGAAGTCCTCTATTCTGACATTGATAATTTTTCACCTCCATCAATGGCAGTTATCGATATAGTTAACGAAACACTATTTTCATTGTTTCAATTGACACATTCTAACCTGAATTGAAATTTAACAATATTTTAATAAGACCTGTTTTGAAGTTCTCTCATATATTCTGCTTTTTTGCCCTGTAGCTAGGGTTAACAACTCGATCCGTATGAGTGTTTCTGCAAACATATAAACCTGAACACCCTGTGGAAAAACAAGGCAAGTCATTATGTAACTACGGCACAAAGAACCATGATTTTTTATTTCTTGATTCTGACTGACTTGGAGGCTGTACAAAATTTCGAGAAATAGGTAAAATAAATAATTTTGAATTGGATATAGAAATGTACCTGAGAGTAATATGAAATGAATTTTCATCTAAGATCGTTTAATGGGGGGGCTTTTGACAAACAATATACTTGGTGATATTCTTTTCATACAAACTAATTGACTTGTTAAATATTCATATTGAAATATACAGGATTTCAAATTTACCGATTTCACAATTTTTACATACAAATATAAAAATCAGAAACAACTGAATTATTTTCATTGAAACAGCCACAATAAGTAAGTTATTGAATTGTATATTAGCAATGTACTCGAAATCAAAACAGTCTTCTCACTACCTTAAATATTTTGTTTTTCACGTTTCAGAAATGAATTTCAAATGAACACAGTTGAAATTTTTCTGTGAAATCTAAAATTTCACCTTAAGTAATAGAATTAATAGTAATGTAAAATTTATCAGCTTTTCAAGAGATGTTGATGTATTGATTTCGGGTACGTATTTGTTTTTGTTTTTGAACTCATTTTGAACTGATAATATAGGTAAAGGAACTACTTATGTCGTTTGGACAACTGCGAGCATTCAATCTGGTGAAAGATACGGCTTTTGGACTGAGCAAAGGATATGCATTTGCTGAATATATAGATATTACAATGACGGATCAGGTGAGTTGGTACAATTTCATCACGCTGCATTTTTTTCCCTCTAATTCTGTTGGACATATGCTTAGTAACTGTTCATAGAAAGATGGTATTTATGCATGAATAAGATCATAGAGATGTAAATAATCAATATAAGATTAGTCGATTTGAAGACGCCTTGCAGAGTTAAGACTGCAAAGACCTTTATCAATGTGATGGAAATACTCATGAAAAATACAATATATTTTTCATAATACCTATCTGAAATAGACCGGGATCTCACGTCTATTTTCAAAAATGATTTACACAGTTTGGTAAACATAGCTGAGATTGTGAAATTCCCAGTTCTTGCGCGAACAATCACGTGCTTATCACTGGATAGTCCGTCTTACGACTAATGCGCATCATGGGCGTGAATATTTTCACAATTGCAGCTATGTTTGACAACCTGTAACAGGCTGAATCTTCCTGAGTGTTGAAACCAGTGTTTCGTTTTATTGCCTTTATATTGAATATCTCAATATAAACGTTATTTTTCGTACTAAATGACAGTGTTGACTTGTTAGACTTTTTTATTATTTTATTATATGTCCAAAATTCATAACCCTGACTACAAAAGTAGAAATCTCAAATATTTAATACAAAGTATTCAAAAATAAGTAACAACATTCTCCCCCCTTGAAATAAAAATAATTCATTTAATTAACATCTAAAATGCACAACTTGACTACTGGTCTTCTGTAAACTCCAAAATTGGTTTTGACATCGGCTGCCCTCACAATGTCATCTCGTCCAGGATACACAGCAGTCACTCTACCTTTGGGCCAACAGTTTCGGGGGAGGTCACCATCAACAATGATTACTATGTCACCTTCTTTGACAGTTTTCGGGTCTTTGGAATACCATTTCGTTCGTCTTGTTAATGTTGGGAGATATTCCTTAATCCATCTCTTCCAAAAGAGATCGGTGTAAAATTGGGAAATTTTCCAATCTTTACGGGAACACAAATCGCATTCTGAGAACTTTCCAGGAAGGTTTGCTGAACTGGATGATCCTATTAAAAAGTGGTTCGGGATGAGAGCTTCGTCTTCTTCAGCTTCCAGAGGGACATGCGTTAATGGTCGACTATTTACAATGTGTTCAGCTTCAATTAAACAGGTATGGAGTATCTCTTCTTTTGGGGCTCTTCCTTTTAAAATTGCTTTCAGTGCTGTCTTTGCCGATTTAACTAATCTCTCCCAACTGCCATTCCTATGGGGGGCAGATGGGCAACCAAATCGGAAATTGATCCCTTTCTGTGATAAATTTCTTAAAATTTCATCCTCGTCCATTTCTGCTAATGCTCGTTTCATTTCCTTTTCTGCTCCGTGGAAGTTAGTAGCATTATCACAGTATATTTTCTTTGGGCATCTTATTTTTGTATTTCTTTGCAAATTTTTCATTCTTCTCCATTTTTGTTTCAATTGACTTCAAACGACTAATAGCATTTCCTCTTGACTTTGGCATTTGCACTTCATCTTACCCTATCTTCACGCAAATTCGGAAACTTTTTGACGGTTGTGATCAAATCTTGTATTATATATTCCGGTTTACCGAAACGCTTTTCCAAAATATTGATAATTTGATCGATTTCACAAGTGAAATTTAACAGCGCTTGCACCGAATCTCTCGCTTTTCCACGCAGACATTTCTGAAGTCTATTTATATTTTCGGAATTAGAAAAAGCACATACCTTCGTCGTATCTCTGAACTGAGATATAAAGTGCAACCAATCTTTAGGATCTCCTGAAAACATTGGTAGATCTCTGCTTACCGATTGACGAGCCATAAAACGATTCATATCTTGCTTATTTGTGTACAAATTATTATCTTTGCCCATATTATCATTTACTCCGGGGCGTTCATTGTTAGACCTAAAATCAGAATTAGAAAAATTATCAGATGGACTAGTATCTATCCAGTGTTGTATTTCGATATGTTTCACTCTCCTTTCTCCAGATGTACCCTCAGAAATTTTTTCTTCTGCATTTTTTAAATCCTCTGATATCACACTCAACTCCTTTCCGAACATCACCCAATTCAGCGGAAAAAGTAAAGAATATGGGTCCAGCTGGGATTTTGAAATTTTTTTTACAGATGCTCTAAAACGCGATAAAATGAATAAAAATAAGTAAATTTTGGCGCGGAAACACATTTTTCTATTTTATTTTTGAAAAAATAAATGTGGATACTCACTTTCAAGACAAACAAATTCAATTTGTTGGATGGGTTATTTTACCTATTTTTTCAATGTTAATGAACTGTGTTGTATTGATAACACTTTCTACATATACAGAAGTATCAATTCATTAGCAGAATAAGCTTCGAATAGTATGGAAAAGGTTAAAAAAGCTACTTTTATTATGCAGATATAATTAATTTATAATTTGTTGACAAGTGAATAAATTGGAACTGCGACGTTGCCAATAGAGATTTCTGATAGTTTAAAGACTTGTTCATACCCTCGCGAATTTCTCAATTTTTCTGGGAATAAAATGGCTGTCAGTCATGCCGGACCATTCATTGTTGTCAGCCATTTCATTCGTAGAGAAATTGCGAAATTCGCGAGGGTATGAACGAGATTCAGTACCGCAAAAGTTCTAATCGACCAGACTGACATGCGTAAATTATTATCCAACTTCAACCCAACCTAACCTAACCTCATGTATACAGAATAACCATTCGAATATGGATTAATATTCCAAATCAGACAAATCCAGTGTACTATCGTTCTGAATAGCCCATGCAAATTGCCCATATGAAGTCTGGTCGATTGGAACTCTTGCTTTTAGACATGGAAAAATTTATAACTTTTCTCTATTTTCAATAAACGCACAACATTCATTGTCGATTCAAAGAAAGACATTGATAATGATTAGTTTTTGTTTGTTAACAGGAATATGCGTTTTTGTTGGTAGCTAGGTATCTGGATTGTTATGAAAAATATTTTAGGGTGTGAAATTTCTTTAGATCAAATTATTTGTGGCGAATTTTTAAATGTCTCACAGGAAATTGCATATAACGGGCGAATAAATAAATATATAGGAAGTTAATGTGTTGAGATGATAAAAAAAAGTTTGGAATAGGTGAAGAATGCGCACATATTCATTACAGGTTCACTTCATATATTCATATCTTCCCCAATCTATAATTTGATTTGAAATAGGAGCTATTATATAAAATAGACCATATGCGAGCGAAGCGAGCGCGTTCGGCCGACATTTCGCAAATCCGCGCGCGCGGATTTGCGAAATGTCGGCCGAACGCGCGGCTTTTCCTAACTGGTCAACAATTATGTCAATTCATCTTACACGAACCTATGATATAATTTTAAATGAGAACTATGACATAAAATAGACCATGCGAGCGAAGCAAGCGTTCGGCCGACATTCGGCAAATCCCCGCGCGCGGATTTGCCGAATTTCGGCCGAACGCGCTGGTTTTCCTAATTGGTCAACAATTTTGTAAATTCCACAAACCAATGTTACAATTTGAAATGAGAACTATAAAACAAAATAGACCATATGCGAGCGAAGCGAGCGCGTTCGGCCGACATTTCGCATTTCGCAAATAGTCAACAATTCTGTCAATTCCACAAACCTATGTTACAATTTGAAATGAAAACTATAACTCAAAATAAACCATGCAAGCGAAGCGGGTGCGTTCGGCCGACATTTCGCAAATCGTGCGGATTTGACATTCAACAGAGAAACTGTATGTCAAAAGTTATTTTGAATGTTAATGTCAGAAACCTTTAATAAACTCGATTGAGAATTCGATAAATTTTTCATTTTCTTGTAGTTTAACTTAAATTTCCATGAATACTTGTTCGTATCCTCGCAAATTTCGCAATTTTTCGGCAAATGAAGTGGCTGCCAGTCATGCCGGACCATTCGTTAATGCTGAACCATGTCGGCAGCCATTTTATTTGCAGAAAAATTGAGAAATTCGCGAGGGTATGAACGAGACTTAACCGTCACTCTTCCGTGTAATAGAATTGGCAACGTGGCATTATTAACTTCGTGTTAAAAGTGTCCTGTCATTTAACATTTGTCAAATAAATTGGTTGTTTATGTACATTGAATAAAAATCTTTTTGCGTGTTTTTTTAATTTTTGAAGTATATTAGGTACTATGAATTACTCCATATGGTTCGATAGAAGTGTTTGAAGTTCAAGACAATGGCTTTGAAATGAAAAATACGTTTTAACTTCGTCCAACGGTTTGTAATTGTGTCTCTTCAAAAGTAAGTTCCCACACATGTTTTATCAAGAAAAAAAATAGAAAATGCTCTTTCCGCGCAAAAATTTCGATTGCTCTAGTGTTTTTACGATGTTTTAAAACGTCTGTAAAAATTTTATTAAAATCCCAGCTGGACCCATATTCTTTACCTTTACCAATTCAGCCAACCTAGTAAGTTCCAACTCTTTTTGAATCAAATTTCTTTCAATTTCCAATTCCTTTTTTGCGATTTCAGCTAATTTTCTATGCGCTTCCAATTCAGCCTGCAAACTCCGTCTCCTCAGTGAACTCGCTGAAGTCTTTCTCGTTCCCTTTGATGTTAATGATTGTTTTTCACGTCTTTCCTCTTCATTTGCTGTTTTTTGTTGTTCTCTTTGGGTAGAATTGTCGATTCTATCTTCATTTCCAAATCTAGCTGGTGGCATTCCCTTGGTAACCCGACTACTTCTCAGCTCTCCAGTGGACATAATTTCCTCTTTGGACTGTTTCTTTTACTTGAAGGACCAATGATATTGAAACCAGTGTTTCGTTTTATTGCCTTTATATTGAATATCTCAATATAAACGTTATTTTTCGTACTAAATGACAGTATTGACTTGTTAGACTTTTTTATTATTTTATTATATGTCCAAAATTCATAACCCTGACTACAAAAGTAGAAATCTCAAATATTTAATACAAAGTATTCAAAAATAAGTAACAACACTGAGTAAGTTGCTTAATTTTGCCGAGACTCCCAACTTATTCCTCTACGGAAATTCTCTATAGTGGTAGCTAATAAAGTGCGCAGGCGTCAACCATGTCGATTTGGTGAGTGCAAAAAACTCATTAATAACAGTTAGTTTTTCAGTCGAACCTCGAGATAATTCGATAAAGTCCCCCACTCCCAACATGTACCAATGACTTGGTCATAAAAAATCATTAGTAACCAGCGGATTTTTTTGCCGTTGCTTGGTTAATATTTGTATAATTGAATGGTCATATTGTCCTACAAATTGAATGGTAGGTGTTCTCAGTCCTACACTCCGAAATTGTCAATTCCATGGTAGAGAAAAAAATTATTAGTAACAGGCTGAATATTCGTGAGAAGCTTCTTTCTATTGAAACGCCCAACTATTCCCTCTACGAAAATTCTCGAAATTGGTAGCTAATAAAATGCACAGGCGTCAATCATGTCGATTTGGTGAGTGCAAAAAGTCATTAATAACAGTTAGTTTTTCAGTTGAAACTCGAGATAATTGGATAAAGTACTCGAAAAAACTTTTGTCCTACAAAGTGGATGGTAGGACTGAAGAGTCCCCCACTCCCAACATGTACCAATGACGTGGTCATAAAAATTCATTAATAACTAGCGGATTTTTTTTACCGTTACTCGGTTAATATTTGTATAATTAAATGGTCACATTGTCCTAGGTAGGTTTTCCCAGTCCTACGTGCCAAAGCTGTAGTATACAGGGTGCTCCATTATGCTCTTGTACAAACTTCAAATGGTGAATCTTTGACTAATTACAGAATGAAGAGTTCACATGAATATGTGTCCGCAAATATTTCGTTTAGGAGATACAGGGTATATTGGATATGAATGGTATATTGATATTTTTTTATACAGTCAAATTTTTCCAAAAATCTCAAAATTCATGATGTGTCGCCCTCTAGCGCCGAATCTAGTCATACGATCGAGTAGGGCCAATGGAGACTTTTACTCGGAATAGCTTCAGCTACAACATATCAAAAATTCATTCATTTTCACAGAAATACTTTTTTTTATCAAATGTGTGCGGTGGCCTTTGATGATAGTTTCATAAATTGTTGTTTAAAATTGATTTTTCCGTTAACCAGATGTCGTTTCCTCACGAACGACAGCCCTCAAAAGACGAAACTTGTGCGAGCCAAGGATTAACGAATTTTTACTTTTTACGTGCTATTCCACTTTCTCGGGCCATCAGAGAAATATCTGCAGTCGCGGGGCTTCGAACCCACGACCGGCGACCAGAGTGGATAAAAGATCGGTACTTCAACTACTTGGCCACTTGACCCCCGTAAAATATAATATGTTCTTTCGAACTGGACTATTTGAGGCCTCTGGGGACACCAAACATCCTATTTTACCGTAGAGCTGATTTTCACAATTCGTCTGATGTTCGATAACTAGAGGGTGGACTGTATTTCTTTGTTTTTAGTTGTTATTCATTGACAAATGTTCGATAGATGATGAATGATACGAGAGCTGTGATTTACTTACCAATTTTTTTTGTCTCAAAGTCCTGATGAAATGCGAAATGATTAGCACAGGTGCTTCTTGTGAAATTGGATTATGCAACCGGCTGGTGCGTCCGATCAGCATACACCTTTGCACTGTGAGAATAGAGATACCGACACTGAGTTTTCGATCACGGTCCGATACGACCTTGTTCACGTTTTGTGAGCTACTGGCTGTAATCTTCTGTCTTGAGGTCAAATCATGCATGAAAATCACAGCCTAACGCGGTAAATTATAAATTATAAAAAAGGTAAACACAAAAAATATGAGAAAGAGATTTTTAGCACAATAAATGAGCTACTGAGAATATATACAATAATTATAATAATAATAAACAGAACATCTGACCTCTTTGAAAGTTTTCAATCATAAATTTCAGCTCTTCAGACGGTTTTGCAGGTTTTTCCGGGTTTCTCTGCATCTGTGAAAGCGAATGCGCCATCACTTAAGCCGCCCGGAACGCAGATTGATTATTTCAATGTTTTTACTTTGGTATTGTTGTTTTCAATATGTTTATAAAAATTATGAACGCTAAATAAAATTTCCCACTTTTTTCATAAACTTTAATTCAATTATACAAATATTAACCAAGCAACGATAAAAAATCCGCTGGTTACTAATGATTTTTTATGACCACGTCATTGGTACATGTTGGGAGTGATGGACTCTTCAGTTCTACCATCTTTTTTGTAGAACAAAAGTTTTTTCGAGTACTTTATCGAATTATCTTGAGGTTCAACTGAAAAACTAAGTGTTATTAATGACTTTTTTGCACTCACCAAATCGACATGATTGATGCCTGCGCAGTTTATTAGCTACCACTATCGGGAATTTTCGTAGAGGAAAAAGTTGTTCGTCTCGACAAAATTAAGTTACTGAGGAAGATTCAGCCTGTTGTTAATCATTTTTGAAAATAGGCGTGGGATCCCTGTCTAAAAACACTATATTTACATGCTTATTTAGCATACTGAAAAAAGGTTTTTTCCGTGCGCCCGCACGGAAAAAGTTTCCGTGCGCTGGTGTCATTATAGCTTTCTATTTACATGTCAAAATTAAATAATATGTTGTTGACAGTTTATGGCGAAACATATCCTTGCCCAGTTCGCAATTGTATAGTTGTACGCTGCGATAGTATACTTCGCACAAAAATGGTGTTTACACGTTTTATAATAACCATAACATAATAATAACAATAATTATTGTGAGTATTATTTCTGCATTAAACACTGTAATTCACTATCCCTCTGCCACCTCTACTATTTTAGTAGTACTCTGATCGCGGTAGGCAAATTTCAATTACAGAATCCTTCCTTTTGGGGTTTTAAGCTTTTAATGAGTTGGGGCCATTTGGGTTAGAAGGCGCCACACTTACGTTTACTATATTTAAAAATAAAACTACGTTTTGGTTTTTCTATACGTTTTTTTTTAAAGACCTTATCAGTGTTAAAGACGAAGTACATTTCGGCTTTGCATCGAAGAGACAACTCGAATTATTCTCGCCCTCGCATGATAAAGTGGAACCTTTTTGCTTTGTTCTCAAAAATACTTATCAGTATATTTTGACACTGGCTGGTCTTCTTTTAGTGTACAAGCTGAGAGTATTTCATCCACGTTCACCAGCAATAAAAACATTTGAACACGCATTTCTGACTGTCCCACCTTACTAAAACCCTGAGATTCTCTGTTCCTGCGCAAGTTCTCTAGAAATCGTTTAGTAGTAGTAGTAGTTTATTTGAAATAGATAAAATCTAATTTACAAACATTGAAATAATCATTAAAGATATAAATCATTTTATAAAGATAATATTAAAACTATTGAAGTAATAAAAATATAAATAACATTAAAAAATATTACATTTGAAGGAAGTAGTCCATCCTCGAAGTGGAGTTTCAGTATATAGAGGCTAAGTAAAACTCGAAGTCATCTCCACAATATATATTTGACCCCTAGAGTAGGGAAGGGCGGGCTGTTGTCAACACAGCTTCGGCAATAAATTGTCGAAAGTGTGGTTGTATCAACATGATACCATTAAAATCATGTTTTCGAGCATAGAAATGCTCATCATCAGTTGAAATTACAGGTCAAACTGAAATAGCAAATACAAAAATTACAATTTTGAAAATGAGTTTATGAAAAAATTTTTGAATGGACTTGGAAACCAAAATGGATACTAACATGGCATGGAGGCGTAGTAAATTTTTTAAACTTTTTCAATGTGGGTTACACAATTGAATGGTCACCCACCATTCCACCTTAATATAGGTGGTAGGCCTTACTGCGTCTAGTTTAATGTTTTAAATGTTTCGTCAATAATTTAAATTTATCACGCCTCCATGCCATGTGAGTATCCATTTTGGTTTTCAAGTCCATTTAATAAATGTTTTTCATAAACTCATTTTCAAAATTGTAATTTTTGTATTTGCTATTTCAGTTTGACTTGTAATTTCAACTGATGATGAGCATTTCTATGCTCGAAAACATGTTTTTGATCGTATCATGTTGATACAACCACACCTTTGACAATTTATTGCCAAAGCTGTGTTGACAATAGATCACCCTTCCCTACCCTAGGGGTGAAATTGTATATTGTGGAGACGACTTCGAGTTTTACTTAGCATCTAAATATTACATTAAAAATCATCTAAAAATGCCACTAGACTCTTCTTAAAATTAATAACATTATTGGAATTTTTCAGATATATCGGGAGTTTGTTGAATTCATTCAAACCTTTAAAAAATAGGTTATTCATGCATCTTCTCGAATTTGTTTTACATGCTAATATGGAATATGGAGGTTTGGCTGAGAGGTTTTCTAAATGAAAAATTCACGCATTCATCAACAATATCTTCTCTGAGCAGTTTTGAAAACGATATACAGGTAGCTCAAGACATTTTCTGAGTTACACATTTTTTTCCATTTTTCAGGCTATTGCTGGTTTGAATGGCATGCAGTTGGGTGACAAGCGTCTCATAGTTCAAAGAGCCAGTGTGGGTGCTAAAAACACCACTGTGTTGCCAGCTGTTCAAATTCAGGTACCAGGTCTCAGTCTTGTTGGAGCGTCAGGGCCCCCAACTGAAGTTCTGTGTCTTCTCAATATGGTAAATATTTGATAAGAGATTCTTCCACAGTATTTCTTGTTTAAATTTTTTTTGATGAATTGACTTGACCGAAATAAATTGTAGGTGACCCCAGATGAACTCAAAGATGAGGAAGAATATGAAGATATACTGGAAGATATCAAAGAGGAATGCAACAAATACGGAGTTGTTCGTAGTATAGAAATTCCTAGACCAATTGAATCAGTCGAGGTTCCTGGATGCGGAAAGGTAAAATGATGACATTTTCAACTATAATAATAATAACAAATGAACTTTATTGATCCAATAGGCCATTGACCTAGGTCCTTCAGCCCATTGTGATTACATAACTTAAAACATCAATATACATGTTATAAACAAATAAGTTTTTACAAAAAATTAAGTTTCGGTGTAAAGATTAAAAATAGAGAACTTAATTGAGGATTTCATAGATGTGCTCAAGAGTTGTTTGTTGAGGATGTCTGTGACGAGGGGTGATGCCTAATATTCTTCTCATGGCAGGTTGTCTGTAGTGCTAAAGAATTTGAAAGTCAGTTGTCGTAAACGTTCATCAATTGGCATAACTTTTGTCCTCTGGTATAGTGTTGTGTTGGATGGGTTGTGGAGAGGGTTATTGGGATGGCACATTTTAGTAATCCTCCGTAATGAAGTTGTTTCAGCTACTCTGAGATTATTCAGAACTCTGTTCTTACAATTGAGGAACATAATGTGCCCATACTCAATCATTGGCCGACATATCATCTTGTAAATGTGGCTTGCAGTAAATGTTGATACCGTTTCCTCTGTAGGTGAGATTTCGAAAGTGGCCAGCTCTTGCAATGGACCTTTACATTTACGGAAAATAAATTACAAAACTCGTTTAAATCGATAGTTGTTAGTCTGAAAAGTCCATTCAACAAAAAGTTCCATTATTTTTCTTTCATTTTAAAAAAATATCACATTTGAAAGTGTGCCGCTGACGTCACGTTCATCGGAAATATCTCCCACCATAATCCACGTTCCGAAACAGGCAATACCGTTCTCCTTAAAAATATAACTTCTAGCATGATATAAGCCCTTGAGAAATAATCAATACATTGTCACTTGATCAACTCATAGATAAAAATCCACATATTAGCAATTTTTTATTGTATTTCAAATTTTCTGAACAGACCATCCTTTTGATGAAGAACGAGCGTTGACAACACAGCAAATCGTAACGACAGTTTTCAACTGTCAAAAGTTATATGGAGATGTGAGGTTAATGTTTATTTTATTTACATTCAACTGATATATTTGATAATAATAATAATAATAATAATAATTTATTTCTTCAATTTAAAAGTACATGTATAATACAAACAGTAAACATAGCACAATAATAAAAGAAAACGTCAAAGCCACGTGTGGAGAATTACATAATACAGACTGAACGTGAACAAATTAAAATATCATGTAATAAAAAATTCTTAGAATTAATAAAATTGATAAAATAGACATTTACAATTCAGGGACAATTGAAATATTCCTCCAATGTATAACAGATTCTCGCTTGTAGTAGCTCTTTCACCCGTTGTTTGAAAATAAAGAGATTTGGGGATGTCTGTATATCTTTGGTTAGTGAATTAAATACTTTACAGCCAATAAATTGAAGATTTTTCTGATAAAATGAGGACCTGTGTGCTTCTGGCATTAATAGATTCTTGGATCTAGTTTCATGCTCGTGAATGTTTTGATTGGAAGCAAATAATGACCTATTTTTGTACACATATATACATATTTCATAAATATATATTTCCGCCAAGGTGAGTATTTTCAGGTTTTTGAATGCTAATCTACATGAATCTCTATATGCAAGTTTGGCTATAATCCTAACTGCATACTTTTGTAGAAGAAAAACTCTCTCCATGTTGGTTGAACATCCCCAGTTAAGTATACCATAGCGCAGATGACAATGAAAACTGGCATAATATATTGTAAGAAGTATCTGTGTACTGCACTGCCTTGCCATAAAATTGAGTGAATAACAGCCACTACGAAGCTTTTTACGTAGAGTTTCAATGTGTTGTGTCCATTGGCTCCTAGAATCTATAACAATGCCTAATAGTTTAGTGTTTTCAACAAATGAAATTTCACCATCATCAGTTGAAAGGGGCTCGGGAGTCTGTTGTGACGCTCGCATAGAGAAATAAATTGCCTGTGTTTTTGTTTCATTTAGAATCAGACTGTTTTTTCTTGACCATTCAGCAATATGATGATAAATATTACACATATTGGTCCGGGCTTGTTCTAAAGTTGTGTTGGCAACAAGAATATTTGTATCATCCGCATAGCACACTATTTGAGAATTTGGAGACATTTTGTTCAGAGAAACTATTAGATCATTTGACTAGATTATAAAGAGATATGGACCCAAGACTGAACCCTGAGGAACACCCCTATCAATACATTTCTCAGTACTCAGTAAATCACCTATAGATAATAGTGTAGTGAGGTGTTATCATAAACGATTTGGTGTGAATTTATTTGTGTTTTTGTGTAGGGAAGGGAAGTTCGGATAATTTACTGAGGTACAAAACACCTTTTCGACATGTTCAGTTATTGCAGGGATACAGGTACTGGAGATACAGGAATTAATAACAAATTTTAGAACACAAACAACAGAAGCTCTCAAAACTTAGAAAATCGCATTAACCTCAAAAAATAAATCAAGGTAGTGTTCGTTGAAGTTTAGATCTGATGGAACTGCTTCACTTGTATCAAATGGGTAGGCAAATGAGTTAGACAGAGACAAACTATTCTTATTGATCGCACCGTGAAACAGACGAAAGAACCCATCTGGTATTAAATGACAACTGTCATACGACACATTATATTTGATTGAGAATTTGGTGCACAACTTTAACAACGTTGCCAAGTTTAGTTTTGATGAACGTGGCGTCACGAAACCACTTTTCTTCTGATTATAGATAAACTAGCGGTCAGAAAAAAGAAATAAAAAATCCCGAGTGATATTAGCGTATTTACTTTCTAATTTCAGTGTTACCTCATATCTCTTGGAAAGGTCCATTGTACGAGGATATATTGAAAAATTTTTAGCCTACTATAGAACCAAACAAAATTTCAATGTCAAAATATTTTATTACTCAACATATTCTCCTCTTAATTGGATACATTTATTACAGCGAACCTGCAACGTCTCTACACCTTTCAAAAAAAATGTTTCGTCTTGCTCTGCAAACCAGACCTCCACAGCTTTTATTACCTCCTCGTTGAAAGAAAATTTACGACATTTTAATTTTTTTTTCATTTGAGGAAAGAGATGATAGTCGGACGGAGCCAAATCTGGTGAATAAGGGGGGTGTTCTAGTAATTCAAACCCTAAATCACGAGTTTTTTGCATGGCAACATGAGATTTGTATGCAGGGGCGTTGTCCTGCAAAAAAAAAACACCTTTGGATAGCTTTCCGCGTCTTTTCTCTTTATTTTTTCCCGTAGAGTGGTCAGTAATGTCGAATAGTAATCTCCAGTTATTGTTCTAACCTTATCCAAAAAATCAATCATGATTACTCCATGGCAATCCCAAAAAACTGAAGCAAGAACTTTTCCAGCAGATTTTTGGACACGAAACTTCTTAGGTCTTGGAGAACCGGAGCATCGCCATTCCATCGAATGTTGCTTTGTTTCTGGATCGTAGAAATGTATCCAAGTCTCATCCGTAGTAACAATTCGGTTTAAGAAGTCTACATCGTTTTCAAATCGAGCACAGATCGAACGCGATGTTACTACCCTTGCACGCTTTTGGTCAACATTCAAACATTTGGGGATCCATTTTGCAACAATTTTTCTCATGTCCAAATTGACGTGAACTATATGATGAACGCGTTCGTATAAAATATTCAGTGCTTCAGATATCCGTTTTAGTCCAATTCGACGGTCTGTTAAAATCATGTCATGAACTGCATCGATATTTTCGGGGACTGATACAGAAACTGGCCTTCCCGATCGGTCATCATCTTCAATGGAAAATTTCCCTCTTTTGAAGCTTGCAGTCCAATTTTTCACGGTCGCATACTAAGGACATTGACCACCAAGGGTATTGAGCATATCTTCGTAAATCTGCTTACCTCTTAACCCTATTAAATACAGGTACTCGATGATGGCTCGATACTTCAATTTTTCGATTTTGACAATTTCGGTGGAAATATTTTTTATTTTAATTTATTGCGTAACTCTGGTTTACTTTTTTGACGTCAAACTTTACACTGACACTTCTAATAAGTTATTGTTCGTTGCTGTGGTAACGCAATATTTTGTTTATGCAGGGAACTGGTCTAGGCTAACTAGATATCAATACATCCTCGTATAAACAACTGAAAGAGAATCCCAATAATGCACTAGTAAAACTAGATTATAATGCTTATAAAAACAGACTAACCTGCCTTATTAAAGAAGCTAAAAAGACAGTATTATCAAAAACATATAACAGATAGTAGTGATTCACTTAGAAATTTATGGAAATGTATAAAAAATATCTGTAATGAACATAAAACCGTTGAAGGAATAAAATCTATGAAATTGAGTGATGATTCAATAACAGACAATAAAGAGATTATTTCAGATCATATCATCAATTATTATTACTCGGGAGTAGCAGAAAAAATTAATAAAAAAATTATTCGGTCTAAAAAAACACCCATATTTGAACCACCCAGAACACTGAAAACATTTTATCTAGAAGACACAAACCCGACTGAAATAGAACAAATAATAAAATCGTTGAAATTGAAAAAATCTCCAGGTATTGATAAAATCACTTCAGAAGTACTAATATTCTTAAGTAAAATCATTTGAGAACCATTGACTCATTTGATGAATTTTATCTTGAATTCAGGTCAAATTCCAAAGTCTTCCAAAGTGAGCATTATCAAACCAATATATAAATGTGGTGATAGATTTGAAGTTAAAAATTATAGGCATATTTCACTAATTTCAAGTTTAACCAAAGAAATTTTGAAATATAGAATGGAAAAATTTTTGGAAAAAATCGTCTGATTTCAGAAAAACAATTCGGATTTAGAAAAAACGTTTCAACCCAGCATGCTATCTGTCATCTGACTAATAATATACATCAACATCTTGATAATCAAAATTCAATTATGGCTATTTTTTTGGACGTAGCTAAAGCTTTCGATACAGTCGACCATAAACGACTATTAATGAAATTAGAGAATATTGGATTTCGCGGAAACGTTTATGATCTTCTCAAAAATTACTTATTAAATATAACTCAATATGTTGAAATTGATGAAGCTAGGAGTGAACAAAAAATCTTTCAATTTGGTGTGCCACAGGGGACAGTTTTCTGCTATTTTCTATCTCAATGACCTTTTTTATATTAATACTATAGGTGAAATTCATTGTTTTGCATATGATACAGTTATATTATATGGAGGGAAAAAACTGGACTGAAGTACATTAGATTTTGAAAATATTAAAAATTGGTTTGATTATAACCTACTCACAATAAACTTTGAAAAAACGAAATACATGCCTTTCACATTTTATAATAATACTCTCCCAGACATGGGGCCACTAATAATTGATAATAATACTAGAATAGAAGAAACAGATAGTATCAAGTACTTAGGGATTATGCTTGACAGGCATCTTAAATGGGACAAACAAATAAAATTCCTTTTGCGAAGTTTATTATCAAAATTCAAGTATCTCAAAACATTCATGGACATAAAAACTCTTGACATTCTTTATTTTACATTAATACACTCTCAATTGAATTATGGGATTTTGGCTTTGGGAGGAGTCATGAAATCCCACCACAGAAATCTTGATGTTCTTCAGATTTCAGGATTTTGAAAAACTGTACAAAGAATCAAAGAAAATGGATATAAGACAATTATTTGGATACAACATACTGATTTATATCTACACACATAAAACGAATATAAACTTCAATAATCATATTTATAATACAAGAAATAAAAATAGTGTCACAGTGAAAAATTAAGTTAAAAAAACAAGTTCTCAGAAAAATTTCAAATATTTATTACCATTTTACTATTATGATTTAATTCCAAGTCATATAAAAGGGATCAAGTCATGATTCTCATTCAAAAAACAATGGACGATTCCAGTACCCCTGTTAAGTGTTGCCATAAATGATTTTCTGGTGGAAACCTCTGACATTTTCCAGGCCTTTTCTGACATGTTTCAGGGTTGGAAAGGATACAATTTTTAATTAGAAAGATTCCTGGATGTTCCCGGGTATGCGAATCAAAGTACTAATGATATTGTCAAAAATAAAATATTCTAGGGAATTTCACGCTAGTAAGTTTTTCAACATGACGGATAAAATTCCCTAGGATATTTTTATTTTGTCTATTTCATCAATGTTACTTCGATTTATGTATCCGGGAACACTCGTGATTCTTTATAATTGAAAACTGTATCCGTTTCAACCCTGAACCATATCAGAAAAGGTCTAAAAAATGTTAGAGGTTTCCACCAGAAAATCATTTGTGGCAACACTGAACAGGGGTACTGGAATCGTCCATTGAAAAAATGGATTCAACAGTCTCATCGAAATTTATTTCATGATATCTTTCACTTCAATTAGCTCAGGTAGTTTATTTTTATTATCATTTTGTTGAATTTTAAAAGTTTATAAAACATGTACCTACATGTAATTCTTACCTAAAATTTCTCGCAACAAGTTTTTAACTTCGCGGGTATAATTGAACCGTTTATTCACCTTTTCATACAAATTGATGTAATGCTTTTTCCTTGAATTTTGAATAAACTTTATTATTATTATTTATTTTACAGGTCTTTGTGGAATTCAATTCAGTGTTGGATTGTCAGAAAGCCCAACAAACTCTCACAGGTAGGAAATTCAGCAATCGTGTGGTAGTGACATCATATTTCGATCCAGATAAATATCACAGAAGAGAATTTTAGAGTGGAATTTGAATTTAAAGTTAACTTGTAAGTCTATGTGTTTGTCTTTCCAAGAAGGTAATAATTCAAAATATACAGTTGTAATTTATTTGTGTTTTGTTTCTTGACGTGTATTGCTTTATGCAAGATTAAATGGTGCTTGTTGATTTTCATAAGTGAGCATTCCAGAAAAAAATTGGCACCTTGTGGATGATTATACAATAAAGTTCGATTGCCCTTTATTATCTGAAAATGGTATATTAATCCTTTATTTAGTCCAAGACTAATGTACGTGTGTGAAAAAATAAGTAGTTTACATATAAATAAAAACAAAATCTCATAGAACAGGTAAATAAAAAACATTAATTACAAGCAGACATCAAGAAACATATCATAGACCAGGGGCGATAATTTAAAAAATGGTAAAAAGTGAAAAAAATTATAGTAGGATGATACCCATTGGAAAAGGTAGAGAATATAACAAAAACGAAAGGAAAAATAAATTACGGGCGATCTGAGGTCGGGAAGGGGGAGGGGGTGAGTTTTTAAGGGTATAAAACGGTTAATCTCGATTTTCGGTAAAACTGCAAGTCCTATGAAAAAAAGTTAAATGGCAAAGTTGTAGGTAATAAAAAGATCTACAACTTTTGTATCGACACTTTTTTCACATAACCTCAAACTTTATGTGAAAAAGTCGATTACCGAGTTTTTGGTTTTTTATTTTTGTCTTTTGCAAAAAAAAATATTTTTTCAAGAAATTTGGTGAAAACTTACCTTTGTATGTCCCAAACATACAGTAATTTTTTTGATTTAAAATATTCATTTTTTCACCTTATTTTGACTTAATATCGAAAAAGCACCCTAATTTTCAATCGAAAATTCTCACGTCAAAATATCTGCTTTTTAAAAAAAGTTGGTGTGTTTTTTGTTCGTTGAAATCTCTTCTTTCTGATGGTATAAAAAAAATATACATTACTATGCAAATGCAAATAATGAAAAAAACTCGAATCCGATAATTTTTTTTTGAGTCATTATGTATAATTTTGAGCAAATGTATATTTTTTTTATACCATCAGAAAGTAGAGATTTCAACGAAAAACACACCAATTTTTTTAAAAAAGCAGATGTTTTGACGTGAGAATTTTCGATTGAAAATTAGGGTGCTTTTTCGATATTAAGTCAAAATAAGGTGAAAAAATGAATATTTTAAATCAAAAAAATTACTGTATGTTCGGGACATACAAAGGTAAGTTTTCACCAAATTTCGTGAAAAAATACATTTTTTTGCAAAAGATAAAAATAAAAAACCAAAAACTCGGTTATTCGAATTTTTCACATAAATATTGAGGTTATGTGAAAAAAGTGTCGATACAAAAGCTGTAGATCTTTTTATTACCTACAACTTTAATTTTTTTTCATAGGACTTGCAGTTTTACCGAAAATCGAGATTAACCGTTTTATACCCTTAAAAACTCACCCCCTCCCCCTTCCCGACCTCAGATCGCCCGTAATTTATTTTTCCTTTCGTTTTTGTTATATTCTCTACCTTTTCCAATGGGTATCATCCAACTATAATTTTTTTGGTCTAAAAAATTATCTACCCTGGTCTAATCAGTCAACAGTTAAACTAACAATAGAACAATAAATATTGCGTCAAGGACTGCACTCATCCAGCATAATGTTCTTTAATTTTGATTTAAATATACAGTGTGTCCCTAGACCAGTGGGACAGTTAAATATCTCTTGAACCAATAGGAATTTTCAAAATATTATTATTTCACATCATATTGCATTATGAGAACTAACTTCAGGAATGATTATTTTTTAGCAAGAAAAGCTCACAAAATCAAACATCAATTTTTTTTTAAATGGAACACCCCATATATTTCAACACATCTGAATTCTCATTCATTTAGGCTAATTATTAGTTTTCTATTTTTGAAAATCCGACAAGGCGTTGCCAAGTTATACCAGTTTTTCTTTAAATGCAGACATTTTTTAAGACAAACCCATCATTCATACTACCAAGAATTTATGAAATCATTCAAGGCTCTTGGTAGTCGGTAGCATATTCTATCATATGAAATACTCATCTCCTTGGAAAGTTATACAGGGTGGTCAGAAAAATGATATGATTTTCACGAAATTCAAACTTTTCTCTCATCAATTTTCCAAATCGTGCACCCTACAATATAAATTGATGTATAACATGGTTAATACCGAATATCAAATGTGATCTTTCCTGGGTAAATTTCAAAATAGTGTTGAACATACAAACTATACTAAAATTGATCAAACTTGGTCCGCAATATTCTTAAGCTCAAGTCAACGGACGCCCCCGAATTTTTTTTCTGGCTACGGCCTTTAACAGTTGGTTAAAATGGATGAAATTGAATTTTTTCGTGGAACAAATGTACACTGACAAAGAAACAACCCTACATTTCACAAAACCTCTTTCAATAACAATGCTCTAGCTCTATAATTTTGAATTTAGCGCCATTTTGAAAGAAAAAACCTAAACAAAATTTAAGTCCCTAGTGTTTTGTATTTTATGGAAAATCTTAATTTTTCCGCCGTTATGAACAATTTTAATCCTAGTAGGAGTTCCAGAGGCTGCTAGAAACCCTGACATGACGAAAAGTTGCCGAAAAACGTGCCAGTGGTTTTAAAGCCAAAATTTGTGTGGTGGCATCAAGATGCATATAACTCCTGGTGGAATTATTTATAGCTGTGAAATTGTCATCCAAAACTGTTGATGTACGGCCTGCTTGATTCATGACATTTTTATTGCGTCAAGAGAGTTTACTCAATTTTAACATAGATGGCAGGCAAATCATTACCGATCATGATGACTTGACATGTCGTTTTGACAAACGCATGCTGCGTCATCGACATAACCTCAAATTGAACCATGTCATGATTGTCATGTCGAACTCGATACTCACAAAAAAATGCTATACACTACCCTAACTTTTACGAATGACAGAAAAACACAAGAACAAATAAATAACAATAACCCAACAACTAAAAACGTCGCAAAACTACCGAACTGAGCGAAAAGTATTAAAAGAACAGAAAAATCACACGATAAATACCAATATGCAATGTAATTGACATATAACCTCAAAATAATGTTAACGTTCAAAAACTCAAAAAATTTATCTAGTAGGCACTTTGGATTGTTGGAAACTCCACTATATTCGACTTAAGCGTCATCCATTGACGAATGGAACAAACTCTATTGACGCAATTACAGGATCAAGAACTTTAGTTGAAACAAAAGCGAATCAGTAAACGCACCAGAGGTGCGTTTCAATATTACGTCCGACGTGCGTCCGACGTCTAACTTTTCTTACGAAGCGTTTCGATATTAGAACGTCCTGTCCGAAAACTTCATTCCATCGTTTCAAAATTCTTGGGTGGAACGTCCGACCGTCAACTATTTACACCACGATTTAGGAGAGCGTTTCAAAATTCAATCCGAAAGATATCGCCCTACGAAACAACTATGACGTCATACGTCGTCCGTTACCGGACGTCAGACGTTAAATTGAAACGCACCTCAGGAGTTATATGCATCTTGGGTGGCATGACTGCATCCTTATCCGAATTCCTCTATTTGTCGTGCAGTTTTCAGGCAATGCATATGTGTGTACGTGCTTCAAAAACTCTGCATAGGCACCCATGTATCTGAATCGGCCTTTGTTATGGGGAATAAACTCTCCTAGTCAACTAGTTATCTGACTAGGAAAGTCTAATCCCCATAAGACAATGGTCAAAGAGATTAAACTAACAAGGAGGGTTTTATAAGCCCTAGTCAATCAGAACCTTGTAAGCATCAACGCGTCATAGTGACGTACTTGGGTATGAGTACAGAGTCGAACTCGAATCAAGCAACAGAACTCTCAGTAGTAACTCCACTGAAATGAAATTAAATATGATGACTGGAATGCTCTTAGTTCCACTGCGCACCCGTATAAAGTGATAACTCTCGGAGATGAAGAAAGGAGGCACATGCAGTGTTGTTCCAGGGTGTACATTTGTACAAAAAGCTGTACAATTCTAGAATAGAGTGTACAATTTACGATTGAAGATCATTGAATATGGCAATATGCTGTACAAGTTGAAGATGTTCTCTGATGCAAGCAGTTTTGTTATGATCGTCCTCCAAATGGGCATTGATATAAATGTGTCCTTGTTTTTCTCATGAGAAAGACGCTTGCAATTAAATTGCGTTTTATTGCAAAATAAAAGAAAGTTTGACCACAGAAGTTCTCTAATCTGTGGTTTGACCGTTGTCAGTAACAGCCTGTATACTCTAGGCAAGGACACTGAACACTATTTGTAGAGGATGGCCCGTTCCCTATGTTGCAATGCAGTCTCTCATTTGACGTCACCGCGATGCCTTCTGTATGGGTTTCTATATCTATATATATATATATATTTAGTAAACCATAAGGATGCATCGCGCTGACCTCATTTGACAGGCCCATAAAATCAGTCGATCGGGCCATCCTCTACAAATAATGTTCAATGTCCTTGTACTCTAGGCGTGTTCGATTGTTACGTGTATGTTAGCTGAATTGCCTGAGTCAGCTCTGTTGAATCTGCCCTGCGTACGTTAATCACAGATGGAGTGAGCAGAGGGGAACGGTTTGATCTGTTGTCAGTTGTCACTTTCTGATTATTTTAATTGTAGTCAATGTAGAATGTAATATGCCTGGTATTTAGTTATATCTCAATTAATTCTTTATTGAGGTTGTGCTCCATTATTTTATAATTAACAATCTACCGTATTGAAGAAAACTGGAAGTGACAGATGACAGATCGGTGTACAAAACTGTACAATCCAAAACAATTTAACAGTACAATTCGAAACCACATGAGAACAACACTGGGCACATGCAACCTAGCAGAGAAATACTTTATTGCTTACTTGTATGGGTGCGAGAGAGACATTCATCTGCACGTACGTGTTATTAGTTTCCCAATTTATGCTTTGTAAACACGCCTGTGCAGTGCAGCGCGTCTTTGTAACAGTTTTATATGTTACAATCAACTCAATCTCGATTCCTCCGCCACTGCCAGGAACCACAAAACAAACATGGCGGCCTCCATGAGAAATCACTTCGCGCAGCCTGTCAAGCATTCCAATGAGTACAGACATTGTTAAAATAGAAGATAGTCAATGCCTGTAGAAAAGGTACTGGACCCAAACGCGAGTGTCATCTAGCGTGATTAGTTACAAACATGAATATTTCACGTCATTTTGATGCAGGTTTCTTCAAAAAACCCTGATTTTAATGCTGTCCCATTGTTTCAATCAAGTTACGACATGACTTGTAGGCCAGATTACCGAAGTTACGACATGACTTGGATGCGAGCTCACTATCGCCATCTACATGTCGCATCCATTTTGATCCAATTATAATCCCATAAGGTTGACTATCTTCTATATAAACAATGCCAGAGTCGAACTCGAACCAAGCAACAAAACTGTCAGCAGTAAGTAACTCACATATACCCAGAGCTAGTCAGTCACTGTCCATAGAGAACGGCGGCCATGACACGTCCAACTGCGGCACATTTCGTCACAAATGTTCTTTCATCTCTTTCCACTAGTGTCCCCATTGTCTTATGGGGATTAGACTCTCCTGTTAAATAATGTTTAGTCTCCTTGGCCAATGGTGACACTACAGTGTCGTTCGTTCAGACATACTCTGATTACTCCACAGATCTAATAGTTCTGTGGATTACTCTACTTGCCTTAATGCCCGGTTTTATAAAGTAGAGTTAAATATCTCGAGTTACCCCGAGGGTTAAGACTCGTGTTAAAATACAAGTTGGGCCACAGAACACTTTTTTGTTCTGGGAGTCTGACACAACATAACCTTACATTTTTGAAAATTTCTGTGGAAGTCGTTAGTGGCGTAGAAAATTTGGCGAACAAAATTTTAAAATGGATGTTACTAGGAGTGTGAACTTCTCGGAAGAAGAAATTGTTGCTCTGGCTGCATTTGTAGAAACCTTCAAGCACATTTTGGAAAACAAAAAAACTGATGCAGTTACAACGAAAGAAAAGGATGGTATGTGGGAAAAAGTGGCATCTGAATGGGCAGATTCTGGATACACTCCACGAACAGGAAAGCAGTTGAGGGAAAAATGGAAGAATATCAAAAAAGATGTAAAAAAAAAATTTCCGAAGAGAAACAAGAGTTGTTGAAAACTGGTGGAGGTGAAAGTAAACTGATACATATAACTCCTCTAGATATACAAGTGAAATCAATAATTGGAGATGTTAATGTGGTTGGATTAAATAATATCTTCGATTCAGATCAAATGGAACAAGAATGTGGGGCTAAAGAAAGCACCGAAGAAAACGCCAAGCAGCAATCTACTCCAGGTAAGTTTTCGAGATTTTGCTTATCATACTATTTATACATGTTCTTATCTACCCAAAATTAAATGATTATCTGAAAGTACCTTGGTTAGTTATAGATTTGGATTGTGGAAGTAATAAACACAGTCTTACCTGGACCAAGAAGTGGAATCCTAACTTACTAAAGCAGCCCATTTCCAGGGCTTTGACTTACAAGAGAATAAATAATGAGGATGGTAATCTAAAAATCCAAGCAACCCAGAGTGCGAGTATGGAAATAAATGAGGATGTTAATCCGAAAGTCCAACCAACCCAGAGTGCAAGTATGGAAATAGTTGGAATTATTATAAAAAAGCAATATAATCCTATTATAACGCACACACCCCCTAATACTGTTTATACATTTTCAGCAGTAACCTCAGTTCTACCAGGCAAGCGAGTTATGGTAAAGCTTTCATCAGGTAGCAATGGTAAGTTTAGTATAATTTCGTCTTAAACATTTGTTTGAACTTAATTATAATAGTTATAAATACATTTTAGACAAAAGACAAGAAACGGTGTTTACTGCTGGCCCTAGTAAACAGTATTGTAATGAACATACTGAACCGAGTACCCCAAAAGGTATTACTGTAAGACGTAAGTTTTTCATTTATGACACATCAGTAAATTTATTTAGAATAAAAATGTCATTCCCTCAACCAATCAGAAATATTATTAGTCTTAATGTAAAAAAATGTTTTAGCGCCTCGACGAACAATAAAGGGGAAAAGAGAATTGACAGAAGACTGCAGAAAAAAAATCAATGTGCTATCTGAGGCAAAGGTAGAGTTGATCAGATTGCAGATAGAATGTATTAAGAAAGAGGAGGAAAGAAAAAATGAACTTAACCAACTGCAGAGTGAACTGATGAAAAAAGAAGCTGAGAGAAACTGGCAACATTCTAAAGAAATTCACATGTATGAAATTGAAAAGAAAAAAATTGAATTAGAAATTTTAAAGAAAAAGCTTGGTGGAGATGCCTTCTAGTTGCTTTTTGTCATACACCTGAAATCATTAAATATGTATAAAAAATTATAGTCCGGGTGGCAGAGACAGTTGACATGTAGTTAATCCTACAAAGCTAGTTCTTTTTCAATTTCTTGTTGCAATGTAACAAGTAAACAAAATGAGAGTCTACTACTCCAATGAGGTTGCGTTCATATACAGTGAGTTTCAAAAGTTTTCACCATTCGGGAAACTTTTTCATGATGGATTTTCCAGAAAATTGTATTCCTCATAAAAGTTGTTGAATTGCGAAATACTTTGTATCTGAGTTATCAAAATTCTAAATTTCAAAAAGGTGTACAAGGGAGAACAAAAAGTCCAAATTTGAATGCTGTTTTCAATTTACTTTCAATATTCCACAGCTTCTTTGAATAAACTATTTTGATAATGTCAAAACTGAGTGTAGTTTACACTTGATCAACATTCCTATTTTTTGTTCTCTATACACTGTGTGGAAATTTGAAATTTTGACAACTCATTTGCAATTATGCTGCAATGCACCAATTTTTATGAAGTATAAAATTTTATGACAAATCTATGATAAAAAAGTTTCCCGAATGGTGAAAACTTTTGAAACTCACTGTATATGAACGCAATCTCTTTGGAGTGGTAGATTATCATTTTGTTTACTTGTTACAATGAAACAACAAACTGACAAAAAACTGGCTTTGTAGAAATATGTGCAAATTTTCTGTCGCTGCCTCCCAGGCTGTTATAGTTTGTTTTTTTGTTAGTGTTATCAATTATTTTCGTTTAAATGTCTAAGTTGTTAACTTCATAAAATTTGGCATCGCATATGGATTAATAAATAAATAAAATAGTTTGTGTTCCAAAATAATGTTTATTTTTCACCAGATAGATACAGCTTTGTAATAATACTTACAATAAGGAAAAACAATAAAAATCTGGGCTAAACTGGGTTTCAGTTTATATTGTATGTAGAGTTTGTTATAGCTGTTTACAAAAAGCTGTATTTCGTGTACTGATTTATTACAATTATTGCAAAGCGCTTTCGGCTATTAGGCCACCATCAGTGCGATAATCGTCAGGTAATTATACAGGAGATCCCGTTAAAGTTGTCATAACCATGGTTGACAATATTTTGGACATGAATACACATAACATCTTAAAAGATAATTTAAATACGTAGGGTGTTCCTAAACAACATGTAGAGTATCGCAATGATGATGGCATAATAGCCGAAAGCGCTTTACAATAATTGTAATAAATTAGTACACGAAATACAACTTTTTCATTTAATATTGTATGAGTCTCTAAGATTTATTCTAATGTGGCAAAGTAATTATTTATTAAATTTTGACGCACTTCTGCTCCATTGCCCTCAATGACAACTTCATGAGGTTGTGCATTTCCTTGTTCCTCTTCAAGTATTGGATCCTCTGGTTCTTCATCATTATTTTCTACTGCAATATTATGCAAAACAGCTGTAGTCACGATTACAGCTAGGCTAGTATCCAGTTTGAGTCGTAGCTGATACCTAAGACATGGAAATCTTCTTTTCCATACTCCGTAGCTCCTTTCTACCACATTTCTAGTTCGAATCTGGAACTCTTGGTATAATAATTCAGCCCTTGTCATGGGATTAGCTAAAGGAATCAACAAGTACTGCGTCAAGGTATAACCCGAGTCTCCTAATAAAACTCCATCCCCAAAATCCCCCTCCTCTAATCTTCTCCTTAGTCGAGAGTTAGCAAATATTGTGCGATCACTTGTAGCACCAGGCCACCGAGCGACTATATCCAATATTTTTAAATTGGCATCACAGACAGTTTGCACCTTAATGGAAAAATATCCCTTTCGATTCCTAAAATTTTCAGCATTGTCTCCACCTAAAAATAATATGTATTGCTGTTTTAAGCATTTTATATTGTTTAATGAAAAGGAGAGAGAGAGAGACAAAATGTCTCTGGAGATAACTCAAAAAATTATTGTACTATTCAGATCTTGTGAAATGCTTGTTTTATTTCAACTTTTTTAACAAGTATTTTACCTGGTGATTGAATTGGCACATCTGTACAGTCTATGGCTCCAATTACATTAGGAAATCTTTCAATTTCGAGAAATTCTCTCTTTAAATCATTTAATCCATGATCTGGAAATTTAATTATTGTAGGAGCCAACCCTGCAATGGCTCCCGATACTTTTTTCAGAACTTGACACACTGTAGATTTGTTAACTCCTACAAAATCACCCACAACAATTTCAAAACTGCCTGTAGCATAAAACCTTAAGGCAACAAGTACTTGTGTCAAAGGACTGAGGGCATGATTTCTGAAAAAATACATTTTAGTTAACAAAGCAGTGTTATTTCAATTACACACACCTAACATCTACTATTATAGATGTATATGACTACTTACCGGTCAGTAATTTGTCTAAGTTGGTTACCCACAAGTTCAATAATATATTCTGTTGACTGTTTAGATAAACGGAAACGTGCTATGAATTCTTTATCATTCCAATAATCTAAAGTCTCCATTCTATCTCTAAAAACCCTAGGCTCTCGAGGTGCCTCAACTATTTGAATAATATCTTCCTCATCATCTGTTAGGAAATCATCAAAAATTTCAAATAAATCTCTCACTTCATCCATATCTAAATTTTTAAATAAAAAACTGCAAAATAATTTTTACAATAGCAACACAAGTAAAAATATGTATTATATTTTATGTTTTTGACATAACCTCTCATCCTCATCGCTTTATATAGCAGTTTGCGCATGACAACCGCTAAACTCCTGAGTTAACCCGAGACAAATGGTAGGGTAAGGTTAACTCCTACCCTGGTTTATAAAACGCTATATCACTCACCGGTCACCGGGTTAACTCTTGGGGCAGAGGTAACCCGAGCTTATAAAACCGGGCATAAGTTGATCTATCAAAAGAGAAAGACAAATGAAGTACAAGTGTCAGAGAGAGATGAACAATGTGAAAGTGATCTCGATCAACTAGAGCAGTGTTCAATGAACAATCCTTAATAGAAAGAGGTGCAAGAACATTTGTGACGAAATGTGACGTAGTTAGACATGTCATGGCCGCCGTTCTCTATAGACAGTGATGTACTAGCGCACTTCACACTCTTTGTATACGAGAGTCAGGGTTATTTTATATATACTGACAGGGTTACCGCGAAACCTCCATTTTGATGACGTCGGAAGAGTGCCAGAATATTCATTTGCAGACAAGAAGAACAAGAATAGCTAAATACAAAATATCTGAATAAATTAGTTGTGTTGGCAGCAGTGACACTCTTTCCTCACCTTACCCTAACTCTCATAAAGCTGTTTTCTGCGGTAACTCTGTCAGTATATAGAAAAACCCTGATGAGAGTTACATAATAGCTGCTTTCAATTTAACGTAAGGAGCTCCTCAGAGTTACCCAGAGCGAATGACCCTGCGTTCCATTTAGGGTCGGTATTAGGGCCGGTATTATAAACATCTCTCGAAGTTAACTTTAATTTTAACAGTCAAGTTAACTTCAGCTTTAAAATGGCAGTTTTATAAAAGTCTTATTTCTGAAATAAAAAGAAGAAGAAGGCAAATATGTAACCTACAATTTTTCGCACTTTTTCCTGTGACATTTTCTAAATTTCTAATAAATAATAAAATTGCTATCAATAGATTTGAGAATCCTCCAAAATCTCCAATAACTACCAGGAATAAACATGTTGCATTAAATCTGAGTGTAATTAACGTGTTACTGGCGGTAGAAGATATTATTTTTAACATTGAAAATACTTATAATTCCAAAGTAATTGGAACTATTAGAAATGTTGACTTATTAGTTGGTCTTTGCAAATATTTGCCTCTCTATGTGCCCCTTTAACAAGCATTCAGACTATCTTGATGATCGAAATCCGTTTTAATTTATTTTCAAATTCTATTTCGTTCCACAAGATAAAATGGTTTAACCGATTTCTAAATATACTTCGACGCCGAAGGCCTTCAATAATAATCACAGCATCTCCTTCATCGCCGCTTAAAAGTTCCTCGAAAATAACCAGGACATCGTTTACTAACATTTATTGCGAAAAAAAAAACAATCAAATTGAGTTTTGTGCTAAATTATTGACAGAAGAACTGTCGAAAACCACCATTTTCTACAAAGTTAACTTTAACTGATACCACGTCCTCCCGATAAAGTTAACTCCTACCTTTTGAAGTTAACTGTAACATGTGACGTCATTCCACAAGTTAACTTCCAGTTGTCTGTCAAAATAGTTTTATAATACCGGCCCTTTATAAAACTATTTTGACAGACAACTAGAAGTTAACTTGAGGAATGACGTCACATCTTACAGTTAACTTCAAAATGTAGGAGTTTTAACTTTATCGGGAGGACGTGGTATCAGTTAAAGTTAACTTTGTAGAAAATGGTGGTTTTCGACAGTTCTTCTGTCAATAATTTAGCATAAAACTCAATTTGATTGTTTTTTTTCGCAATAAATGTTAGCAAACGATGTCCTGGTTAGTTTCGAGGAACTTTTAAGAGGCGATGAAGGAGATGCTGTGATTATTATTGAAGGCCCTCGGCGTCGAAGTATATTTAGAAATCAGTTAAACCATTTTATCTTGTGGAACGAAATAGAATTTGAAAATAAATTAAAACGGATTTCAATCATCAAGATAATCTGAATGCTTGTTAAAGGGGCACATAGAGAGGCAAATATTTGCAAAGACCAACTAATAAGTCAACATTTCTAATAGTTCCAATTACTTTGCAATTATAAGTATTTTCAATGTTAGAAATAATCTTCTACCGCCAGTAACACGTTAATTACACTCAGATTTAATGAAACATGTTTATTCTTGGTAGTTATTGGAGATTTTGGAGGATTCTTAAATCTATTGATTATTAGAAATTTAAAAAATGTCACAGGAAAAAGTGCGAATAATTGTAGGTTACATATTTGCCTTCTTCTTCTTTTTATTTCAGAAATGAGACTTTTATAAAACTGCCATTTTAAAGCTGAAGTTAACTTGACTGTTAAAATTAAAGTTAACTTCGAGAGATGTTTATAATACCGGCCCTTATAGGTGCAATGTGCATGAAGCACAAGTAGACAAAAGTCAAAACCACAAGAACATATTGAATGAAAGTTTGTTTTTGTGGAGGATATTCGTTTCTTGACATTCCTTTTTGGTCGGACAAGGCACGCGCGTTCAGTATGAAGTATGACGATGAGTCGGACCGATCAGATGATTGAAAATATTGGTCACATACCTCAGATCAATATTTACTTATTGATCTGAGTCACATACATACAGTTCTAATTAGGTCGTCAAGTCAACCAAATGACCGCGCTGGTCTAATCATATATTGGTCAGACCGGAGACTTGACCCAGCCTTAACATTATTTAACAGGAGAGTCTAATCCCCATAAGACAATGGGGACATTAATAGAAAGAGATGAAAAGAACATTTGTGACGAAATGTGACGTAGTTGGACATGTCATGGCCGCTGTTCTCTATAGACAGTGCCGGACTAGCTCTTGGTATATGAGAGTTACATGTGACAGTTTTGTTTCTTGGTTCGAGTTCGACTCTGTGCTCATGACCAAGTACGTCACTATGACGCGTCGATGCTACAAGATTCTGATTGGATAGAGCTTATTAAACCCTCCTGTTAGTTTAGTCTCTTTGACTCTCATATACCTAAATTGTCACATTATGTGACTGTTTAGGTTTCTTGGTTCGAGTTCGACTCTGTACTCATGTCCAAGTACGTTACCATGACGCGTTGATGCTACAAGATTATGATTTTCTAGAGCTTATCAAACCCTCCTGTTAGTTTGCTCTTTTTGGTCTGTGAGATTACTTCTAGAGCTACCCTGAGTTACTCGGAGCTATTCATTGTGTCAATTCGAAACCGGCTCTCAATTTATAAACAGGCCGTGCAGCGTGCAGTACTCAGCAGAACTCGAAACGTCAAGCAATTAAGCAATAACGAAGTTGGCGTCATTTTACATGTGCGCACGCGCAGGAGGAATCTAGAGTAACAGTGACAATTAATTGTTTGTTTGGAAGTTATAATTATAGAAAAATCAACTAAAACATTGGCATTCAACCCACCGTCACACTAAATGATGAGTTGAAAACCAACTTGCGATGTGTACAATAAATTAGCATAGAGAATTGTTCACAACTTCGCGAATTTTGCAATTTGTCTGCGAATAAATTGGCTGCCAATCTTGTCGGACCAATCGTTGATGCAGAACCATGTCGACAGCCCTTTTATTCGCAGAAAAATTGCGATACTCGCGAGGGTATAGACGATATTTTAGGCTGGCATCTCTTTTGTTTCATGTTTCATGGAGAATATTCTTTTCGTCTTTCTCCCACTGAAATGAAATTATATTATATAATATAATTTCATTTCAGTGCTTTCTCCCCACCGACATAACCTTAAAGGTTATGTCGGTGTTTCTCCCACTAATGGTGGATTTATGCAGCAATCATAAGTCATAAGTCTTAAGTCATAAGGGAAGAATATTCGTCAATGATTGGTTGAAAAATACGGACCAACCAATCATTGACGAATATTCTTCCTTATGACTTAAGACTTATGACTTATGATTGCTGCATAAATCCACCATAACTATATCCAGAGATCTCTGGATATGGTTCTGTGCTTTCTCCACATTATGAACACTTTCATCCACCAATAGATGGTAGCACATGGCACTGTAACAAGAAGTACTTTGTTTTCATATTTTATATTCTGTCTTCTGTCATTTCTGTCAAGACCTACTTCATAAATATTCTGTTACAAATTACTGTATGTGTCTGTCGAGTCTGTCCCAAGTGTGACTGCTTTCACACTAATCTCACGTGTTTACCAACATTTCTATCGACTGAGATGTTATGAAATCAACACACACAAAGCAATATCACAGGTGACTCCCACGTTTGCAGCATTTTGTAGGTAAACAGTGAAGTGAGACACTGACTTGTTAGTTGTGTTATTGAAAAAGTGCTGTGAAGTGAGTGAATCACCATGTCCACATCATATTCGATGACTTCCGAAAGAGATGCATGGGCCCTACTTGCTTTAAAGTCGGCTCCCGCTAGCCCCTCAAAGGTGCAGTGGAGCCCCGATGATAATGGTGATCCAATTGCTCGAATAGAAGGTCGCGAAATTGAATATCTGGTTCGCCAGAGTCGGATAATTATAGGAAGAAACAGTTCACGTGGTGATGTAGATGTAAATATGGGACATTCTAGTTTTATTTCGCGAAGGCATTTAGAGGTTTTTTTCGAACATCCTTATTTTTATATGCTGTGCAACGGCAAGAACGGCGTTTTCGTGGACGGTGTATTTCAGCGAAAAGGAGCCCCTTCAATCCGGTTACCAAAAACGTAAGTTAATGTTATGTAAACAAAGTGCTGCTCTCAGAATTATTGAATGTTTATCCTAGGAGGCCTTGAGAGGTTAAAATTTACACATGGTGTGCTATCACGTGTATTTTTTTGGGTTGCTAGTGTTATATTTATTGAAAATCAATACCCCCTTTTCGAGGTCAACCGGGCCTACATTGCGGTTTCATATAAACTCAAGTCATTTTGGAAATGTAATAAGTATCTATTGAATAGGTGACGTCAGACGAGCTTCCTTGTTCACTGTAGCCTTTAAATAAGGTTACCATAAGTCTCTTAATAATTATTGATGGTAAATAATCAAATGAAAATAGTATTGACGTGACTTTTGATAGCATGACTTCCTTTTTTATTTTAGTTTATAACGGAGCACGTGGTACCTCTTTGATGCTATGGCCCTCAAAATATATTTTACCTCCGTATTAAGTGGAAAAGTACCTACCTAAGAATAATTTTGTCTTTTGGCCGGCAATGGCCGTTTCGTTTTTTAGTTTGAGTCAACAGAGTAAAATAACAACAGAGCTGAACTAATAAAAAAAAGTTTTTGTCTAGGTGTCAGTTTTGAATTAAAGTAAAAACTAGTGCGAGTAAAATAAGTATACAAACATCGATGACTAGGTTTTTACTCAGGTACAACTGTAAATACAAAATATTGTGGTTTCATGCCAACAAATATATAAACATACTGAGTGGACCTTAAAAGTTAAATGTTCAGTCCTAGGCAAAATTTGAACTGATTGGTAGGTAGGTATTGCATTTCTTCACACCTTCCCATCCTCGAAACTTCGAGTGAATCGTTGACAACTCCTGACCTTTCCATGTATTTTATTCAATTCATCCACTCTTATTAGTCTTACTTATAAAATCTTGTATTAGAAATGGATCCTGCCACGGCACCGTAACTTTAAATTTGGGTATTTTAGCTGTCATTTTCCCCCAGGGTCCGTCTATAATTGTGATTCCAGAGGCACTGCATGACTGTTAGCCAAAAGGCCGGTTGTGTTTTCCCTATAATTTCAAATCCACCCGACTGTTCTATAGGCCTAGCTGTAGATAAAAATAAGAGGTTTTTTTCACTCAAAATAAAAGACGCAAACAATAGAACTTTTGTAGAGAATTTTTAAACCTACAAGATGGTTTTTTATACGACCAGATCGGTGCATTTTTCACTGAGAAAATCCCGGAAAACCTTGAAAAAGAGGTAATTTTTTTTAAATTCATAAATTTTACAAATCTGAAGCTGGACAAACAATATTGCGGAAACTGACAGGTTTGGTAAAAAACATGTTTTTTTTAAAGCAAAACAGTGTTTTTTATCTGAAACTGTTTTATTCGATTTAAATTGTTTTTTTTGTGCATTTAAAAAACATGATTTAAATCATTAAAAACCGAGGGGGTGACCACTCATCAGAAAACGTACACGTATTGCCGAAATCCCTTATGATTTCCTGAAATATTTGGGATTTCCGAGGATTTCCTGGAAATCTTATGTGACTTCGAGAGATTTCCGGGGATTTCGTGGGAATCATATAAGATTTCGAGAGATTTTCGATGATTCCGTGGAAATCGCATACGATTCCGAGAGATTTCCAGAGATTTCTTGGAAATCCCAACCGATTTCGATGGATTTCCTAGAAATAATAAGAAAATTATTGCGACACGTTATTAGAAATGGGAGATTTTAAAGAAGTTTTGGTGCCTGAATCACAGAAAATGAAAAAATTTGTTATTTCAAAGTCATTCTCAGTCAAATTTATTTCATTAAATTTGATCAAATATCACTTAATCCGAACAACATGTGTATTCTTTAGACCGAAATATTATTTTGCAGCAAAGTAATGGAGTTCTTGGTAAAAATGTTTTTGATGCACCTATCATTTTGAGAATATATTTATTAAAAGAAATCGAAAAGAAATAAATTCTGGTTTCATCGAAGTTTATATATTATATAAAAATAATAATTTGGTTGAATGAAACAATCAAATTTGATCGAATCAAATTAATACCTATTGCACGAATGCTTGTCAAATTCGCCGTATTGATTCGACACTAAGGATATACTTGAGAAAATTAACAAAAAAATGTAAACCTAGTTGGACCAACGAATGATTCATTTGATACAATGAACATGCGCTTAAATCGAGGATTTAATTGAGACTTGATTTTTAATAATATTTTTTTTTGCTTTAACAAATTATTTTGTCGTGCATAAGTATATGACACTTTTATTTCTTTAGTTCGAATAAATTTTGTTCAATGGGACCAATTTTGTTTTTTTCGTCAAGTATTATCTCGAGTATTATAGAACTCGATCAATCCTTGTGATTCTTATCATACAATTGTATGTGGATGGTAATATACGATATAAAAAAGTATAGGAAATTTCCATCCACATTGCTTTATTCAACCCAAAATTATCGTACATTGACTAGTTTGAAAATTCCACACTCAAACATGTTTTTTTGTTTTTGAAAATCTTTTCAATTTTTGTTTTTTTCCTCGTGGTTAATGCAAAATGGTCCTTTTCCGATTAGGTCAACAGGCCCAAAAAATATATATTTTTTTTCAACCAACTGAACATCCTCACACTTGGGCCATATACAGGGCTATTCAAATTCGAGTCTATGCATGGGGATTTCGATAACGGTAAGAGATAGAGGGTTGGTTAAATGGGGGCAAAGTAGCGTATTTCAGAGGTTAATTATATGGATGAAAAAAATCTGACCTAGCTTCTTCAGTTCTGGAGTTATACAGAAAAAATCGAAAATTTCGAAATTCTTCTTTTGCCTATATCTTTTTATTTTACGAAGATTTTTTTTAAATTTTGCCACTTTGCCATAGCAACTTTTTGTAGCCTTTCCAAATATCTGAATAAAAATTATATACAGGGTATCGTATAAATTGGGCCACCCTCAACTTTTAATTTTCAAATACGGACCTGTATTTTTTATTGCATTTTTTTGAATGCCAAGAGTCATGTTTCATATTGACGTAGTATTTTCATCTGAATTACAGAGTGTTTTGGAAATATTGAACTATTACCAGTAAAATTTCAACATTTTTTTATTCCATAACAACTCTAATTGAATAATATCAGAGAATGAGAGGTGAGTCAGACAAATTTGTTCTTTAAGAATAATCAATTTCAGAATTTTCAGATTATCTAGTCTCACTACTTGTTCGGAATAACAATAAAATAAAATCAACAATTCCAAGAGACATTTTTCTTTACCATAATGTAGCACTAGTAGAATAATTATTCATCCCCTTGTCGATTGACCTCAGTAGGTACGAAGAAGATCTGTTGTATGTAACTGTTTCTGCTGAGAACTCACAAACATAATCTGTCACAAACATAACATTGTATTTGATCATATACATAGCTTTTCATATTTTATAACTAATCACACAAGAACTTGTTTAATTATTATCAAGAATTGAAATAACAGCCATTATAAGTAATCATAATCAAAATAAATGTTCAAATTGACGACCTTCTCGTTCCAGACATTTACGGAGTCGTTTTTTTAAGTTATTATTTGCTCTGAAAATATCTCTTCGCCGTAGTGATGCGAAAGCGTTCATGATTTTAATTCTTAAATCTTCTATATTTTCAATTTCGTTATGATATATTCTATTTTTTAGTGTACCCCATAAAAAAAAGTCAAGTACACTGAGATCAGGGGATCTTGCAGGCCATCTTATAGGCCCATTATTTGCTATCCATCTGTCTTGAAATGTTTCTTGTAAAAATTGATTAATGTCTCTTGTGCAGTGTGGACGAGCTCCATCGTGTTGAAACCACAACCGATTTAAATTAGCAATGGGAATATCATCGAGATATTCACTGAAAGTTTGTCTGAGGAAGTCTAGATAACGTTCGCCATTGAGCGCCCCGGCATAGATGTACGGACCTAGAACTCGATCCTTCAAAATTCCAGCCCATACATTTAGACCAAACCGCACTTGAGGTCTCACTTCTCTAAAATTATGTTCATTGGTTTGTGACCAAACATGCTCGTTGTTCCTGTTGAAAACACCACAATTTGTGAAACGAGTTTCATCCGACCGAATAATACTATTCAAAAAGTTTCTGTCATCGCCCAATTTTTGCAACATCCAATTACAAAAATTTTGCCGTCTTTCGGCGTCTCCTGGATACAATTTATGAACAATTTTAACTTTATAGCATTTGAATCTGTTTTTTCTTAAAGTACGCCATACTGCAGTTTGCGACATATTCAATTCCTCAGCAATTTGTACTGTTGATTTTGATTGATTTGTATTGATCTGAAATATGGAGATGAGCCTAATTAACATTTTTTCAGTATTACCTACTTACCGCTTGAAGTATGTTTTCCTGTAACTCAATAGAAGTTTTGTTTCCATATTTTCTCCTTGGTTTTGTGAAAGATCCATATTCGCGAAGGTTTCTGTCCAAAAGTCTGAAATATGTGGGATGCGGCTGATGTCTTTCAGGGTACAGATCTAAATAATTTTCAGCGGAAAGATGAATGTTTCTATTATTTCTGTAGAAAACGTTAACCATATCTCTTTTCTGCTCTGTGGGGAAACCCATTTTCAGTACTAACAGATTTTTCATCAAATACCAACGATAATTTCCAAGAAACTGTCAAAATATTGACAAGTGAGGTGAACTAAATATTTATTTTCCAAAGCATACTATGAGAACTCAAATGGTTTAATCATGATTGTTGTATATAGCAAGAGAATGCCCATGAATTTGCTGAAAAATATAGGTAGTTCGAAAAGTGAGTAACAATAAAATATTTCCAAATTGGTGTCTGAAGTATGAAGATTGCCATTCGAAGATTTTTTTCCAATGATTATATGCACATACACGTACTAGGAAGAATAAGTTTTCACATTTTCGCACATTGATCATGGGTTGCGTGAACTGAAATGTGGATGAATTCTTGAAGAAGACAATCTTCGTCGAATAATGTTGATTTTCTTCCAAATCCTATGCATTCTATACCTTATTCTATGATATATTTTTTTAAATTACAGCTGGAATTAAAAAAAAAATTTGAAATTTTACTGGTAATAGTTCAATATTTCCAAAACACTCTGTAATTCAGATGAAAATACTACGTCAATATGAAACATGACTCTTGGCATTCAAAAAAATGCAATAAAAAATACAGGTCCGTATTTGAAAATTAAAAGTTGAGGGTGGCCCAATTTATACGATACCCTGTATATAATTTTTATTCAGATATTTGGAAAGGCTACAAAAAGTTGCTATGGCAAAGTGGCAAAATTTAAAAAAAATCTTCGTAAAATAAAAAGATATAGGCAAAAGAAGAATTTCGAAATTTTCGATTTTTCCTTTATAACTCCAGAACTGAAGAAGCTAGGTCAGATTTTTTTCATCCATATAATTAACCTCTGAAATACGCTACTTTGCCCCCATTTAACCAACCCTCTATCTCTTACCGTTATCGAAATCCCCATGCATAGACTCGAATTTGAATAGCCCTGTATATGAATCTAGTTCCCATTTGAGGAATTTTATTTTGAATTGATTGTCTGAGATGATGTCCACATTACGGCCAATATACCACGTGTCGTAATATACATCATAATTAATAGTGTTCTATCATTATTTGTAAACTTGTCTTCGTCTCGGTCTTCGTGATTTAGATTCTCTTTTATTACTTTTTTTTTCGATGTACTCATATTTTTGCATCGCATATTCCTTTCTGAAGACAAATGTCCTTTCTCATGGGAAAAGAGCCAATATATAGTTGATTTTTTTATTATTTGCATTTATGGTCAGAAAAGAACAATCTGACTCCATGTTTTTATTAAAAGAAAAAAATTATTTCACCCCTTCGAATCCAATTTTTTTTGCCACACCACCCCCCACCACGAAAAAAAAAGTCGAAAACGGCCCCTATGATACCGTATATTTTGTTTTTTTTTTTAATTTTTTTTCCAATTTTTTTATTTTTTTTTTCATTTTTGGAAATCCGCGGACACGTGCACAGCCTAAACGAAAAACGAAAAAAGTAAAGAATACAAATGTTTCTATAATTATCCAAGGATGTACCAAGGGATATTTAAAAAAAAATTAAAAAAATTATTTCACCCCCTCAAATCCAAATTCCATATTTTTTGTTTTTTTTTTATATATATATTTTTTATTTTTTTATTTTTTTTTGCGAAATTCCTACCCATTCGCTAAGTAGCTTTGAAGGGACGTGTGGGGGCTGGGGAGAGGGGTAATTTTTCAAAATCGGAACGCCCGCTCTCTATAACTGCCCAAATGGTTTCCCAAAAAGTCTTCAGGTATCGGAGATACAGAATCACGGCCTTCGTGGGATATATGATTCGACAAGTTAATACAAGGAATAATATGTTTCCCTAGCATCTATCAATCGTTCGTTTCTACGCATGCATTATAATTTCGCATTTCTCTAGCGAAGAGGAATTCGGTGATGATTTCGAAAGTTTTGTCAGTGATTTCCGGATTTCCATTAGGATTTCGGGGATTTCAAAGTGATTTCGGATTTCTGGAACGATTTCCTAAGTGATTGCGGGATTTCGGCCGAAAATCAAGCGATTGCGGTCGAATGCGGGGCAAATTTGTACACGTATTGCCAGAGTGGTCACCCCCTCGTTAAAAACATGATTTAAAACATTAAAAATCAAAACATAATTCTGCTGGTTGGTCATAGAGGGCACTTGCAATCGCGTCCTCTGATGTTTTGAGGAACGTTGCACAAGTAGCTGTTAGATTTAATTCAATACCCGTCGTGGTCTTAGCCAGGGGAGTAGTTGTTTTCTGACAGTTTCTTGCCATAATAAGCCTTCATAGTTAGGTGTTTATGGGAGTAAAGGGTTCATCATCGGTCGGTAACGACTGTTCGTTAGCAAACGATCTCCCAAACATTTCTGTCTTCTTCGATTAAATCTCTCAACCCGGAGATTCGGAGTGTCTTCCTCTGCTCGCTAGGTGGAGCGGCCTAGAAACTGCTTTCATCTCGTGAACCAGAATTGACTAATCAGCGGAGTGTGTATTGGTTTGGACGGGGAACAGATGGCTTCAGTGCTGTCTGTGTTGACCTGCCCTTGCACTGATGAGAGGCAACAACCTCGAAACTAGTCTGCAGGTGGTCACCCCGTCCAAATCAAAACATAATTCTGCTGGTTGGTCATAGAGGGCACTTGCAATCGCGTCCTCTGATGTTTTGAGGAACGTTGCACAAGTAGCTGTTAGATTTAATTCAATACCCGTCGTGGTCTTAGCCAGGGGAGTAGTTGTTTTCTGACAGTTTCTTGCCATAATAAGCCTACATAGTTAGGTGTTTATGGGAGTAAAGGGTTCATCATCGGTCGGTAACGACTGTTCGTCATTAAAAACATGTTTAAAACAAAAGTTTTGGATACGAATATAGAAAAAACAAGAGATTGAGTGACTTGAAGATACACCAGCCAAATCACCCTGCCAAATCCGGAAGTATGCGACAATTTATTACATTTTTATTACAATTTATTACATTTTTATTACAATTTATTACACTTGCCGTTTTTGAGATATGCGTGGGTGGTGTGGGTTCTATCTAAAGCTGGACCACCAACTTCTAACTTTTTAACCAATTGTGATAGCGGTATGGGATATGGACCAGAATTCATTACAAATAAATTACAACTGACTGGTTGACATCAAACCCCAATTTCTGGTGTAATAAAATATTGAACGATAATAATAGTAGTTTTTCGAATATTCGAAACGAATCTTGATCAAGTCGCAATTTCACGTTTTTCTCCAACCGAATAGCTTGTTTTTTCGAAAAACGTCTTAAACGGAGTTTTTGAACCTTGTAACATCGGGCGGTCTAGTGTAATGAAATATTAAACTATAATAATAGTAATTTTTCGAATATTCAAAACGAATCATAATCAAGCCGCAATTTCACAGGAATATGATTCATTTCGTTTATTCCAAAATTTAATATTATCATCTTTCAATATTTCATTACATCAAACCGCCTGATTACAGGGTTAAAAAACCCTGGTTAAGGTGTTTTTCGAAAAGACAAACTAATCGGTTGAAGAAAATCGTGAAATTGCGACTGGATTATGATTCTTTTCGTAAAACTCTAATAGCCACTATTATTGTCGTTCAATACTTCATTACTCCAGACCGCCTGATTCTGCAGCGTTGAAAAACCCTGTTTGAGGTATTTTCAGAAAAGGTTTTTGCGGTGATAAAATCTGGTTCTGCAGGAAAACTGGATATCTCAATAGGTTTGTTCGGGTTCTCATTTTATCCGATTCGGAACCGTTCGGAGCATGCGTCTTTTGGAATTCGCGTTCGAGTTCGACGCGAACGGTTCAGAATTTCGGTATGGCTTGTTTTGGTTTAATTTGAATTCGATCCCGAACCGATTCGAACCGTTCTCACTAGTCCCTGCGGTCAAGCTTGAACTATATGGAATCGATAATTTGACACATGCGTATTTTGTGATTTGTCATTGGCAATAATGTCATTGAGCCATTTGAGGTTATAAAAATAAGTTCCGAATAGTGTTTATTACAGAAATATTCCTATTATTTGTTGATTTGTAATTAGTGATCATGAATGTATTTCTATTGTCAAGCTCGTCATCGAGTTCGTCATCGGGATGAAGAAGTGGGGGTTATTTTTCAAGAATTGCAAACTCCTCACATTAAAAATGAGGACTATTTTGAGAATACTATACACCTGCTTACTGACAAAGAATTCAAAGAACATTTTAGGTAGATTTAAATAAATGTTATTCTCTTGAATCATTGTTCTTTTTTTGCTAGGGTTGATAGAAGTATACTAGAATCTCTTTCTCATGCCCATGAGGGATCTGAGTTTTATTCTAATATTGAAACTGGACATGCTAGGATTGCTCCAAAGAAAAGTATTTTAGTTTTCTTGTGGTATGCATATTGAGTCAGATTCATTATTTTCACATATTTCAGTTCTTACCGGACATCATAATAGAAAAGTATTTCGTTTTAAGCAAGTTTGCTATGTTACTAATTTTGGGTTTCAAAGGTGTGCGCCGAAAATCTAAAAGTAAACAAAGCCACGGAACACATCAGTAGAAGTCAGAAAACAGATGGCAAATTTAACGTCAGTTGTAATATCAGTTTATCACTACACCAATAGGTTCCGCCACACTCTTCACACGAGTACGTTTTGGTTTTTATTAAATTAGAAATAGTTCTGAATCGTTCCCAATTTTTGTCATTGCGTCGATAGTTCTGCGCAGGTTCCCAACAGTTTTCAATTAAAGAACCCGAACAAACCTAATGAGTACAGTTGAATTATTTTATCTTTACTCATGTGTCATCAATTTATGATCTAAGAAATAACACACCCTCTATGTAACATCTCTGTCTATCAACCGCTATGAGCGAATCAAAATTCGTTGACATTTGTCTTCTAAGCAAAGAATTATGGTATTGTGATGATCCATTGAAACTCAAATCAGTGAAAAGAGATAGCCATAAAGCTGACAGTGTTTTTACATTTTAACTAAACTTGCCAAATAGTGTATTGACTAGAGCAGTACCATCAATCACGTCATTAGTTTCTGTCATTGGGGATTGTTTGTCACCACTTTTACTTCGTTTTGCAGTCAGACACATTATAAAAACAGTTTTTTTCAAAACTAAACGTCTCTTACAATCATTAATTTCAAAGTAAGTATAATACAATGTGTTTTTTTCACAAATAATCTTTGAAATTTCTAACCCCACAATTGATATATGTGACTGTAATTCCGTATTACCGGGATATTCACACAACAGTAAGTCAGAGGGTGGAAACCCTATTGAGAAAAAACCTTACCTAATTCTATTCCATTTCCATTTAATTTCTTATTCCATTTCCATGAATTTGAAAATGTTAATTTAGTTAATATAATAATTCATTATCTTATCTCATTATCTACACGTTGTAATTTTTATCGGGATATCAGCCACGTCGTTTTACATTTAGACTTCGTTTTGACTAAAATTTCTCGACTTATTTCATATGCATTACAATGATGAAGCACGGGTAAAGATAAAATAATTGAACTGTAATTCACAATATCATGACGGAATATTTGATTTCGGGGTGTTTTTCGCCCTTGGGAGTGTTAAAATTGGGGTTCGATGTCAACCAGTCAGTTGTAATTTATTTGTAATGAATTCTGGTCCAAATCCCATTCCGCTATCACAATTGGTTAAAAAGTTAGAAGTTGGTGGTCTAGCTTTAGATAGAACCCACACCACCCACGCTTATCTCAAAAACAGCAAGTGTAAAAAAATTCGGACCTGGTGTAATGAATTGTAAGAAAAATATAATAAATTGTCACGTACTTCCGGATTTGGCAGGGTGTTTTGGCTGGTGTAGCTTCAAGTCACTAAGATATTGAAAGTATCGATATTGGTTCACAAATCAAAAAAAGTCATCTGGTAATACTATAAATATCTCACAAGGTAATGAGCTGCTCAAGGATCCTACAATTTTAAGTAATATTTTTAATGAATACTTTATAAATTCTCCAATAGAACTATCCCAGAGTAAGACTCTGGCAGGGACTGTCAAACATGCAGAACCTGAAATTACGGGACCTAGAGAATCTTTATTTCTTAAACCACTAACTGAAAAGGAATTATATGAATTGATGTCCAAAAAATTGAAAAATAAAGCATCATCGGGTCCAGATGACATTCCTGCATTTCTGGTAAAGAAAGTACTATATTACATCATTCCACCCCTCACATATCTCATTAATTTGTCCTTCACTTGTGGGGCGTTTCCATCTTCACTAAAGTTAGGGAAGGTTATACCAGTATTTAAAAAGCACAGTCCTCTACTAGTTGAGAATTATAGACCTATAACAATTACCTCCTGTTTTTCAAAGTTCTTTTAGTACTCTTATCTTGAAAGCCTCATGAGTTTTGCGATGAGTCATCGTATCCTCTCAAACAACCAGCATGGCTTTTTGCCGGATAAATCAACTAATAGTGCAGCCATGGCATTTTACGAAAAACTAATTGACTTTATTGAGTTGGGAGAATGCCCTGTTGGGATTTTCTGTGACCTCAGCAGGGCGTTCGACTGCGTTCAACATGATTTGCTTCTGTCAAAATTGTACTCATATGGCATTCGAGGAGTTGCTCACAGCTGGTTGACGAGTTTCTTAACTTCCAGAAGACAGTTTGTGAATATATCGAGTGCCAAATCAGATAATCGAACAATTTCTATGGGAGTTCCCCAGGGGTCTGTCCTGGGGCCGATATTATTTCTGTTTTACACCAACGACATTGACAACATTAGTTCATCTGCCAGTTTTATAAGATATGCTGATGATACGACGGTGCTCGTTTCGAACAAACATGATGACTCTTTGAGAGAAAATTGTGTATCAATCATGGAAAGCCTCATATCTTGGTGTGATTACAACTCACTTCACTTTAACAGTGAGAAAACAAATATTATACGATTCCATAATTATCAAAAACAATGTGCAACCCTGAATATACTTGTTAATAATACATATATCGAACCAACCAATAGTGTCAAATTCTTAGGATTATTAGTGGATGAAGGATTGAATTGGAAAGGACATTGTGCCAACCTGATCTCTAAACTGAACTCTATCTGTTACATGTTCAGGAACTTGAAATGTATTTTAAAACAGGAACAACTATTGGTTCTATATCATTCTCAGGTCGCCTCTAGGTTACGCTACGGAGTGTGCTTCTGGGGTACTTCCACTCGAGCACCTGATGTATTCATTGTACAGAAACGTATATTGAGAATTATGTATAATAAATCACGCAGGGATTCTTGCAGACCAATTTTCGAAAATCTCCAAATTTTAACACTTGCTGGTATTCTCATTTTTGAAATGTGCCTGTATATATTTAAAAATAGACATAAGTTCATCACAAATAAGGATATTCATTCCTACAATACAAGGAATTGTACAGATCTTCATGTTCCCCAGTGTAAATACGTTGCTACATCTAAAACTTCTCGCCATCTAGGACAAAAGATTTTTAATAAACTTCCAAAAGACGTAAGCGAATCTCCTAATATATCACTGTTTAAAATTCGTTTGAAAACTTATCTAGTTGAAAATACTTTTTATACTATAGATGAATTCTTTGCTTCTTAGCAACAACTTGTGACTATTCCTATATGTATTTGACATCTACAGGAAAATAAATGTATTTTATTTTTATTTTTTTTATTTTAATCAGTATGATTTAATTTTATATGCTCATTTCTATTTCCAAATTTTGAATCCTACTTATTTTTAAGAGAAGTCATATTTTGTTACAGAGCGGAGAATATTTTTTCCTTTTTTTTTTCTCTTTGGTGTTCTGGCATAGACTGCTATGGTAATTAGCCACGTGTTCTGGATAGGCCTTGTAACTAACTCCATGCGCCACCTTAGGAGCAGCACTGTTAATTGGAACGCAACAGTGAATCGTGCAGGACTCACCCCAGTCCAGCCACGAGATTTAAATAATTTAATGGGTAACATTAAATAAAAAAATCCCAGCCGCAACTGGGGCTCGAACTCCGTACCTTTCGACCCAGAGTCGGACGCTCTAACCACTGCGCCACGCCATTTGTTTTTCTGTTATTAAAGTTTTGTTAGGGCCAATTTATGCATCATTGTCTTTATCATAGGTCCTAATTATAACAGGTGTGAAGTTATCCACATCCACAAGATACACGGAGAAAAAAATATCGATTTTTTTTTATTTTTATACTGGACTCTTTGTGTACCTCTAATCATTGAATATGCTTTTTCCGGCGGTCATCTCAGTAAAAAACTTGGTGCCTCGGTTTTCCAAACAGTCTTAAAGGGTGGAAATGGGGTGGAAAACCATAAACAAACTATATTTCGGAAAGCTGACTTTGTACACCATTCGTATTCAAGTATGTTGTTTCTCGTGGTCGAGTTGACTAGAAAAATACCATGCCTGTGTTATTCAGGCCGTCTAAGAGGGTAGAAATGGGGTTGAAAATCATAAAAAATCTATATTTCGGAAAGTTGACTTTGTACACCATTCAAATTCAAGTATGTTATTTCTCGTGGTTGAATTGACTAGAAAACTGCTACGTCTGAGTTTTTCAGGCCGCCTAAGAGGGTGGAAATGAGGTTGAAAATCATAGAAAAACTATATTTCAGAAAGTTGACTTTGTACACCTTCCATTTTCGAATATGTTGTTCCTCGTGATCGAATTGACTAGAAAAATGCTACGTCTGACCACGCACAAGCTCTGCTTTTGAGGGGTTTTCTCCGAAAACCTGGGAGTTTCGTAAAAACAAATTTTACAAAAAAAAAAAAATAACAAGAAACAACATATTCGAAAATGGAGGGTGTACAAAGTCAACTTTCCGAAATATAGTTTTCATTGTGATTTTCAACCCCATTTCCACCCCCTTAAACGGCCTGAAAAACTCAGGCATAGCAATTTTCTAGTCAATTCGAGCACGAGAAACAACATATTCGAAAATGGTGTACAAAGTCAACTTTCCGAAATATTGTTTTTCTATGATTTTCAACCCCATTTCCACCCACTTAGACGGCCTGAAAAACTCACGCATACCATTTTTCTAGTCACTCCGACCACAAGAAACAACATATTCAATAACGGAAGATGTACGAAGTCAACTTACCGAAATATAGTTTTTTTAAAATGATTTTCAACCCCATTTCCACCCCCTTAAACGGCCTGAAAAACTCGGGCATAGCAATTTTCTAGTCAATTCGACCACGAGAAACAACATATTCGAAAATGGAAGGTGTACAAACTCAACTTTCCGAAATATAGTTTTTTAAGGTTTTCAACCCCATTTCCACCCTCTTAGACGGCCTGAAAAACTCAGACGTAGCATTTTTCTAGTCAATTCGACCACGAGAAACAACATATTCGAAAATGGAAGGTGTACAAAGTCAACTTTCCGAAGTTTTTCCATGAGTTTCAACTTTCAACCCCATTTCCACCCTTTTAGACGGCCTGAAAAACTCAGGCATAGCATTTTTCTAGTCAATTCGACCACGAGAAACAACATATTCGAAAATGGAAGGTGTACAAACTCAACTTTCCGAAATATAGTTTTTTAAGGTTTTCAACCCCATTTCCACCCTCTTAGACGGCCTGAAAAACTCAGACGTAGCATTTTTCTAGTCAATTCGACCACGAGAAACAACATATTCGAAAATGGACGGTGTACAAAGTCAACTTTCCGAAGTTTTTCCATGAGTTTCAACTTTCAACCCCATTTCCACCCTTTTAGACGGCCTGAAAAACTCAGGCATAGCATTTTTCTAGTCAATTCGACCACGAGAAACAACATATTCGAAAATGGAAGGTGTACAAACTCAACTTTCCGAAATATAGTTTTTTAAGGTTTTCAACCCCATTTCCACCCTCTTAGACGGCCTGAAAAACTCAGACGTAGCAATTTTCTAGTCAATTCGACCACGAGAAACAACATACTTGTATTTGGATGGTGTACAAACTACAAAGTCAACTTTCCGAAATATAGTTTTTATTTTATAATTTTCAACCCCATATCCACCCTCTTAGACTGCCTCAATAACTCAGGCATGGCATTTTTCTAGTTAATTCGACCACGAGAAACAACATACTTGATTTTGAATGGTGTACAAAGTCATCTTTCCTAAATATAGTTTTTTTATGACTTTCAACCCGATTTCCACCCTCATAGACGGCCTGAATAACTCAGGCATGGCATTTTTCTAGTCAACTCGACTACGAGAAATAACATACTTGAATTTCAATGGTGTACAAAGTCAACGCTCCGAAATATAGATTTTTCATGATTTTCAACCCCATTTCCACCCTCTTAGACGGCCTGAATAACTCAGGCATGGTATTTTTCTAGTCAATTCGACCACGAGAAACAACATACTTGAATATGAATGGTGTACAAAGTCAGCTTTCCGAAATATAGTTTTTTTAAGGTTTTCAACCCCATTTCCTCCCCCTTAGTCGACCTGAAAAACTCAGACGTAATATTTTTCTAGTCAGTTCGACCACGAGGAACAACATATTCGAAAATGGAAGGTGTACAAAGTCAACTTTCCGAAATATAGTTTTTTTGTGATTTTCAACCCTATTTCCACCCTCTTAGACGGCCTGAAAAACTCAGGCATATAATTTTTTTAGTTAATTCGACCACGAGAAACAACATATTCGAAAATGGATGGTGTACAAAGTCAACTTTCCGAAATATAGATTTTTTATGATATTCAACCCCATTTCAACCCTCTTAGTCGGCCTGAATAAATCAGGCATGGTATTTTTCAAGTCAATTCGACCACGAGAAACCACATACCTGAATAGGAATGATGTACAAAGTCAGCTTTCCGAAATACAGTTTTTTTAAGATTTTCAACCCCATTTCCACCCTCTTAGACGGCCTGAAAAACTCAGGCATATCATTTTTCTAGTCAATTCGACCGCGAGAAACAACATTCGAAAATGGATGTTGTACAAAGTTAACTTACCGAAATATAGTTTGTTTATGGTTTTCCACCCCATTTCCACCCTTTAAGACTGTTTGGAAAACCGAGGCACTATGTTTTTTACTGAGATGACCGCCGGAAGAAGCATATTCAATGATTAGAGGTACACAAAGAGTCTAGTATAGAAAAAAAAAAAATTCGATATTTTTTTCTCCGTGTATCTTGTGGATGTGGATAACTTCACACCCGTCTAATTATAGTCACTGTCTTAATCATAAAATCAAATTAAAACTGTACATTTCAGTAGGAGCATTTATGCAATTTCTTTAGTTTTGAGATGACGCTGAAGCTGGCAGACCAAAAGCCGCAGACAATTTTTGTCAGGGACTGTACCTACTGAAACCGCCGGCAAATATTACCGATAGTTCTCCTGCCTGGAAAATTGAACATTTAGATGAAAACTATTCAATATTATGAATGTGTTCGAATAGAAATGTATCATTCTTATGAACTTAAGGAAGAAATTCAGTAAATGAGATTACTGGTGGGATATAAAAACGTATTCAGATCGTTAGGATTTTTGCAAGAATTTTTCTCATAATTTCCATAATTGAGAACTTAGACTCGAAAAATTTGCCAAGAAAATTTTTGAAACATTACACCTTAAGACCTTGATATTTATAACGACTTGCCCCTTATCAATTATTTTTACAAAAATTGCAAATGCAGAAATGGATTAGAACTGTGGAAGTTTTCGTGTATTTTTTACAGTAAAATCGGCCCGCAAGAACTGACATATGAGAAATTTTCCAGGAAGTTAGTTGAACCATTCCTTGATCATGTATCATTATTGAAGTTGCGGTTCCTTACCTAATTTTTTTTTTGAATCGCAAAGGCCAGTATAATATTGGTCTGCGGGATTTTTCGTGTTTTTTTCTAATAACATCAACACGCAAAAACTGAAATATGCGAAATTTTCCAGGAAGTTAGTTGAAACATTCCTTGATCATATCTCATTATCGAAGTCGCGGTTCCTTTCCTAATTTTTCTTTAAAAAAATCGCAAAGGCCAGTATGAGCTTGGTCTGCGGGATTTTGAGAATTACTGAGTCAGTAGAAACGTCAGTCTGAAGGTGGTTACCAGCATTTATTGAAGAACTGTTTACTGTGGAATTATTTTTCGATTTTTTCATAAGAACGGTATAAGAATGACCTGTAGTAATTTCAGTGGGCATTGAAAGTTCAGGATTCAAATCATGATATTGTTGAAGACTTTCATCAAGTTCGTTTGAATAAATACTTGCCTCCTGTTCTGAAAATTTCTCAACGAATTCATGATTTATAGATAATTTTGAAAGGTACATGGTTTTGATGGTGGCAAATTTTTTGTATAAGACAAGGTAGCAACGTTTCACCCATTTTTGGAATTCCAAGTGGGGGGTGTTTCTCAAATCATCCAAATTAGAAATATAAAATAAGTAAGATTGTAGCTATTGTTTCTGGTTTTGGGTTCATTTTATTTGAGAATGAAAATATATGTAACGATGAGAAAGCAATTGAAAAAATAATCAGAAGTGTTAAAATATACGAGGTAAAAAATTACCAAGGTTGAGATAAACGAGTTTGAAATTGACAAATGACAGGTAAAAGTAGCCAACTTCAGATTAGTGTTTATATTGACAATTGTCTTTCTCAGAATGGAGAGCAACATAATAATTAAGAATAGAAACGTATGGTCTAAAGAACAGAGCAGTTTTTTCATTCAGCTGATTAAGGAAAAACATATTTTGGGACTCATGGATGAAAACCACAGATCCACAGAACAACGAATCGTGATTTAATTCGCAGAACACAAGATATTTAAGGCTACGAAATTTGACATTTTGCAGTGAAGTTAGCTTTTTTCAATCGGATTGATGAATAGGATTCTTCGATCCACTTAAATATTGCGATATAAACTGAAGGGTGGTTTCACTCGACTCAATGCTATTGAATCTGAAGCGGATAGAGATCGTCCAGATAAACGTAGTCAGAGGCTCGTGTTTAAAACATGTTTTAAAAGACTGTTTTAAAACAAATGTTTTAAAGCATGCCAACCCTGGAAACTGATAGATAATAGATAATAACACGTGGATAATCTGTGCGCAAGATGTTTTCTACGAAGGCGTAGAAGGGCCACGGTTTTTTCCTATTTTTAATCCCGACTTCTATCTCGGGATCTCGAGATCCCGACATCTAAGTCGGGATTCTATCTCGAGATCCCGACATCTATCCAAGTCGGGATCCTGACTTCTATCTCGGGATCTCGAGATCCCGACATCTATCCAAGTCGGGATCCCGACTTCTATCTCGGGATCTCGAGATCCCGACATCTAAGTCGGGATTCTATCTCGGGATCTCGAGATCTCGACATCTATCCAAGTCGGGATCCTGACTTCTATCTCGGGATCTCGAGATCCCGACATCTTTCCAAGTCGGGATCCCGACTTCTATCTCGGGATCTCGAGATCCCGACATCTAAGTCGGGATTCCGACTTCTATCTCGGGATCTCGAGATGTCGGGATCTCGAGATCCCGAGATAGAAGTCGGAATCTCGACTTGGATGTCGGGATCTCGAGATCCCGAGATAGAATCCCGACTTGGATGTCGAGATCTCGAGATCCCGAGATAGAAGTCGGGATTAAAAATAGAAAAAAACCATGGCCCTTCTACGCCTTCGTAGGTTTCTGTCCGATGTGTAGTTTTTGCACAATCGCGTTATAAACAATTTAAGGTCAAATCTTTCTAAATGCGCTGATTTAAAGGAAATCATCTAATTCAAATTCTGTAAACAGCATTTAGAAGTAGATCTCAATATATACAATTTGTATATTTTGGACTTTCACCTGAGAGGTGGGAAATGTGTTGAAAATGTCACTGGAAGTTATTCTAAATGCTTCAAAGTGCACCCGAAGTCATCAGCAGCCACGAATTTCTATCCACTAGTTTACCAGATTGTATCACGTCGATAAAGTCGTGGCCAGCCGAAATCGCTAACATCACAAACAGTTTAAAACGTGGCTCGACCACGAATTCGTGGCTACCAAATTGTGCTGACCATTGATTTTAGTTCACGAGAAACCGATTCAAAACTGTTTTCGGTCGTGTTGCGTACACTATTTTTTCGGCAACCATGTAGAATAACAAATCAATGAGACGCATTTAGTCTAAGAGACGAAGAGAGGTCGACCTTCACCCATCTGTTAACCGAATGAAACATACTTTTTATGAAGTTACATAAATAGACGAATACGCCTAAAATGGGTTGCCTATCAAAAGATGGTCATGACTATATACAGTTTCAAAAATTTGCATCATATGGAAACTTTTTTATTATCGATTTTTCAGCAAATTTTATTCTGCATAAAAATTGGTGCATTACGGAATAATTGTATTCGAGTTATCAAAATTGTAAATTTCCAAACGGTGTACAGGGGGTAACAAAAAATAGAATGTTGATCAAGAGTCAACTACCCTGGCTGTGATTCCAAATTTGAATATTTCGAACATTTTAGTTCTTATTTGTATTATATATTGAAATTTAGGTACCAACAGAAACATTCTAATTCTATTATATATATATATATATATATATATATATATATATATATATATATATATATATATATATATATTTATATTTATATTAAAATTCGAGCACTTCCCGGTCTGGAAGTGAACACTTCCCGGATGGTTGCCGAAGAAGAAACTTTCCATCTATCTACAACGAGCCATCACTTGGGTTGAGCGTTAAAAATGGTTCTGACGGACCGATATAAAGTTTCGACGCTCGAAATCGATAAAACAGTATTAAAAAACTTTGAATCCAACTTCCTTAACGGCTAGCCAATGCTTGATTCCGCATTGAGTTAAAACAAATTGTAGCTTGTCATTGATCTATTTATTATTTATTTTCCATCTTCTTTCGAAAATAATAGAGCACTTGTAAAGTTCTTACGAAAATTTAAGAGTCATTCGGCAAACTTTTTGATTTTTTTATTTGGTAATAAAAAACCTCAAATGAGCCGCTTACTCCACGTTGACGGCGTGTCATTGGTCAATATTACACAAACTGCACTGTGATTGGATATAACGTCATAAAGTTCTCACTAACATTCATGCCAAGACACATTCGGCATTCTTTGAAATGCTAATAATAGTACGGGAGGCGATTTAATAAATAGACGATGATGTGGAACTGACTGACTGAAACTAGATATTCTGTTTTGACTTGTTGATTATAGTATTTACAGTGTTTGATGATAATCTATTATATACATATAATTCTCCTTATATGTTTATAAACAAAATATAATAACTCATTATATACAGTGAGTCAAAAATAAGGTTGTCCACCATGGGAATATATGTAACTATAATAGATACAGTTTTGGTTGAATTAGTAAAAATTTGCCCACAGAATATTATGCTTTCAGCAGAAAGAGTTGTAATCAGTAGTGTCATGAAACTATTTCTTGTTTGTCTTAAGGCCGATTCAGATACATGCGTGCCCATCCTGCATTTTTGACCTGGCATGAGAACGGCATGCCCATCGACGTTAAAACCTGTGTTCAGATAAACTAATTTGATGTAATTTCCATATTAGACATTGAAGCGCCCCCGTGCGAGCTGAAAGATGTACTGAAGACCATACACCCTATTATAAGTTGGCGATCTGTGGCATCACGGAACAACAAAGAACACATAATGTCATATGTCAAATAAAAACCAGTAGACTACTTTTTTCATATTTTTATGTTGCTTTGTTTTATCTTTAAATAAAGTTAGTTGTATTTTTTAGCCAGTTTTTCTATTTAAAAGTAAAAAGCCTCGACAACCTGTGCCTATCGGCGTACGTGAAAAACGCGAGGTGAGCTCGCATGGAATTAGAATATGTTCTGGTTCACATTATTATTATTTTGGAATTCTCTGTTATGAACAAACCTAATTTATTTACCATTTCAGACAGTAATTTGCATACCTGAATTCTTGGATATTCTGAAAGTAAGCTCTGTCATTAAAATCAGGTAATACTTGCTACTCCCAAGCCATTTTGCCATTATGTCCAAATGAATCAATAGGTATAAATACGATCAAGAAAGTGTTCCTTGAGCACTTCTGATTCGTCAGCTCTCCAACAATACCACTATGGCTTTTTGGCGACCGTTTGATGAAGGTGATCAAAATATTATTTGGAGACCATTTAATATTAATTTAAATAATGGTAACAGACCTCTTTGGAGGCCATTTGAGGTACAAAATGAATCATTGCCATTGAATATACAATCCCGTGTTATTGATCGGCGACATACGCTACCTGTAGAGACTCAACAAATTATTCTCAATATGTATAATAAGTTAGTTAGTGAGAATAATAACAAAAAAAGAGGAGTCGTCAAGAGAATATGTGAACTAACTCTACTGAGCCGTTCCAGTGTTAGCCGCATTGTCAACAGGGGCGCAGTTACAAAACGGAAAGTTCAGGTGAAACGATCTTTGAAGAAAGTTGACAAGGCTACGGAGAAAGCGATTAGGAGAATCGTACATAGATTCTTCGAGAAAAATCTGAATCCTACGCTCGAAGAAATTCTTAGGGAAATTATAAAAGAAGGTGTTTACTATCCATATAAATCAAAAGATTCACTCCGAAAACTATTAATGAAAATGGGATTCAGGTACAAAACAATAAATCGACGTCAGTGTATAATGGAATTCGGAAGAATCGTTGACATGCGTAATGAATACCTGTCGAAATGATAATCGTAACCTAGTCTGGCTGGACGAAACTTGGTACGATACTCATGATGTCAAGAGAAAAGGATGGTCAGATGGAACATTGAGAACTGTAGGGAAGTTGCCCAGTTCTAGAGGAAAACGCGTAATCATCATCCACGCTGGCAATGAGAACGGATTTGTTCGAGGCTGTTTAAAACTGTCTGCAAAGAAGTGAAGTGCGAACTACCATAAAAATATGGATGCCGAATTATTTGAAAAGTGGTTTGCCAGCACGTTGTTGCCTAACCTTGTACAAAATACCGTTATTATTTTAGATAACGCCTCATACCATTCCGGGCAAATAGAAAAATTGTCTAATAAGTCATGGCGAAAAGCAGATATAATCTCTTTCCTAGAAAATAAAAATGTTCCGGTGGATCCCCGCAGAAAAAGAGATGATTTATTATCACTGGTAAAAGAGCAACGTTTCGAGAAATAGTTATTTGTATGCTAAGGCCGCGAAATACCTTTTTAACGTACCGAAAGAACAGTTATCGCCGAGGCCGCTTGCGGCCGAGGCAAGATAATCTTGAGGTCGTTAAAAAGTTTCGCGGCCATGGCAAATAGATAGTTGTAAATAAATATATTATTGCTCTAAAATCAACAGCAGTTCAATTTATTTAACAATATCACCGTGTGCTATGGAAATGATATGTTTCAATATATACAAAATATTTTGACAGTTCTTGTCAAAACGCAAAATGTCTGATACTGATAGCGATATTTCAGTACCTTCCACTCCTCCTGAACTCAAAAGCGTTGTAAATTCGGCGCTTTCCGTTTTAATACCCGAAAAATCTAAACGGCAGTACGAAAAATGTTACGGCGAGTTTAAAGATTGGTGTGACAAATAGAAAGTTAAGACGATGTCTGAAAACATTTTTGAAAGTGACGTTTGGTTTCGCGGCCGTTGCTATGGGTAACGGCCGCGAAATTAAATTTCGCGGACTGTGCTGAGAACGCGAAATACTGACTTCGCGTGCGATTGCACGAAAAAATATTTTATTGATGAACTGGCTAAGAATCATGGACATGTAGTTTTACGGTTACCACCATATTATTGTGAATTTAACCCAATCGAAAAAATATGGAGTTTAATGAAAACGTATGTGAGAAAGAGAAACACACATCCAAAATTCAGTGAGTCGGTAATCGAATTAATACGTGAGAGTGAAGCTGAAATTGAACAGCATTGGAGTAACTGTGTAAAGCATGTTTTGAAAGTAGAAGACAGCTATAGAAAATAGAATTAAATGTCATTATCGTTACAAACTAGTTTTATTTGAATGTCTTTGAACCTGGGGATGAATAGTATAAACTGATACTGATATATCTATCATATTAACCTGATAACAGTAAACGGTGAACGGGCTCATGCATCCAAGATCAAAGTAACCAAAACTGTGACAACATCAAGTATAAAAATCGATGTTAAAAAATCACAGTGACAAATATCAGTGTGCTTCACAAAATCACGGTATCGCTCATATCTAAATTGTTGAATCGCTTCCCGGACTATAAGCACCTGACGAACCCGTTTAATATCAATTTCAAAGAATGCCGAATGTGTCTCATTAGCATAAATAATAGTTGGGACTTTATGGCGTTATATCCAATCACAGTGCGCTATTGTCTGCAGTCCACGTGGAGTAAGCGGCTTTTTTGTGGTTTTTTATTACCCAATAAAAAATCAAAGAGTTTGCCGAATGAGTCTTAAATAATCGTAAGAACTTTACACACGCCGATAATTATCGAATATCGCCGATGTCGGAGTCTAACCCCTTCAAACTACATTGTTTTATAGTGTTTTCGTAATCCCATACTGTTATTTTGATTTAACGGTATTCAGATAACAATTGAAAAGTTAATGTTAACAGCCTCTGTCCGTTAAGATTTTTGAACGGCCGGCGGCCGTTAAGAAATCACTTGTTCAAATATTTTTTTCAAACCTTTATTCTACTTACAATAACAATAATTATAATAATACTATTTATAAAGGCCTAGGCACACACATAAGGGGGATTCTAGGTATCGATAAAATTTTCTGAAATTTTAGTATATTACGCCGAAGGGATATTAGATTAATAATTGCATTTTACGCGACCGCCGTAACAATTGCATTAGTTGATATACAGAGTATAATAGAAAATGGAAGTGTTTTCTGGGTATCGATAGAATTTGCTCAAATCTTCGTATGTTATACCCAAGGTAAATGAGATTAATAAATTCATTCTACGCGACCACACTAGCAATTGCATTAATTGATATACAGAGTGCGATAGAAAATATAAGGGGGTTTCTAGGTATCGATAGAATTTGCTAAAATTTTAGGATATTACACCGAAGGTATATCAGATTAATAATTGCATGCTACGCGACCACAATAACAATTGCATTAGTTGATATACAGAGTGTAATAGAAAATAGAAAATAGAGTTTATTTGTATCTATAGCATTTGCAGAAATCTTAGTATGTTATACCATGAGATTAATAAATGCGTTCTACGCAACCACGAAAAGAATTGCATTAGTTGATAATGTTGATATACAGAGTGAGAGAAAATATAAGGGGGTGTCTAGTTATCGACAAAATTTGCTGATTTGAGTATGTTACACCTGACGTATATTAAATTTACAATTGCATTCTTCGCGAGCACGATGGCAACTGCATTCGTCGATATACATGGCATCACACGTTAAAAGGTAAGGGGTGCGTCTTCCCTAGCTCACACAAGTCTCTTGAAGACTTCCGATGGTTGCGCGTAGGGGTGAAAATTGCAGTATTTTTTCTTTTTGTGCTACTGTCAACTTTTGCACTCTTTTTATCTTATAGGGGTGGAATTTGTATTTTTTAATCATTGCGTGGGCTGATCCAATACACACTGGCAATTCTGCAACTACATCATTCAACGAATTCTGAGGATTTGCTCCAGAATATACTAAAATATTAATTTCAGTGTTCTCTGTCAACACTGTTCTTGGTCTAACAGTTTTTTTTCGATTCAGGCTACCAGTTTCAAAAAACTTCTTCTGGAGTCTATAAAACATTTTTTTAGATGGAGCTCTTCTACCCGGAAATTGCAGTCTATATCTTCTAAGCGCTTTTGTAACACTTCCACTTTGTTGATAAATATTGAACATAAAACATTTTTCTTCTGTAGAGTATCCCATTTTGTTTCTTTACCATTTACCCGCTGCAGCACACCATACTAGAGAACGACTTTGACAGATATGACATTCGTTTCGAGTTGAATTATAAAGTGCGTCGCTAAATTATGGAACTAATTCGTTATTTCTGAATATAAAGATATTTCGGAAAAATCCTCGGACAGGTCGATTTTCTTTTCCGGTGGGCCAATTTTTGAACCCCACCCAAAATATATAGGGTTATCCGCAATTGAGTAAAAATTACTTTGGTGATATTTTTAAATTGGACACCCAGTATATTTTTCCTTATTTGGTTAGGGATCGTCATTACGAATCCAGTGATACCAAGTTTGATGGGATTATGTCAAACGGCTGCGGAGATATGTCCAAAAAACTTCCTCGTATGTCTAATGAGTATGACTGCGAGACTCCACACGATTCAGAAGGTTAAAAGTCTCTGTCGCACTCATTGGGTATATGGGGAAGATTTTTGGCCATATCTCTGCAGCCGTTTGACATAATACCCCATCAAACTTGGTATCACCTTGGTGTATTATTGGATGATAAATTATCTTTTTCGGAACACATAAAAATGATATCCCTGAAAGCACGCAAGATGCTGGGTTACATCAAGAGAGTATCCAGAGACCTCTCAATCAACTCCTTTAAGGTTCTTTACTGTGCTTTTGTCCGTTCAAATATGGAATATGCGTCTGTGGTATGGAACCCTTACTATCAGACTTATATTAATATGCTGGAAACTGTACAACACAAATTTTTAAGATCTTCTGCATACAAACTAGGAATTCATGTGGACAACTATGACTATGATTATCCAGCCCTATGTTCTTTGTTAAAAATAACTACTCTTGAGAACAGGAGATTCGAATCCGACTTATGTTTTTTGTTCAAGTTGCTAGCTGGTGATGTTTTTTCCCCAGATCTCCTGTCTCATGTTGAGTTCAAAATTAATACTTCTGGCACTAGGTCGAATGATACCTTTCATATTAAACAACATTACCGAAACTACGGGCATCACAGCCCTTTAACAAGAATGGTAAGGAATGCTAATAATGTAGATTTGAACTACTTCGGCATACCATTTTCTACTTTCAGACGTGACCTAAAAACGGAAATAAAAAATAAAAGAGTCAAACACTTGGTTCAATGATACTGGGTGAATGTATGTGATTTTTTTCTTATTTTATCAATGACTATAAATGTTTTTGTGTAGTGAGTGTATATTTTTTATATATGGATATATGACAACAGTTTTTAAAAACGTGTATTAACGCTTTTTTGTGTAGTATATTTTATATGTATATTTAAGACCGCAACTTTTAATCTTTAAATTGTACAATGCTGTAATGGACTCTTCCGTAAATAAATAAATAATCACAGGATTTGTAATGACGATCCCTAACCAAATATGGACAAATATACTGGGTGTCCCATTTAAAAATATAACCAAAGTCGCTTTTCCTCAAATGCGGATAACCCTAATTATTTTGGGTGAGGTTCAATTGGCCCATCGGAAAAGAAAATCGACCTGCCCGAGGATTTTTCCCATGTATCTTTATATTCAGATATAATGAATTTGTTCCATAATTTAGCGTCGCACTGTATATGACAAATATTGGAAACAAAATAGCAAACAGATATCTTGATGATGTTGTAAAATTACGATTTTGATCATATTTTTATCAATTCAGACGGAACTACTGAAAAGAAAGGGTATGTATGGTAAATTATCGTAATAAAAAAAAGTCTTTTCAAATATGTAGTGATATAGGGTGTCACATTGAAAAAAAATGTATCTCAATAATTCTGACAATTGACAGAAACTTTACGCCAAATCCTTCAATATACTTTTTTATTCAACCTTGTAGCTCAAAAACTGAGTATTTTACAGCCATGTAAAAGTGGGACAAAACAAAATGGCTGCTGCCTTTTGATGACTTTTCAGGCTCCGTCCAATACCATTGCTTTATTTAAATACTCCAAACTCAAAAGTCCACGACATCCTTGTTGTTTGGGGAAGTATAATTGGGAAACTGACGATTTAGGCAAGCTCCCATAAAGATGCGAGTTTTAACGTCGAGTTGTCGCAGCTCTTCCTGAGTCTATTTCACCACTCTAAAGGAGTAGAGTGAGATCGGAACGGCAAGCATGTCAGTTGCAGCAACTTATTATTATTAATTACCTTTTATTATTATATTATTATTAATAAACCAGGATCCCACGCCTATTTTCAAAAATAATTAATAACAGGCTGGATGTTCCTGAGTAGCTTCCTTCTGCCGAACTTTTTCCTCTACGAAAATTCTCGATAGTGGTAGCTAATAAACTGCGCAGGCTTCAATCATAGCGATTTGGTGAGTGCAAAAAAGTCAATAATAACAGTTAGTTTTTCAGTTGATCCTCGAGATAATTCTATAAAGTACTCGAAAAAACTTTTGTCCTACAAAACGGATGGTAGGACTGAAGAGTCCCCCACTCCCAACATGTACCAATGACCTGGTTATAAAAAATCATTAATAACCAGCGGATGTTTCACCGTTGCTTGGTTAATATTTGTATAATTGATTGGTCATATTTTCCTACAAATTGAATGGCAGGTGTTCCCAGTCCTACGCTCCGAAATTGTCAATTCCATGTTAAAAAAAAATATTAGTAAAAGGCTGAATTTTCGTGAGTAGCTTCGTTTTGATGAGATACCCAACTTTTCCCTCTACGAAAATTCTCGAAAGCGGTAGCTAATAAAATGCGCAGGCGTTAATCATGTCGATTTGGTGAATGCAAAAAAGTCATAAATAACAGAGGGCGGCTTGTGCAAAACAAGTTCACCAACAGTTCAAGTAAACTTGCTTCAGTTGCTATGGACTAGCCAATAAAATTTCTAGTTCCTTAACAACTGAACTTAGTTTAGTTGAACTGTCGGTGAACTTGTATTGTACAACCACGCCTTAGGGCGAGTTGTGCAAAATAAGTTCACCAACAGATCAACTAAACTGAGTTCAGTTGCTAAGGAACTAGAAATATAAGTGGCAAATCCCCAGCAACTGAACCAAGTTTACTTGAACTATTGTTGAACTTGTTTTGTACAACCCTCCCTTAGTTTTTCAGTTGAACCTCGAGATAATTTGATAAAGTACTCGAAAAACTTTTGTCCTACAAAGTGGATGGTAGGACTGAAGAGTCCCCCACTCCCAACATGTACCAATGACGTGGTCATAAAATTCGTTAATAACCAGCGGATTTTTTTACCGTTGGTTGGTTAATATTTGTATAATTGAATGGTCATATTGTCCTAGGTAGGTTTTCCCAGTCCTACGTGCAAAAGCCGTAGTATACAGGGTGCTCCATAATGTTCTTGTACAAACCTCAAATGGTGAATATTTGACTAATTACATAATGGAAAGTTCATATGAACATGTGTCCGGCAAATGTTTCGCTTAGGATATACAGGGTATTGATGTTGAAATGTTAAATTCAATAATTTTGAATAACTTTTTGAATAAAATTTGGTAAACGGGGTTCATTCGAGGTGGAAATCAAAATTTGCTCTCAATTTTTATGTAGAACTCAGAGGGCTCTGCATACGCCATTTTTACGTGCTATTCCACTTTCTCGGTCCATCAGAGAAATATCTGTAGTCGCTTGGCTTCGAACCCACGACCGGCGACCACAGTGGATGAAAGATCGGTACTTTAACTACTTGGCCACTTGACCCCCGTAAAGTATAATATCTTCTTCCGAAATAGACTTTTTGAGAGGCCTCTGGAGACACCATACATCCTATTTTACCGTAGAGCAGATTTTCACAATTCGTCTGACCTCTTTGAAAGTTTTCAATTATAAATTTCAGTACTTCAGACGATGTGGTGTTGTTGGTTTTGCTGGGTTTCCCTGCATCTGTGAAAGCGAATGCGCCATCATTTAAGCCGCCCCGGAGGGCAGATTATTTCAATGATTTTACTTTGTTATTGTTGTTTTCAATATGTTTATAAAAATTATAAACGCCAAACAAAATTTTCCACTTTTTTCATAAACTTTTCACGTAAATTATGATATTTTTTAATTGAACAAACAATAATAAATTGAAATTAAAATTACTTTACGAATAAAAGTAAGTATATTAAACCACAATTCCAAAATCTGCAAGAATGGATGCTGCAGAAGCTTTAGAGAAAATTATGAATGAATGCTTGCTTTCAAATTCCTTTGAAGCCTGGGAAAGTTTATTAACTTTCACGTACAAGTTCTTCTGCCTACCATCATCTAGTCAAAGTCGTAAGGATTCTTTGGCAACAGTGATCAGAAGAAATCTCAAAAACAGTGAAGGCACATTTTCTCCCGTTCAAAAAAACTTTTCTTTGTCAACACGTACGCCAAATATCATGAAATCTGTCATTAATAAAGTATCCGACGGTGATCTTACTGCAGCTGTGCGAAATTTTACTTCAACTGACACTGTTGCAGCTCATGACATGTCAATCTTAACGGAATTACGAAAGAAACATCCTTCTGACTCGCACCAAACTCATATTTTGAATACAGAGTATGAAAACCTAATTCCCCTTCAAGTTACAGAAAGTGAAGTTCTTAAAGCTGTAAAATCTTTCCGTACAGGATCAGCGGGGGGGTTAGATTCTCTTCGGCCATCACACATACAGGATTTACTATCGAAAACAGCAGGATCCAAGGGTGAAAAACTTTTATCCTCCTTAACTTCACTTTGTAATTTCATGCTGTCTGGAAAAGTGAATTCCGAAATTTGTCCGATATTATACGGTGCCTCTTTGACTGCATTGAAGAAAAGATGTGGAGGTATTAGACCAATTGCTGTAGGGACCATTCTTCGTCGTCTGGTAGCAAAATTATCTTGTATGAATATAAAAGAGAGCTTGGGTGTATTATTTCGTCCCTTTCAATTTGGATTTGGTACTCCTGTCGGAAATGAAGTTGTTGCTCATGCCGCACGCCTTTTCATCAATCAACATCCTGATCAGTCTTCAAAGATATTCCTTAAACTGGATTTTAAAAATGCATTCAATATGGTTCATAGGAATATTTTATTAGACAAAGTCAGAGATACCATTCCAGATATCTTTCCGTTCATTAATCAGTGCTATCAAAAACCAACTTATCTGAACTATGGCGATGAAGTTATCATGTCTGAGAGAGGAGTACAGCAGGGGGATCCTTTAGGTCCAGCACTTTTTTGTTTGAGTATAGAAAATTTAACAAAATCTATTGACACTGATTTCAATTGCTGGTACCTCGATGATGGATCTATAGGAGGCACCGCAGAGTCTGTTTTAGAGCATTTCAAGAATATTATATGTTGTTCTGAAAAAATTGGCCTCGAGCTTAATTTTAGTAAATGTGAGATCCTGTCTATAGATCCTAATCCAATAAACATCATTGACAAATTCACCATTTGTGCTCCAGGTATAAAAGTCATGGATAGATCGAAATGGACACTGCTTGGTACACCATTATCTGTAGAATCTTTATCTCGCTGTATCATTCAGAAAACTGATTCCTTGAGCTTGATGTCTTCCCGCTTCGATAGTATTCCAACACATATTGCCTATTTTCTCCTCAAGAACTGTCTTGCAATTCCAAAACTATTATACACGTTGAGATGCAGTCCAACTTGGCGTTGTGAATATGAACTGTCACATTTCGATTCAGTTTTGAGAAAGATCACCAATAATAATTACGACGATATCACATGGCTTCAGGCAACACTTCCTGTGAACTTTGGAGGTTTGGGTATCCGCCAGGCGTCATGCCTTTCTCTTCCAGCTTTTCTCTCTTCTTATAATAGCAGTCGTCAACTGATAGCTTCAGTATTGCCAAAATATTTTTCAAACATTTCCGATTCATTCTACGTAGAGTGTGAAAGCATGTGGCATTCAAAGACGAAGACATCTGTTCCAAATGATAAAAATATTCAGAAAGCATGGGATCTTCCTTTGATTGATCTTTTATCCAAAAAACTCTTTGACTCAGCTGTTAATTCTAAATTTGAAATGGCTCGTCTCAAGGCAGTAAGTACCAAAGAATCTGGTGCTTGGCTCAATCATTGTTTAAATAGAACATAGTTAGTCAATGCCTGTGGAAAAGGTATTGGACACAAACGCGAGTGTCATCTAGCGTGATTAGTTACAAACATGAATATTTGACGTCATTTTAATGCAGGTTTCTTCAAAAAACCCTGATTTTAATGCTTTTCCATTGTTTTAATCAAGTTACGACATGACTTGGAGGCCAGATCACTGAAGTTACGACATGACTTGGATGCGAGCTCACTATCGCCTTCTACATGTCGCATCCATTTTGATCCAATTATAATCCCATAAGGTTGACTAACTATCTTTTATATAAACAATGGCTCAATGCACTTCCAGTCTCATCTCTTGGATTATTATTGGATAATGAAACATTCAGAATTTCAGTTGGGCTTCGTCTGGGTTGCAGAATATGTGTCACTCATGAGTGTAGATGCGGCTCTATCGTGGACGAAAAAGGTACCCATGGTCTGAGTTGCAAGTTTAGTTCTGGACGATTTTCTAGACATGCTTCCATAAATGATCTGATAAAAAGAGCTTTATCAACAGCTGAAATTCCTTCTGCCCTGGAACCTTTGGGAATCAGCCGTGATGATGGAAAACGTCCAGACGGAATGTCTCTCATTCCTTGGAGTCATGGAAAACCTTTAGTGTGGGATTTTACCTGCGTGGACACCGTTGCATTTTCACACATCATGGCGACTTCCAAGAATTCAGGTGGAGCTGCAGATTCAGCAGAAAAAGCAAAGTTCAGAAAATATTCAACTTTGAAAGACCACTATTCATTCTATCCAGTAGCTATCGAAACTTACGGCGTTTTTGGTTCATACGCCTCCGAGTTGTTTAACGAAATTGAAAAAAAAATATCAAGAATATCAGACGATTCCAGAGCCACCAAATTTTTGATTCAAAGAATCAGTATCGCGTTACAAAGGGGAAATGCTGCATCTGTTTTAGGTACTATTCCTAGCTCCAAACGCTTAGATGAAATATTCATGTTTCCCCAATATTCCGGTTTACCTTCTTCAAATGTCAATGACTCTCTCATACCTGCATCAAAACCTATTTGCAGCAACCTGATAGAAAATCCAATTGCAGATAGTTCCACCGAGATTTTTAATCTTCCTAAATCTAAGTGGAATCACCAAGTTAAGTTTGGTAAAGATACAAATGAGTCAAGGAATGATAACAGCTACAATAGCACACCAGTGCATAGAACCGACATGCCAGCATTGATTTCAAAATCAGCAGAAAATCAAGAAAATGTATCATCTTCGGCTCTGCGCAAAGATACTGAGGGAAAATTTGGTTTGGTCGACTTGGGCAATACATGTTACATGAATAGCGTCCTGCAAGCATTATTTATGACGAAGACTTTCCGAAACGATGTTTTGTTGCATACCAGGATTTTTTCCGAGCTGTTTTTGAATCTTCAAGACCTTTTTGCCTTGCAGCAGTTCTCCAATAGGTCTTCCTTTTCACCAGATGAAATATGAATCATTTCAAGGCCTTCCAGCTTCCTTCCAGGATATCAACAAGACAGTTCAGAATTCCTGGGGCACTTACTGGATTCGCTGCATGAACAACAGACCGACTTCAATGCAGTCTTCGCTGAAGATGGAGCAGCATCAGAAATACCAACCTTAGTGCAGCATTCTTTCGAAGGAAAGACGTTGAGTATCTCATGTTGCGGGAAATGCGGGTACAAGAGCGAGCAGGTGGACACGTTCAGGGACCTGCAGCTTTCAATTCCGAACCGGAACAATTAACGGGCGATAACAGGTACCGCTGTGAGTTATGCAATGTTTTGACGGATGGCGAAAGGAGAGCAAAGATATTGATAGCGCTAGCTATATTGATACTCACTCTCAAACATTTTCGATATGATCCAGCATCACATCAGCTCACCAAGCTCCTGCAGTCAGTAACTTTAGACGAACACCTCATTCTGGAAACCCGCTATGAACTCTATGCGGCTGTGGTCCATTGCGGTTCGAGCTTGGATTCCGGTCACTATTACACACTCGCTAAAGATCAGCAGATGGTTTGGTACAAATACAATGACTCAAACGTTTCTAAAGCCACGCAGGAGAACTTGAGTTGTTTGAAACCTACTGAAACGCCGTATATTCTTTTTTATAGTAGGGAAAACCTTTCGGATGTTGAGAACCTGCCAGCTTCAATTCTTTCCCAAAGATTACAAATACTTGTGAGTGGAGACAATTCCAAATCAGTAAATTTTGAAGAATTTCGGCCTCTGAAAATACTTGGTACCAGGCAAGATAGTGATGACGAACCCCTGCCAACCGGCTGTGGAGAAGGCGGTTTTTCTACCAGTTAATCTTTTACATTACATTTTATAATTTTATTTATTTACTGTACAAATATATTTTTCATTAGGGCTACATTGAGAACATGGCAGCCCATTCTTCACAGAGATCAGTCTACAGAATCAAGTCGAAACTAGCAACATTTCAAAATAATTCGTTATTTTGAATAACTTTTGTAGGACTAGCGATGCATACCAGTTTTTTTTGTAGGACACTGTATCATTTAGGTGAAGAATACACTAACCTTTCATGTGTTATCATGGTCCTACAGTTACTAATAATTTTTTTTCCATGGTATTGACAATTTCGGAGCGTAGGACTGAGAACACCTACCATTCAATTTGTAGGACAATATGACCATTCAATTATACCAATATTAATCAAGCAACGGTGAAAAAATCCGCTGGTTACTAATGATTTCTTATGACCACGTCATTGGTACATGTTGGGAGTGGGGGACTCTTCAGTCCTACCATCCATTTTGTAGGACAAAACTATTTTCGAGTACTTTATCGAATTATCTCGAGGTTCGACTGAAAAACTAACTGTTATTAACGACTTTTTTGCACTCACCAAATCAACATGATTGACGCCTGTCTAGTTTATTAGCTACCACTATCAATAATTTTCGTAAAGGAAGATTCAGCCTGATATTAATCATTTTTGAAAAAAGGCGTGGGATCCTGGCCTACAACATATTATGCCATGATATCGCATTGTCATCCAGTTTTGGGTTATTTTTAATGTTGGTTTAAAAGCATTGCAGAACTATTATTATATTAATAATATTTTATTCTCATCCAGTTCTGAGGTATGTTTACAATTCAAGTCTGGCTCATCGAGAAGTTCATTTAAAATCGATTGCAATATTCCACCCGAAGAGACCAACAAACAAGAAAGCGAATTAATTAAAACGTAGTAAAATAATAACACCGCAAATTTCAAGGATTTACTTACTAGTATTGTCAATTCAGGTTTACTTGTTGAGCTATTCAGTTGTAATTTAAATGAGTGATTACACTGTGAAAATGGTTTACTCTCGTCAAGAACCAATTGAAATTTTTTTTTTATTGAGAGGTTTGAAAGTGCGCAAGAAAGAAGAACGGCATTGTTTTAATTAAAAGATTTCCAAATTGTGACGATGCAAGTCAGTATAGCTATTAGACCGTCAGATAACGACAGATTTTGCTGAATCATTTTATTTTTTCTGGGATTTTAACCACTGGAAATTATGTCAGTGATGTGCCCAGAAACTGAAATTTTAGCGATCGGACGTGTGCTAGGCATATAGAAAATTAATTTTTCCTCCTACCCCTATAGAAAGTACACACTTTCCTCCCTCAAACCAGGGAGGAAACTCATACTTTTCCTCCCCCTCATTTCAAGTAAGTTGTAAACGATGAAACTTGTGAATCTATTATAATCAAATTGTTTCCGTAATTTCTAGAACATCTTATATATCCTGTATTCTGGTAAAAATCAAACATGAATGTTACTTCTACTCTAGTTCTTTAATAGCTAGTAAACTACATCCTGCGGGAGGAAAAGTGGCACTTTTCTCCCTAGTAATACAAATAGCTATTTCCTTTTGCAGAAAAAAAAGTGTTTTTTTATTTTCTCGTTTATGTCATTTTAACACATGAATAGGTATAACAATCTAATAGTGAAAAATCAAAGCCATAAGGTTTGCACGTGCTTAAAGGGTTGAAATAGGGGCGCGATCTTGTAAAAAAATAGTTGGATGCTGATGCATTTTCTCGCTTATGGCAATCGACAGTATGACATTTAATATTGTTAGGAACCCGAAAAAAAATCCCATAAGCCGGTCAGCTGTTGAGGTCAATTTTCCGGAAGGTTGTGAAATTTTTTTCGTTTTCCGGCAAACTTTCTCGTGTATACAAAATAATGTGCAATAAAAATTTGTTAATGTAAAGGTCTGTATAAAGGTCTGTGTAAAGGTCTGTTATAAAACAGCCGTTTTCTCGTTTATGGGAATTGGCATGAAGGAAGAAAAACTGATTTCAAGACCAGAAAAAAAGCCATTAGTCGGAAACATGATTACGACGTTTTATACAGTGATGTCCTAAAGTAATGGTTATTATTTTTTAAGAAAAACCACGTCGAGTTATGTTTTCGAAAAGACACTGTGACATAAAAAATCGCCGCATTGGTCCAGAACTGATTCGAATCTGGAAAAGAGTTTGATTTTTCATTTTGACATAGAAGCAATTTATTATTGTGGAACTTTCACTTCTTAAGACTGAACTAGGCCTGAAGGAGATACCACTATGAAAAAAACACAGCGGAAAGTTTGCCTCTATGGTGGTGTGGAAACGAACTGGTGATTATTATTCATTTTCTCCAATGTGGTTGTTTTTTTTACTAGAATATGACATCAGTTTTACTTTTGAGCCCTAGGGACAGAAAATACCCCACATTGTAGAAAGTTAAAGTGTACCTAGATATTGTTTACTGCTGGTGACAATGTTAAACTTCATCAATATAATGTATTTGATACGAAATGTCATGATTTCATCATTATGTAGTCGGAAACAAAATTTCTGGATTTAATTTTTGAATATTATTTTTTGCAGAAAATGTTTCTCTCTTTGACAAACAATTTCTTCATTTGAAATGGTAATGTTGTTTTATATATATATATACGAGGATGTATTGATATCTAGTTAGCTTAGACCAGTTCCCTGCATAAACAAAATATAGCGTTACCATAGTAATGAACAATAACTTATTAGAAGTGTCAGTGTAAAGTTTGACGTCAAAAAAGTAAACCAGAGTTACGCAATAAATTGAAAGAAAAAATATATCCACCGAAATTGTGAAAATTGAAAATTTGGAGTTTATTTCTGACGTTATTCCGAAGATTATCAATAAATTACGAATATTTCATCACTTTTCCCATCTCCAAGAATTGATCTCCGAAATACCATTTCAAAATACCTTCACTGTTAGCTGGTCAATCCTATCTTGGCCACAGTGTTTATTAAACAAGTAAACGCAAACAGTATCCATTTGCAACTTCGAACCACAAGTTAGGATTCTTGTTGTGTTTTCTACCAGTAGATTTGGATTATTCAAGAGTGTGTTTTCACTTGATTTCAGTCATAATTTCAAATTATTTATTTTCATATTGGCAGCTACATAAAAAAAATATCTGGTCATAGAAAGTGGATAACTCTCAGCCGTATTGGTGTTTGTATATCAAGTCAGTGGTGACAGAAAACTCCTACCTCAACGGAGTTAAAGTCCAAAAAATGTTCAAAAAAGGTGGTTTTCGTGAATTTTTATGAGGTTGGCAGTTTTTTATGACTGAATCACCCTGTATTCCTTGTAGTTTATGATTATATATTCTGGAAAAATTAAACAAACATCTTAACTCAACTCTCAACAATACTGGTTGTCCACTTAAACTCCATCATGAATAGTTTCTATAATTATGGATCACACAGAAATTATGGGCATTTTTTTTTTCAATATAAAAACAAGGTATCTAGTAAAATAAATCATTTTGCAACCGGTGCACTTTTTGCTTATCTGAAATTTGAATTGCTTACAGTGCCCTAACGGCTCATGTCTGTATAGGGGTCAAGGCAAATTTTCTTAAATTATCTTTACAACCCCTATGAGTTTGTCACAATAATGCCCGTAACTATATTTTATATATAAAAAAATTATTCGAATAAATAAATAATGTGATTTTAATATTACTATCATACTTCCGACTCGGGCTTTTTTTATATGGCCTAAGAGTGAAGTTTGCAGTGCATACTGCATATGCCAAATCCCATAGAAGAAGAAATGAACAATTTTATCTTTATTAATTTCTCGCAGCAGCATTTTCAAATAATTGTATTTATTTATGCAGTGTGACCCATTTAAAATGGAAGCACTCATATCAATGAGAAAGTTATAGGGAAATGAAATTTAAAAAATATGCCGTTTAATCAACCCACCAACCAATTCAATGTAAGAACTCTTATCAAAACGACATGGCACTGGATACATGTATTCCTGGGGCTCGACAATTTTTTTTTATTTTTAAATATATCATTCTAGAAGTCAAAACAAGCAACTTTCTTCATTAGACTTTTATCTGGCCCTACAGGGTGAGCTAAAAAATTGGGTAAATGTCTAATGTCAATTGTGGAAAATACTGCCATTGAGTTGATTTTTCTTAATTTTTGGGTATAATATGCTGTGAAAAAAAATTGATTGGTGTACATAGATAGATAGATAGATAGATAGATTTATTTCATCACATTGGATACAAAATGTATATGTACTACAGGATGAGGCAGAATACGCGATTTTTCTGAATCATATTAATTAATTTCTCGCCCAAGTGTGAACTTTTCACTGCATTTCTCGAAGCCAAAAGTTCTCCCGAAGTTGGTCGTGTTAGCATTTTTGTTTTTTACATGGTTGCACCCATATACAGTGTGTTTCACTTCTTGTGGAAACACCCTCGTATCTTCCGTAATTTTTGACGTAGAACTATGAAATATTCAGGATCGATATATACACTAGAAATGAATTCACTGCATAAAAAGGGTCATCCTACGTGATATACACTGCACGCCCGCAGCGATGGAACCACCCATTTTTCCGGAAAGTTATATTAGGAGGCAAAATTGGTCCGATATTTCTTCGGATTCGTATTCAGGATCCCCGAATTACCACTGATACACTTGTTTTCTGAACAATTTTCAGTCCTGAAAAATTATAATGTGTTTAACTTATCATGGAAACGCCCCTGTATCTTCCTTAATTTTCCACGTAGAACCATGAAATTTTCAGAATCAATAGAAGCAGTAAAAATGAACAGCACACAAATGATCATCCTTCGTGATATACACTGTACGCCAGCAGCGATGAAAAAATGGGTGGTTCCATCGCTGCTGGCGTGCAGTGTATATCACGTAGGATGTTCCCTTTTGCGCAGTGAGTTCATTTCTAGTGTATTTATTGATCCTGCGAATTTCATGGTTCTACCTAAAAAATTACAGAAGAAACGAGGGTGTTTCCATGAGAAGTGAAACACACTGTATATGGGTACATACATGTAAAATAACAAAAAAGCTAACACGAGCAACCTCGGGAAAACTCTTGGCTTCGAGAAATTCAATGAAAAGTCCACACTTGGGCGAGAAGGTAATAAACAGATTTTAGAAAAATCGCGTATTCTACCTCATCCTGCAAGTATGCACACCAATCAAAGTCAATTGATATTTTTCACAGCATTTTATACTCAAAAATCAAGAAAAATCAACTTACGGACAGTATTTTCCACAATTGACATTAGACATTCAACCCAATTTTTTAGCTCACCCTGTAGGGCCAGAAAAAAGTTTAATGAAGAAAGTGGATTCTTTTCACCTCTAGAATCATATACACAAAAATAAAAAAAATCCGTCGAGCACCAGGAATACATGTATCCAGTGCCATGTCCTTTGGAATACACCAGGAAGTCTCGAAATATCACTGTTCAGAATTTCATCAATATCTATTCATGAATAAGAAAATTACTGGATAACAAAATTTGAAAAATATGTTGATGGAATTTCATGAAAATATCATTTTATTCAATAATTTGTTTAAAATTATTATTTATTAATAGATTTCGATTAAATTTTGATCAGTGATATTTTGGAATCCAGTGGTATTTTCCGAATTTTGGATAAGAGTAGAAATTGAAATAGTGTGTTGATTAAACGGCATATTTTAAAATTCTTTTTTAAATAACTTTTTTATTGATGGACAAATTTCAACAAAATTTCAAAATGGATCATTTGAAAATGTCACGAATCCAGTGGTGTAGTCAGATTTTTTCTCAAAAAATCGCTATAAACTTTTTTCAGTTTTACCTCGAAAAAAAAAAAAAAGAATATTTGGCCCGGAAAATGAAGATTTTTTCATGAAATTAGGTGTTCTAGTGAACTTTTTGATTATATACCCAATGAAAAAAAATCATATCAATCGGTTGAAAAATAGTATATTGTGCAACAAGTTGGGAAAGTTCAACTTTTCTCACGAGTGTGGAAGGGCGAGTGCCGCAAACACGCGAGTGAGAAAAAGTACTTTCCCCACATGTTTCATTCACTCTTTACTTTTGCTACAACTGAAAACTTAAAAAAATACAAGTAATATGCCTCAATATTTATTGTTTCCTACAACTGCAGAACTACAATAACATTAAAGTATCCTACCTCTTGACAGATAAATAATTGTTTCGTATGCCAATTCATACTTTTTGCTAAAATTTCCGTCAACAAATCGAACGTTACTTTCGCAGCTTTTTCCAATATCTCTGTTTATCAAAATCGTCACTACTGTCAGTATACATATTATTTATTATGAGTATGTCTTATTGAAATAACATTCAATAGTCATTGCGATTTTTATGAAAGCACGATTGAAAACTATCTGAAGAGTTTAAAAAAACCTCTATAATCTGGCAGTTCTGATAACTATCTAAAAATGAACAGCAGCCAACTACCTAGCCAACTAGTTTTTGTCGATTTTTGTTGATTGTGGGCGAAGCGCCGTGAGAACAAATATTTCTCACAGTATGAGCAATACATCGTTTTGAAATTAAGTAAGCTATGAGAAATATGCCACTTTTCATAGCAGTTGTAGGAAAAAGTATGTTTTATAAGGGTGCTTCAATTTCAAATGGGCCACACTGTATAAAACATCATGTTTCCGACAATCACTTTTTTTTTCTGCTCTTGAAATACTATTTTCTTTTATATGCCAATTCCCATCAACGAGTAAATAAAAAAAAAGTTCCACAAATTTTCCTACAACTTTACAACTTATGGCTTTTCTTGAGGTTCATGGAAAGCTTATGGGAATTTTCTAATGATGTTTATCCATCATCAAAATCATATGGTTCAAATGCCATAAACGAGAAAGTTTGCCGGAAAACGAAAAAAAATTTCACAGAATTTTCCGTCCTGAGAATATACCTTAACAGCTGGCCGGCTTATGGGAAATTTTTTTCGGGTTCCTAACGATATTAAATTTCATTATGTCGATTGCCACAAGCGAGAAAATGCATCAGCATCCAACAATTTTTTTACAAGATCGCGACCCTATTTCAACCTTTAGGCACGTGCAAACCTTAGGGCTTGGTTTTTCACTATTAAATTGTTATACCTATTCATGTGTTAAAATGTCATAAACAAGAAAATTAAAAAAAAAACTATCTTTTTCATTAGTTCAGAAAAATTTTCCGTGTGGGCTCTCGGAAAAAACCCTTTTTCAGTATGCAAAATCAGCATGTAAATATAGTGTTTTCAGATAGGTATAATGAAAATATAATTTTCAATAGTTCGAATAAAAATTGAATTACTGTGAAAAAACTCATTCAGAATGAGAAGTTTTCACAAAATACACGTCCCATATCAATGTCATCCACTTGCAAAGGAGATAAAGGGTTGAAATCAACCCTTCGAAAGAATTAAAATGTGCAGTTGTATTAATTCACATCGGTTGAATTGAATGTTTCACGGGTGATAGAGTCTTATATTTTAAAGAGAAACATTCTCAATTGAAAATTGAATCAATACATGACTCCTCTGAAAATGGAAAAATCCTACTTTAAAATTGAAGTTACGTTTGTAATAACTAACAGAAAACAACTACTTCCCCGGCTAAAGCCACGCTGGACATTGAACTACATCTGATAGATATTGAGAAGTAGTTGTTTTCTGTTAGATATTACAAAAAAGTAACTTCAATTTCATCGTAGGGTTTTTCCATTTCCAGAGGAGTCATGTATTGATTCAATTTTCAATTGAGAATGTTTCTCTTTACAACATATGAATCCCTTCTAAGAGAGGTTATCTTGTACGATGGAAAACAGCGACTAAATTCCAACTTTCAGTCGCAGATGATTCCACAACTGACTTTATAAACATCCTGTTCATATTTTCAATGAAATCAGTCTTATATTGTTTCACCCTTCATATGAAATATAACATATGAACCTAAACTATGGACCTTTCTTGCAAAAAATTACATTAAAATCGAGAAAATAGATTTCATGAAAATTGCGATCAGATCTTATTGGTCACTATTTTACATAACTAACTTGAAAGTCAAAATCTGATTCATTTTTTATTCATGATTCTACAGCTGATTTTATATTTTCGAATCAATTCAAATTAATGCATTCATTTACACCTAAATAGTAATTTTGAACAGAATACGACCATAACTCACAAAATAAACCAAATCCGTCTTGGAGCTGCCATTTTGAATTATTGAAATTTGATGAAAAATTAATTATCTCCAACCCCAAAATACCATTCTTATACAGGGTGATTCAAAAGTGCTTTGACAAACTTCAAGAGGTGATTCCTCACAAAATTCTAATATGAATTGTCCAAATAAATATATGTCCGGAAACGCTTCGTTTCCAAGATATAGGGCGTTGAAGTATTATTTTTAGTTTCGTTTGTTTCAAATAACTTTTGAAATACTGAACTTAATTAAACGTTCAACTGTCACAAAATATGTAATTACCAAAACTACTTACTTAAACGTCAAATTCTTTTCCAAAGCATTCTTGTGAAAAATGCAAAATATTGGTAATAACTTCAACATGCATCGATTATCAAATAATTGACTTGAAATTTTCAAGTCCAAATATTTAGAAAACGGTTGCTTACAGCGACTTGTAACAAGGGTAGCTTTTCTACGTAGATATGATAGAGGAATCGATTTTTTTACTGAAAAATGTGCTAGAAGTACGCTCAAAAAAGTTATGAATCTTCAAAAAAGAAAAAGACGTGTAGGTGGCGCCCCCTACGAGTAAGAGAAATAATAACATCAGGTTCGAATTCGACACCTCAAAAACCTCTTATTACCAAGTTTCGTTTAATTAAGTTCAGTATTTCAAGAGTTATTTGAAAAAACCAAAATAAAAATAAAACTTCAACACCCTGTATCTTGGAAACGAAGCGTTTCCGGACATATATTTATTTGGGCAGTTCATATTAGAATATTGTGAGGAATCACCTCCTGAAGTTTGTCAAAGTACTTTTGAATCACCCTGTATAGAATTCAACCATAAATCACAAACCTCGTCTGCCATCTTGAATTCCTGAATTTTGAAAGAAAAATTATTATTTTCGAACCCAGAAACCACTACATAGGTTATAATCTTAGAACCCGCCCAGAAATTACAAAACTTTCCCGTTATTTCAAATTCACGAATTTTAACAAAAATCATCGGATCTCTTATTCTAAAAACCGATTTTGAATCGAATCGGATATAATCACAAAACTCGTCCGCAGGGTTCGCCGATATATATCGCTCGATATATATCGAATAAATATCATTGATATACAGTGACCGCCAAAAAGTATGTACCATATGGGAAAAATTTTTATTATTGGAGTATTGGAAAAAATATTCTGGGGAAAAGTTTGTGCATATCCGATAACCTAAAAATCGATTTTGACACATGTCACGTGATCGCAAGAATGGCGGCAAAATGAAAAAAATTGCAATGCAAAGGCAAAAAAAGGGGTAAGATGGCAAGATATCAAAAAAAGTTATTTGAAAAAGTCACTTAGAATTCAATTTTATACACATAAACGAAGAGATAATAGCAATTTTTTTAAAATATTTTTCCATCTAGAAACACCATGTTTCCTGATTTCAATCAAGTTTCAATAATAATGCTGTACGAGCATTTTACTTTGCACATAAACTTTAAGAATCTTTAATTTGACGCACTATTTTCAAGTTTATGTGCGAAGTGAAACGCTCATGCACGATTATCATCGGAACTTGATTATAATCTGGAAATTACCATATTTTTGGAGTGTCATGTCATCACAATGGTCGTGGAATTCGGATATAACTGTTAGATACGAACCGATGTAACAGCAAGGGTTCTGACAAATTCCCATTTTTTCAATTTAGTGCCCTCTGGTGTGGAGAAAATGAGAAAGTGTTGTCATTATCATTAAAATGCAAATATTTCAGTATAGTCAAGCTATTCATAAGAAAAAAAAAAAAAATTTAAATAGATGGGAAAATATTTTTTAAAAAATGCTGTTTTCAATTTTTCTGAATTACCTCTTGAAACTTCGTTTATGTGTATAAAATTGAATTCTAAGTGACTTTTTCAAATAACTTTTTTTGATATCTTGCCATCTTACCCCTTTTTTTGCCTTTGCATTACAATTTTTTTCATTTTGCCGCCATTCTAGCGATCACGTGACATGTGTCAAAATCGATTTTTAGGTTATCGGACATGCACAAACTTTTCCCCAGAATATTTTTTCCAATACTCGAATAATAAAAATTTTTCCCATATGGTACATACTTTTTGGCGGTCACTGTATATCGTTATATTTATTCGTAGATATCATGGATATATATCACTCAATTTGAATTACTATGTTAAATAGGTTGAAACCTCTACATAAATTCAAAAGGGCGCTCACTAATCATTCAGTTTGCTGTTAATTGTCGGGGAATCCCATTTATTTGATGTGTGAATCCCCTAACTGTGTGCGGTCGCGTGTGTCTGCTCTTCTGTTCGTATTAACAACAAACGCGGTTCACGTCGTAGCCGTTGTAGGTGATAAGATAATTTGATCAAAATAAAAATCAACAAAAGTAAAAGTGCAGTGTGGCTAAAATTCGAATTGGTAGATAAAGCCAGTAATACAGGGAAATGGGCTGAATGCAAGAAATGTATGAAAGAGATGCAGGGAATTCCTTCCCGCATGGAAAAACATTTGCCCACTTTTGATAAAGCTGAAGGGGGAGGGTTCATTTTTGGTTGTTTTTGTTTAAAAATAAAAAAAATATATGCTTCTACTTTTGGTACTCTCTATATCAAAAAAGGTAAATACCTAAATATCCAAATTTGATATATATATCGGATATATATCACTATATATCCGATATTTTGGTATTTATATAAATATCAAGATATTTACCTACTTACCCTGCAGTTGTCCGCCATCTTGGAACCGCCATTTGACAAAAGATTCATAATCTCCGAGCCAGAAAAACCCACAGACAAATTTTGAATCGAATCGGACCATAATCACAAATCTCGTCCGCAATTATGAAATTATTAATTTTAACGAAAGATTTTGTATCGAATCAGAAACCAAATCACAAATCTCGCTTTTTTGTTTTTTCTTTAAAAACATTTATAATGGAGTACCCACCTGCTACTGGAATTAGGAACAGTGAACACCTATCAAATATCAAATCATTCGGACGTATGCAAGTGAAAATTTTGTTCAACGATTCCATTACATACCTACATATATCATAAAGGTCAAATTAGTATGAAACGTGTAATAAGAAAAACAAGTAGGTATCCCATAAAAGTAATTCTGGTCCAATACATTTGAAAAAAGTAATAGAATCGGCTGTGTACGTCAGCGTTGTATATTTATTTTGTTCTGCATGCATGTCATGTTTTATCTGATATTTCAGACTTCATTATCTATTTCTTTTTGCCATATACTTCTTAAAATTCACATTCAGAACATTTCCGAGATAGTTGAAACAGATTTTGCTAAAATACTTTTTCGATTCTTGATACATTGTGACTGGATTCCATTATATTTATTCATTTGAAATTTTCATGCAAACTTTCAGATTACCACGAACACAAACAGGTTTCAATCTAGATTTGAAATTTGGAAAAACGAGCACCGAATTATCTAATTCGGACCTGTATCTTACGAAAATCGCCAAGTTAGAAGTGAGTTTGTATGTATTCCATCGGGAGAACACGCACTGCCATCTGGCGATATACGTTTCTTATTTAGGAAGCTATAGAGAACGTTAAAAGACGTCAAATATTCATGTTTGTAACTAATCACGCTAGATGACACTCGCGTTTGGGTCCAATATCATTGTCTAAAGAATTATAGTCGATCAACCATTGTCTAAAGAACTTCTTTAGACAATGGGTCAACCTTATGGGATTATTATTGGATGACGATGGGGTTTATTAGTAGATGGCGCCAGCACGATTGCCCCCAAAAAGGAGACAAACGAATGAGATGGAAAGTGTCGTAGTAATAGCGTAAAGTGAATAATGAATGGACATTATTTCATGTTTTTGATTGGCTCAGTGTCCGTTCCACCTGCCATTTGCAAGTAAACGAGAGAGCAAAGTAGCGAACTTTCGTGGTGTTTGGCATTTCATTGTTTTTTTCTTGTTAGGTCTCACAGTCAGTTTTCGAATTCACATAGATATTTTCAGGGTGATTTCTCTTGACTAATGTTTAGGGGAGGATGTCTAACGTTCATGATGACAACCGATGATTGGTTTATGAAGGTGATAAATTTCCGACAGTTACCATATTATTTTCTGTTTTTATTGAAAGCTTTTATTTAACTTGCTCTGTGTGTGTTAGATGGGTACAAATCTTGCAAGCTGAATTAGAATCACTTCCTCTTATTCTATAGAATAGAAATTTTTCGTGTTGGTTCAGTTCCGATGACAAAACATTAATGTCGAAGAAATTGTCCCCCCTGCCCCCCGAAAGTTAGATAGAGAATGCGTAGTGTTTCGGAAGTTTTATTGACGGATTTGGACGTCAGAATTAACAGCGAAAAAAAATAAGTAGGGGGGGCGCCCCCCCCCCCTTCTCTAGAAAAGTTGGAAAACTAACTCGTGAAATTAAAATCGGAAAAATCTCTAAAAATCGTGAAAAATATCTGACAGTTGAATGTTATGGTTTATAAAAAAGAATTGTCCCCCTCCCTCCGTCCTCCGAAAGCTAGATAGAGAACGCGTAATTATAATCGGAAAAATCTGTAAAAATAGTGAAAAATATCTGACCGTCGGAAATTATGGTTTAAAAAATTTGGCCCCTCCTTTACCCCCTCAAAAGCTAGATAGAGAACGCAAAAGAATTCGGAAAATGTTTCAACAGTTTCGGACATGGAAAATAATGATGAAAACCAAAAATAGATCTTGGGGCTCGCCCTCCTTTCCTGTCACAAAAAAATAGAAAAACTCGCGGAATAGAAATCGAAAAAATCCGTAAAAATAGTGAAAATTTTCTGGCCATTGGATAAAACGGATTAAAAAATATTTACCCCTCTGCCCCCCTCTAAAGCTATTTAGAGAACACGTAGAAATTTGGAAAAATTTCCAACGGTAAATTAACAGGCAAGCGACCGTGCAACAGTGGCGCATTGAATGAAATGGACAGACTAAGAAACATATTCACAGAAAACTAAAAAAGAAATGAATAAAAAATCTTAAAAACCTTTTATTTAAATGCACTAAAGCGAAAAACCCATAATTTTGTTACATTATAAAATTTTAAATGATATAAAAGCTTGTCGTGAGAATAAATCTTGAGGTTATTTTAAATTTAATTTACCATAAGAATTCCATATATACAACTCGCGACAAACTTTTATATCATTTAGAATTTTATAATGTAACAAAATGATGGGTTTATTCACTTTAAAATTCATTTTCTTCATTTTAGTACATTTAAATAGAAGCTTTTCTCTAAAATGTTTTTTTTCAAGTTTATTTATTTCCCATAAAGTCAAAGTTGTAAAAACTAATAAGGGTTTTCTTTAGAAATTAGGCATTATCTGCGACTGAATTTGAAGTTTTAGTCGATCGTTCGAAATAACCTCTATAAGTGGATATCCTTATCAAAAATAAAAATTTATGACTTCATGACCAATATGCACAGAAAACTCATATAAAGAAGATAAAATAGTCATTTATATGTGATACAAAAGATAATTTGTCCTCCATCTTGAATGTTCGTATTGGTCTCCAACCCAACAAGCCCCTGTATAGGTACCAATTTTGAAAGAATCTAATCAAAAATCGTATTCGCCATTTCGAATTTTGAAAAAAAACAAAATCTACCCGATATTCGAATTATGAATAGTTGGACAATAAATCACAAAAACTGTTCGCTATCTTGGTTTCTTCCCTTGTGAATGTCGTAATGAACCTGAATGAATTTAATTGACACCTGCCAAATTTAAAGATGATTGGATCAGTGGAATTGGCTCAAAATTTCCACTGAAGATTTGACCCCGTTGTAAACAGTAGATACCACACTTGTTACGTGTGAGTGAAACTGAACAAAAGCTTGTACAAATAATATGTTATTATTTACCTAACTCATTAGGTACCTTCAAGCACTAATGAATATTCTTTGTTGTCAAAACATATCAACTGCGATAGAAATTTTTTTTGTACCTATACTTGGGCATCATTTTTCAGTAAGAATATTGCTACATTACGTGTTTCATTATATTAGGCTTAATTGCAGCAATATGAAATTACCACTGATCATCATCTGATATTCGAAACATCCGAATGCAAACTTTGACTCGTCTTTTATTCTGCTAAACATCTCACCAATGACAATATTCTGCACATTTCTGAATGAAGTGAATTAAAACTGGCGTTCTATTTTAAAAAGAGACAGAAGTATAGTTTAGCGTGCCATCCGATGACGGCGCCACATTACTGGATACATTTTCAATGTTTCCAGTAAAATAGTATAGATGTCTCAGATGACGGCCATCCAATGCATTTTGCACAGGGATTGTTTGACTATTCTTCTTTAGGCAATGCCAATATCTTTTCAATAGGTATTGACTATCTTACTTGTATTTAAACAATGATATGGGTGACACTATTTAAAATGGTTTTTGTTCCATTTTTGTATTGGACGCCTAGCGAAAGAGATGCAATTCACGCATCAATGAAATGAGCGATTTTCTATGAGTGATGCTTCTGAATAACATTATCTCTTATCTCATTTACTTATATACAGTGTCCGCCAAAATCTTGTAACCATGCATATGGGAAACTTTTTTATTAGACATTACAAAGAAGTAACTTCATTTTCATCGTAGGTTTTTATCATTCCATAGGAGTTATGTTTGGTTTAATTTTCAGTTTCCCTTCTCAATACGAAATTATTTCGTCTATTGTTTTTTTTTGTTAAAATTGTTTTTTCCGTTAACCAGCTGTCATCCCCTTACGAACGGCAGCCCTCAGAAGTCGAAACTTGTGCGAGCCAAGGATTAACGAGGTCTTACCTTTTTACGTGCGATTCCTAGCACTTTCTCGGGCCATCAGAAAAAGTTCTGCAGTCGCTAGGATTTGAACCTTTGCCAAAAGTGATTGAAACAATGTCGCTTTATCCACTCGGCTACCTGGCCCATTTATACCTGCACCATTTATACCGAGATTTATATAGGAGCAGCGCTTGCAGAAATCTGAATCTATTTACTCATATCTGGCCTAATTTCGAGTTACAACCCTAAATTAGCTTAATTTCGAGTTGTAACTCGAAATTAGCCTAATTTCGAGTTGTGACTCGAAATTAAGAAAAAAATATCGCATGTCCGTTCTACGCCGTTGTAGTATTTCCTTCTCGAACAATATGTGGGTTTTCGTAACTCTAATAATGACAATTTTGTTTATTTACATTTTCGTTTAGCCAAAAAAAAAACATATACTTGTCACAAGATTACGAATGACTAGATTGAATACGGTTTCACAAAACTCTATTCTCGTAACAAAATCGGGAGCTTATGAAGTGTCTGCATCGTAAAGGAATAAAAAAAGTTATATAATTTCGGTGCTTTTCTCTCAGGCTCGTGTAACATACGAGGATGTATTGATATCTAGTTAGCTTAGACCAGTTCCCTGCATAAACAAAATATTGCGTTACCATAGCAACGAACAATAACTTATTAGAAGTGTCAGTGTAAAGTTTGACGTCAAAAAAGTAAACAAGAGTACCAGTGTGAAAACAGAAACGGTTGCAACGCCAGAAACGAAATATTAGTACATGCGCAAGGGTGTCATATGTTACTCCATGGAAATCTTCCGAATTTATATTGCAATTGTGGTTTTCTATATTATTATCATGAAAATGATCAAGATGAAAGAAGGTTTAGCCACAAAAATGATAAAATTATGATAAATGGTGCTTTTAATAAAACATGAGATCATATTTATCAGTGGCTGAGACAATCACATATATCATGGGATGAAAAGTGCGTTTTTGGAAATTTATTTTCCAGTGTATATTCAGAACGATCTTATAAAGCATACCTACCACATCTCAATACGCACCCTTCAAACAACCCCCGAAATCACCGGAATCTACAAAATAGCGTTAATTTATCGTTTCTGGGAATTTTTTACTCAATGTATATTCAAAACGATCTGAGGAAGCATATCTACCTCATTTCAGATTTTGTATCTAGATACGCACCCTAGAAACTACCCCCGAAATCACCGAAATTTACAAAATTGCGTTAATTCATAGTTTCTGGAAATTTCTTTCTGACTTTATATTGAACGGAGCCAAATCTGGTGAATAAGAGGGGTGTTCTAGTATTTCAAACCATAAATCACGAATTTTTTGCATGGCAACATGAGATTTGTGTGCAGGGGCGTTGTCCTGTAAAAACAAAACACCTTTGGATAGCTTTCTGCGTCTTTTCTCTTTAATTTTTTCCCGTAGAGTGGTCAGTAATGTCGAATAGTAATTTCCAGTTATTTTTCTACCCTTATCCAAAAAATCAATCATGATTACTCCATGGCAATCCCAAAAAACTGAAGCAAGAACTTTTCCAGCAGATTTTTGGACACGAAACTTCTTAGGTCTTGGAGAATCGGAGTGTCGCCATTCCATCGATTGTTGCTTTGTTTCTGGATCGTAGAAATGCACCCAAGTCTCATCCATAGTAACAATTCGGTTTAAGAAGTCTACATCGTTTTCAAATCGAGCACAGATCGAACGCGATGCTACTACCCTTGCACGCTTTTGGTCAACATTCAAACATTTGGGGATCCATTTTGCAGCAATTTTTCTCATGTCCAAATTGACGTGAACTATATGATGAAGGTGTTCGTTTGAAATATTCAGTGCTTCAGATATCCGTTTTAGCCCAATTCGACAGTCTGTTAAAATCATGTCATGAACTGCATCGATATTTTCGGAGACTGACACAGAAACTGGCCTTCCCGATCGGTCATCATCTTCAATGGAAAATTTACCTCTTTTGAAGCTTGCAGTCCAATTTTTCACGGTCGCATACGAAGGACATTGATCACCAAGGGTATTAGCATATCTTCGTAAATCTGCTTACCTCTTAACCCTTTTGAATACAGGTACTTGATGATGGCTCGATACTCCAATTTTTCGATTTCCACAATTTCGGTGGACATATTTTTTCTTTTAATTTATTGCGTAACTCTGGTTTACTTTTTTGACGTCAAACTTTACACTGACACTTCTAATGAGTTATTGTTCGTTGCTATGGTAACGCAATATTTTGTTTATGTAGGTAACTGGTCTAGGCTAACTAGATATCAATACATCCTCGTAGATTCTCTTATCACTGATGAGCTACATACTCAATGCACCCACAGAAATCTACTTGAGAGTTCTGTGGGTTTTCATAGAGTGCCAATCCTTGTATATCTTTTACCGCTTACGTTTAGTAATATTTTCTACCCATTTGGCGAGGAATAAATTGGCAAATGTTGGTTGCATGTTTCTACCCTCCTAGGAGAGAGAATCCCTCCGAAATTTGCTTTTGTAAACCGAGAATAGCGATGTCTATAATTACCTGTACCTACTTTATATTTAGCATTGCAGGACTTTTGGAAACGAGAACGCTCAAACAACATTTCTATTCAAGGGCGGTTTTGTTAGGAAATCGTTAACAAACCAGAGACGTACTGCGATATCGTCACGAGTTTTACCACTTCCCTTCGTTATGATATAACCATCAGTTTTATAAGTAATCTGTAAGAAGATTCACTGATATATCCATGATAATAATGAGGTTGTCTTTAGGTTGAATTGATGATTGTCGGCATTTTGAAATCGGTTCTGTTAAAGTAGGACAAAAAACGAGTTCAGGCCATGAATTCTCTAAACATTTTAGGTGGGTTATGAAGTTTAATTCCTGGTGTTTATGGAAAATTTCCAGGTTTTGATACTTGAGCCCGCCCGTCGTGATAACGAGGGTATTAAACTTATGAAACTTATTTCAAGAGATTAAAATGCACCTCGTTGAAAGTAATTTTTAATAGTCAACTTGGTTAGTAGAATTCTTCTGGACTTCCATTGTCTAGAAATAAAGAAAATAAATACTATGCATATGTTTTGAGTCACGACATTTCAACAGTTAACATCTACTGTCTTTATCAAACTCACTTATATCGTTTCAAACTATTCAGAACTATTTCAGGAATCTGAAAGTAGTTGAAAACAAATGGTGAAAGAGGGGCGCTAGTGAGATATCGTTGTTATAGTTTACCCAATCTCAGTTGAATGAGCTGTAAAACCGGATTAACACGTCAATGACTTCGCCTTCTTGAACGTACTTGCCGACCATAGGCGGAGATATTTTCTCTTGCTTGGGTATAACTTTTCGTATTGCTTGCTGTATAGAAATTTGCGAATATAATGTGTCTTGTTCTTATACTGAATAGAATTGAAGGATTGCGAGTGTATGGGTACGGGACGTTGCTCGTAACTTATTGACAAGTTATCTGACACACTGACAACAAGTCGTTCAAGAAAATAGTATAAGAAAACATCAGGAAACATTGATAATTTATTTGCTGGCACGGCTATCTTATATACACATCAAAGTCGTGGCAAGACTCAATCATCATAATCCTCCGAATCAGACGAATCACCCATGTTTATGATTACTGGTTGAATGGATGGCGAAAGGAAATATTCACGTTCTTTTAAAATCACATGTTAAATGCATTCTGTCCAAAGATGTTTATATTTCCCTCCTAAGATTCTCCTAACATTTTCTACTACTTCTCCCGAGGGGGAAGTAACTAGCCATTTTTTGTACACCTAATGAAAATAATGCAGTAATTAACTCTAATGAAAAATAATGATGTTATACTATTCATCGGAAAATCACTGATTAAAATCCGCGTCTGCTCAGCGATCACCGAGGCGATCACTTACCGATTGTCAGACGGCATAAATTTGCCAACTTGGAACCGAAAAAAATCATATCACGGATCCCCAGAAACATAGATTTCGATTTTAAGTTGAATATGAAATGATTAATGAAGTAATGAAAATGTCATGATGTACACCTAATGAAAGAGTTACTTCCCCCTCGACTTCTCCACTTAGATTTGGACATTGATTGGATTTTCTCAATTTGTTTTTTATACAGGGTGTATCTAAATAACACCGAAAAAATTAAAGGGGTGATTCTGTGATGAAAATTAATGTGAGTGTTTGGTATAAAATTTTTTGAATAAACCCTTCCCGGAAAAGTTACACCCCTTCGAAAATAAAAAAAAAATGGTTTTTCTTTTTTCTTTTCCCTGTATATCAAGCTAAAGACACGAAACTTGGTAAACATTATCTGTCAATAAGAGTACACTTTTGAAATTTTTTCAACCCTGAAGTATGCTTAGAAGGGGTTGATTATTTCAACCCCTAAAATATTTTTTCTTACAACTTTTTTTTGATGAAAATTTTTTCTTTAAAAAGTATGACTGAAAAGCCCAATTCATTAACTAACTTTTTTAACTCTACAAGTTTTTTCTAAAACTTGAGCATTTACGAGAAAAAAAATCTAATGCAATGCATTTTCAAAAAGATGAGCTAACGCGAGTGTATTTTGCTCTAGTGGCCTGTGCTTTGCATAAAAACATTAATACTGACACTAGGATTGTGTAGTGTCATTTTCTGTCACCCATCTTATTGTTTCACAAGTTTTATGATTGTGTATTGTAGGAAATATAAGTTGATTGAAAATATGAATGCATATTCGAATTTGGAAATGGCAGATATGCATTTTACATACGGTCGTGCTAACGGTAATTCATTGGAAGCGCAAAGACTTTATGCTGAACAGTACCCACTCATAGTGGCGCCGTTTGGGTAAAAAGTATTTTTGCAAATATATAAAATTTTGTGTTAATGTATTTATTAGTTGGAGAAATATTTTTTATTTTGCTTGTCAATATATTTATTTTTGATCAAACACAATATATTTACGTTTCAGGTGTATTCCAAATATACAAAAACGTGAATTACCATATATTTATAAATTCGATCTATTTTATATCGTCGAGAGATGGCGCACCAACGCGATTTGGTACAGTATTTGGCAACAGGGCGAAGTCAAGTAAATAAATTAGCTAATAGATGGCGGCCGAATGTAACTGAATCCCAAGGAGACTAAAATTTAACAAGGAGTGTTTGATTCTCATAAGACAATGGGGACACTAGTAGAAAGAGATGAAAGAACATTTGTGACGAAATGTGACGTAGTAGGACGTGTCATGGCCGCCGTTCTTTATAGACTGTGACGGACTAGCTCTTGGTATATGAGAGTTACTGCTGACAGTTTTGTTGCTTGGTTCGAGTTCGACTCTGTACTCATATCCAAGTACGTCACTATGACGCGTCGTTGCTACAAGATTCTGATTGGATAGAGCTTACTAAACCCTCCTTGTTAAATTTTAGTCTCCTTGATTGAATCCTAGAAGGCTTTGGTCTTCTTACGGGTATGGCCAATAGGTGGAGTCTGAATAATTACAATATTCCAAAAACTCCACAAAAATTAGGTCCGATGTTTGTTGAACTAGTGACACATGTCAAAAGTCAATTTTTATGTAATTGCCGTCATTGGTAATGTTTTCAAAGTTTCAAACAAAGTTTTAGTTTAGCAGATTCACAGAAAAGAAAGCAGAAGTCCCAAAATCTTCTGATGAGCCCTGCTGTCACTGATGCAACTTAGGAATATCTTGGTTACCTTTTTTACTGATACAAATATTCCTTTCTTCTGAAAGTGAAGTACCTATTGTGCAGTGAAAAACTGCAAGAATACGGACAAAAGTCATAAATTATATTGTACTCTCAGAGACAAGTTTTTATGGTTAATATTTAAGAAAAATACATAAATTAATGATGATTTCAGTAAAAATAAACATGAAACTACCCTACCACCTTTCCAATTGAGAGCTTGTTTTACCCACTTGTTACCCCAGTCACAGAACAGAACACAGAACTGAAAAGTAGATAGCTGCTGTGCTACTTTAGGTACTAACGACTTCTCCCGGTTGCCATATCCTCAAGCTGTAACAAATCGCGTTGGTAGCGCCATCTCTTGAGGACTTAAAATAGATCGAATTTATAAATATATGGGAACTCACGTTTTTATATATTTGAAACACTTGAAACGTAAATATATTTTGTTTGATCAAAAATAAATATATCGGCAAGCAAAATAATAAATAATGCTCCAACTAATAAATATATTGCACAACATTTTTATATTTGCAAAAAGACTATTTACCCAAACGGCGCCTCATAACCCACAGCGTAGACTACCCCATCATACTACGTTCACAACTATTCACCGACGCTTGCGGGAACGTGGTAATTTTGAAAAAAGAAGTTATGATTCTGGTCGTACTAGAGAAGTTAGAACTGCAGCTGTAGAAGAAGCCGTACTTGATTCAATTGAAGAATTCCCAGAAACTAGTACCAGGAGAATAGCTCGTGTCCTACATGTAAGCCATTCCGTTGTTTTTAGAATTTTAAAAGAACAAATGTTGTATCCCTATCATCTTCAACGGGTGCAGGCGTTAATGATTCGAGATTTTTTACCCCGTGTGATTTTTTGTCAGTGGCTTATTAATGTGATTGGCCAAGCACCACAGTTCTTAGGTAATATTTTATTTACTGACGAGGCGAGTTTCTCAAGAGACTGTATTAGAAATTTTCACAACAATCACCTTTGGGCTGACGAAAATCCTCATGACTTTTTTGAAGGAAATCATCAGTATCAATTTTCATTAAACGTGTGGCTCGGAATTATTGATAATCATTTAATTGGTCCCCATTTTCTTCCGCTACGATTAAATGGTGAAGCATATTGTCATCTCCTTGAAGAATTACCTGTTCTTCTTGAAGAGGTTCCCATTCAAATTAGGCAACATTCATGGTTTATGCACGATGGTGCACCAGCTCATTTTAGTATACGTGCAAGAACTCACCTGGATGAGGTGTATGCCAATCAATGGATAGGTCGAGGAGGACCTGTAAACTGGCCAGCCCGCTCCCCTGACCTTAATCCTTTGGATTTTTGCATATGGGTATATCTGAAATCTTTAATATACACAAACCCAGTTGAAAATATCGATGATCTGCGAAACCGCATTGTAGCAGGGTGTGAAACTATAAGAAATTCTCCAGGAATATTTCATCGTATACGCAATTCTATGAGGAAAAGGGTAGATGCTTGTATTGAAGCTGAAGGCGGTCATTTTCAACATTTATTATAATTGTATTGTCGATATTCGACAGGTTTTTGTTCATTGTTTGTTCACTTTTGTTTTTAGTTGTAGAAGTCTCATAATCATAATCATAATTTGGTTGGCTGTTGTTTAATAAAATGCTATTTTACATGAGCTTATTTATTTTTTTCTCATAAATGCTTAAGTTTTCGAAAAATACTTGTAGAGTTAAAAAAGTTAGTCAATGAATTGGGCTTTTCAGTCATACTTTTTTAAAGAAAAAATTTTCATCTAAAAAAAAGTTGTGAGAAAAATATCTTAGGGGTTGAAATAATCAACCCCTTCTAAGCATACTTCAGGGTTGAAAAAATTTCAAAAAGTGTACTCTTATTGACAGATAATGTTTACCAAGTTTCGTGTCTTTAGCTTGATATACAGGGAAAATAAAAAAGAAAAACCTTTTTTTTTTTCATTTTCGAAGGGGTGTAACTTTTCCGGGGAGGGTTTTTTCAAAAATTTTTATACCAAACACTCACATTAATTTTCATCACAGAATCACCCCTTTAATTTTTTCGGTGTTATTTAGATACACCCTGTAAATGCCCAAACCAATTCAATGGGGTTGAAAACACAATAATACGCAGGTAACCTCAGAAGCGTATGACCAGAATGTTTACAAAGTTCATCAATAATATATTCTTTTCCAAAATTTTCATTTTTAATTATACGTAGTAATACCTCCTTCGTGGCTTTTTGGGGAATATTTAATTTTTCATATGCCATAAATTCCAAAATGTCTCCTTTTTTGTTGCTTCCGTCGGTATTTTTATCTTTTGACGCGAGTGGCATGACGCATTATCCATTACAATAACAGAAGTTGGTGGTATATTTGGTAATAATGGTTCACTGAACCATTTTTCGAATAAAGTTGCAGTTATTATATCCTCATGATAATCTGCTGAACATTTTTTTATTCGTTTTGCTGACAGCAGCAACGCGTTCGGTACAAAACCATCTTCACTACCCGCGTGTACAATAATTATACGTTTTCCTCTGGAACATGGTGTTTGGAGACAACAGTTTTGGGAGTTATCTACCCATCCATACCGAATCACATCATGACTATCGAACCAAGTCTCGTCAAGATATACTATATACAGGGTGTCAATTTGAAAACTTCCCACCCTTAATATCTTCCTTCCAGTAAACAATATGAGTAATCGAAAAAACAGGTCAATTTTATTGTCAAGGGGGACACTTTCACGGACTATTTGTAGCCCTCGTGGTTCAACCCCCTAGGAGGGGTAGATGTTACCCTTCGAATTTTAAATGGGAAGGGGGGTCAAGTGGCACATCATTTTGATGGGCGTTCAATTCTTGTTCCAATGGTACCCTGACTTATTATTTTGTGATGAGCATTTTCCGAAAAATTGCGTTCTAAACTAACAGAAGTAATTATTAGAACGCCTATACTGAGATGCATTATTGTATTGACTCCCTTTAATAAAAATGGTTAGAAGAGTAGGTGGCACCGCTCCAACCCTTGAATGACAGGAATAAATTTATTACGCATGGGATTTTTTATTTGGTGGTTATTTTCCTTCTACACAATAAAATTTAATTTGCGAGAAAGACATTTCCAACATAAAATCTACTTACGCTTATCTTATTAGCTGTTCGAAATGTTGTTCATTTTGCTCTAAACAGTAATACAGTCTGTTTTCGAACTCCCCTCTAACATTACGGAAAACTTCACTAGGAATTGACTGGCATGCTGCTGTAATTCGTCTTTTAAGTTCGTCAATATCAGAAGGTTGTGTTTTATAAACAACGGATTTAAGATGCCCCCAAAGAAAGAAATCTAAGGGTGTTAAATCCGGTGATCTCGGAGGCCATTCAACTGATCCCCTTCTGCCAATCCATCTACCCGGAAATCTCTCGTTTAACCACTGTCGGACGGGAAGAAAATAATGAGGTGGAGCACCGTCCTGCTGGAAATGTAACAGATCCTCCTGCAAAAGTTCATTACCTTCTGCATCAATTTGAGTTTCTAGCTCGTGAGTTATAAGAGGATCGATAGTCTCTTCAAGCATATCAAGGTACAGATTGCCAGTCAAGTTTTCTTCCAGAAATAATGGACCAAGAATGGCATTTCCAAGAATACCAGCCAAAACATTAACTTTTTGTGGGTGTTGTGTATGCCCTTCCCGAAAAATATGTGGGTTTTCGTCACTCCAATAGCGACAATTTTGTCTATTAACATTGCCATTCAGAAAAAATGAACACTCATCGCTGAAACAGATGTTTAACAGAAGATTAGGGATGGTATTGACTCGATGAGACATGATTTCACAAAACTCTATTCTTCTATCATAATCATCCTCGTGGAGCTCTTGAAGAATCTGCATTTTATATGGATGAAATTTATGCATTTTCAATGCTTTTCTTATAGTCTCGCGTGACATTTCCGTCTGTTCTGATACTGATCGTAAGGAGCTCGTGGGCTCTGCAGCAAATGTTCCCAAAACTTCAATTTGAGCTGCTTCATTTAGTACTCTGGGGTTATTTCTTTTTTTATTTGTCACTGAACCAGTTTCGTAAAACTTATTCACCAAATCAAGCACATACCGGTGACTTACATTACAATTTGGATGTCTTTCGTTAAAAAGACATGCCGCCCTTCGTGCGCACTTTCCAACTTCGCCATAAATTACAATCATTTCAATTCTGTCTTGAAGAATGTAAACCATTTTTACACTTTTATACACTTATCAAAGTAATTCCTAAACAGCCCAACAGGTACAACGGTATTCACAATACTACCACATAGTTCAAATTTGCTAACCAATTTTTTGCCGGAAAACAGAAACTTTTTACAGCAGAAGTAGCAAAAAAGGAAGGCTATCTGTACAATTTCTGCGATGACACTTAAAAATTCAGCATTTAATAAACACAACTTTACTACCATCTACGTTTTACTATTAGACTACTTTTTTATGTAAAGTGTTTGGAGCTAATGGCTAATGTTACCCCTAATAAAGGGTTGGAACGGTACCACCTAATATTCTAACCAGTTCTGGCCAAACCATGCATCTCAGTATAGGCGTTCTAATAATTACTTCTGTTAGTTTAGAACGCAATTTTTCGGAAAATGCTCATCAAAAAATAATAAGTCATGGTACCATTGGAACAAGAATTGAACGCCCATCAAAATGATGTGCCACTTGACCCCCCTTCCCATTTAAAATTCTAAGGGTAACATCTACCCCTCCTAGGGGGTTGAACCACGAGGGCTACAAATAGTCCTTGAAAGTGTCCCCCTTGACAATAAAATTGACCTGTTTTTTCGATTACTCATATTGTTTACTGGAAGGAAGATATTAAGGGTGGAAAGTTTTCAAATTGACACCCTGTATGTATCTACGATTCCCGATGTTCTTTTATTTGTCGCAAGTAATCTTGCCTTTGCAGAACGAGCCGGGGTGATTCCATTATTGCCATTCGCTGATTTAGTTTTTTGTGTTTGAAACCACAGTCTAAAATAATTTGGAGTAATGTTTCCTGCGACTTATATGTATACTCAGCTATAATATCCCAAGGACATTGGTAACTAACGAAATAATTTTATCACAGTTTTCGAAAGCACGTTATTTGGTAACATCCCGAAGGCGGAGGGATGTTACCTAAAATAACGTGCTTGAGGAAGTTGTGATAAAATTATGAGTTATTTATCAATGTTCGAGGGATATTCGGTGAGAAAAATTTTTGCAATTCGAACAAATTATTTATTGAACACACAGTTATTAAAAGAACAATTCGTATAATGATATTCCGTTGATCTTGCCGTATTCGCCTCGGTTACTGCATAGGTGTTTCCACGCATACTATTGATTATTTGGTTATGATGTTCCTGATCAATATTCAAATAAGGTTTTATGGAATTTCCATTATTGTGCCCAGTAATTTTCAACAATTGTTGTTCTTGAACTCCACTCTTTGCTAGTTGACTGACTGCAGTTGCTCTAGTAGAGTGATTGGTTTCGTATCCAAGCCAATTGCTTCAGCAGAAGATTTTGTCCATCCGTTGATTATATTTCTACCCAGATGCATATTGATGGTTTTATTGGTTATTTCGACACACATGACTAGAAATAGACAAATTTGATTTTTTGAGCAAACAATTTTCAGTATAATCAGATAATTTGTTTTTGATTGATTCCAAGGTAGGTACTTCGTTTCCTTTATAGAAATCATAAACTTGCCTTCGAAGAAAATCTTTTGTGGCCTCAGCAACTTTGTTTAATTTCTGATCTTCTCGTTTTCTTTTACGATAATGATCTACAACATCCTCTTGTTTAACCACTCTGTAAATAGTTGAATGCCCCAAACTGGTGAGATGAGATATCCTTCCGAAAATTTCATTGTCACATTTGTCGTTCATTTCCCTTTTAAGATTTTTATATATATTTAGAACAAGTCTTTGGGTCTGAACATGAAGATCTTTGTTTTTAAATTATGAGTCTTGTTCCTCACGTTCTTCGAATTGTTCATCAGGTTGTGACTCTTTAGACCAAAAGCCACCAATATGAAACCCCGTGGGAATTTATGACTTATACTTTTTTTTGTTGGTAGTACCTACCAACCGGAAGAAGAATTGAATTGTTTGCCTATCTTAAATTACAGCATATTCCGGAAAATAAAGAAAAACTGAAGAATTAAAAAAAATTGTTTTGTTTAAGTTTAATTTTACAAAAGGGTAGGTACATTAGTTACCATGTTTTTTATGAACTAATTTGGTATTCATTTAAGGTCTAATAATGAAAAAAAAATTAAAAAATCTCAACAGCATATGATTTTATAATATCTTTTATAATCAACTGTCATTTTCTTCATCCTCGTATATTATGTCGTCTAAGTTTTGTACTTCTGGTTCATCTTCATCTTCAAATTCGTCTGGCTCGAAGGTTTCTGGAACGTCAAGCAGTTCGAGTGGCAACGGATCTCCTTTAATCCAATTTCCACCCATGTCCCACTGGAGTTGGTGTGGAGGGTTTAGCTACATGTGCGTTATTCCATAAGTAACATTGGTAGTTGACACGTTTTATGTGGTTTTCTAGTTTGCATGGAGGAAGTAGACTTAAATCCATACCTTGATTGTTGGGCAGAGAAAATGCAGTTGTGGGAGAATACTTTTGTATTTAAAATTATTATTATTTATTTTTCCGGTATATGCTGTAATTCGCAAGTTGCTACAATAAATACACAAACGTTTATACTTAAACTTTAATGCTGATTTTCACACTTTTAGTTTAAAAAACCGCGATATATGTTTTGCAAATACAATGGATTCTTCAAACAGAAGTATACTGAGCTATACTATTACAATGTCCTTCTTTTCTATTCCCAAATTGTTAATTAATTTGGGAACAGTTTTATACCTGTTTTTGGATAACTCTATGATAAAAAAATAGTGTTTGTCGATAAATAATTACATTTATACCTAGACTAACGGCAAAACAAAATAAGTAGAGAGAAAATATTGAGTTCTGTTTGATCGTTCATTAAGTACGCTGCTGTTCTTCTTTTCATAAATATCACCAGGCTGCCGGTCAGCAATAAAAATATTAAGAGGTGATTTACGGTAATTTATGCAACAGGCGGTCAGCGCATTACTGATTGCTTTCCACGCTTCGAACGGTTACACGAAAAATATACTTAATCTGGTCTACTGTTTTCTTTATATAGGGAATAATATTTATTTGATTTTCCGTTTTCATCCTTCATTCGTTATTACACCATGTGCTATTTTGAACTAACCCTATATATTGAGCTGATTGAAGTCATATTCTATTGATATTGGATAAACTATACCCGGTATATTTCAATTATTAACCAAAAGACCGCGACTCCTCGTTTTTATAATCAGTGTCTCACATCGCTAGATATGCCCACGGACTATAATATACAGGGTCGCTGATATGTATGGAAACGGTCGATTATTTCCTAAATTAAGATAGCTAGCGAAAAATGTTGAGATACAAAAGTTCTAGGGTTTTTCAAAATCCATCATATTAACGAAAAATTAAGTATACAGGGTCAGTCAAATAGTCAGGACGAAACAAAGTTGCTTTTTCTCTAATGGGACACCCTGTATATTATTTCACATTTCAATTTTTCTCAAAATTCTGAACAAAATTTATTCAGCACATCATTTCCTAAATTCAACAGTTTTCAAGATATCGAATTTTGAAAATAATTTTCTAATAAATTATCCAAAAATGTTTTAGTCCATTAAGTTCATAGTCCATCAAGTTACCTTTGAAAGTTTCCAGCTCCATAACAACGCCGCGTCGTTCTTTTGTCTAACAGTGATGATCTTGACAACACATGTCAGAAATACATTTAGTGTAAATAATTTTCGAGCAAAAATGGCACGTTTATCTGATACTGAGCGTATTGAAATTTCAATGATCATAGGATACGGTGATAGAAGACGAAGTTGTGACTAGTGGATATTTTTAATGAATTGTATCCCAACCGGGAACCCATTTCTAAATCAACCGTTTCAAAAACATTGCAGCGTTTTCATGAAACTGGAGGTGTCAAAGATCGTCCAAAAAGTGGAAGACCAGTAAGCGTTACAAATGAAGAAAATTCTTTGAATGTCATGTTAGATGTGGTGGAAAATCCAATAAATTCAGCACAACAGAGGGCTTTGACTCATACATGAGTCGATATTCCATTCAAAAAATTTGCAAACTGCAAAAATTCCACCCATATAAAATTCATTTGGTACAAGAATTGAGTGAGGACGATTTTGATCGTAGAATCGAGTTCTGTGAAGTTATTATTGATAAATTAAATGAAAATGTCAACTTTGTCAACCACATATTGTTTTCTGACGAATCTACATTTTGTTTAAACGGGCACGTAAATCGACACAACTGTAGGTATTGGTCAGACCAAAATCCACATTGGATTGAGGAAGTTCATACTCAACGGCCACAAAAAGTAAATGTCTGGTGTGTCATTATTGGTGGACACGTCATAGGATCTTATTTTATTAACGGAAATTTGACCTCTGCACGATATTTGTCACTTTTACAACAGCATATTATTCCAGAGCTTAGACGATTATTCCCGAATAATAACAATCCCAATTTGCTGGCAGAACAAATATGGTTTCAACAAGATGGGGCTCCTCCACATTTTGGACGTGTGGTACGGGCATATCTAGATAAAACTTTTCCTGATAAATGGATTGGGCACAGGGGAGCAATCGAATGGCCAGCTAGGTCTCCCGATATGACCCCACTTGACTTTTTTTTATGGGGTCACTTAAAAAATGTAGTTTACAAAATTAGGCCGCCAAATATCGAAGAGTTGCAAGAAAGAATAAGGCATGAAATTTCTACAATTCCTCCTCACATGGTTTTAGATTCACTACAAAATTTTGTTCAGCAAGTTCATTACAGTCAGGAGGTAAATGGTAAACACTTTGAGCACCTTATTAAATAGAAGCCCAAAGAAAAATTTGTTGATTATTAAAACTTGTTTTCTTTCTTTTTCTCCTGGCATAACTATTGTTTCATAACATTTCAAATATCCTAGACATTCATTAAAAAATACATTTTATAGATTCAAGCATTTTTATTAACCCTGAAGAAATATGCTTTTTTATTTCCTGTAAAAAATTATAATTAAATTGTAATCATATCCACATATTCCATCTTGTGTGACTCTCATAATAAATATCCATTATTTCGTGCTTTTTCTTCAATAAATATGAGAGTAGTATCAAGTTATTTTCAAAATTCGATATCTCGAAAACGGTTGAGTTTAGGAAATTATGTGCTGTATCAATTTTGTTCAAAATTTCGAGCAAAATTGAAATATTGGAATAATATACAGGGTGTCCCATAAGAGAAAAAGCAACTTTGTTTCGTCCTGACTTTTTGACTGACCCTGTATACTTAATTTTTAGTTAATATGATGGATTTTGAAAAACCGTAGAACTTTTGCACCTCAACATTTTTCGCTAGCTATCTTACTTCAAGAGATAATCGACTGTTTCCATACATATCAGCGACCCTGTATACGTTCATTTAGATGTGACCCAATCCAGCATATTTCTATCAACAAACGGTACAGGGTGTTTTAAGCAGACAACGAAGGAATCGTAGATCGACTGCTACTGGTGATCTCAATTCGTAAATGAGTTTGAATTGTCTGCGGAAAGTTTCCTTGAACTTTGGCGACAGAATCGATCAATACCACGTTCCATGCGTTTACTCAAATAGTTGAATCGAGAGAGACGGATACATCCAGAATGTAATCGTGCAGGTCGTACCACCACTACATTAAATAAACATTGAAGGCCGTCATTAGTTCGCTAAGGCTTAGTTACAGTGTTTACCAAAATACAGTGCGACGCTAAATTATGGAACAAATTCATTATTTCTGAATATAAAGACATATCGGAAAAATCCTCGGACAGGTCGATTTTCTTTTCCGATGGGCCAATTTTTGAACATCACCCAAAATATATAGGGTTATCCCAGTATATTTGTCCATATTTGGTTAGGGATCGTCATTACAAATCCAGTGATACCAGGTTTAATGGGACTATGTCAAACGGCTGCGGAGATATGGCCAAAAAACTTCTCCATATACCCAATGAGTGCGACAGAGACTTTTAACCTTCTGAATCGTGTGGAGTCTCGCAGTAATACTCATTAGACATACGAGGAAGTTTTTGGCCATATCTCCGCAGCCGTTTGACATAATCCCATCAAACTTGGTATTATGGGCCGTGGTGGTCGGCTGGTAAAAGCGTACGCCTCGCAAGCGTGGGGTCGTGAGTTCGATCCACCGATTCACCGGTCTCGTCTGCGTCTGCGTCTTCCCTAGCTCACACAAGTCTCTCGAAGACTTCCGAGGTTTGCGCGTAGGGGTGCAATCGGTTGACGGAAATAACAATTTTAACAATAACAATAACAACAATCACTGGATTCGTAATGACGATCCCTAACCAAATATGGAAAAATATACTGGGTGTCCAATTTAAAAATATCACCAAAGTCATTTTTACTCAATTGCGGATAACCCTATATATTTTGGGTGGGGTTCAAAAATTGGCCCATCGGAAAAGAAAATCGACCTGTCCGAGAATTTTTCTGAAATATCTTTATATTCAGAAATAATGAATTTGTTCCATAATTTAGCGTCGCACCGTATATGCACCATATTTAATTTTTTAATTCTCAGAAATTGTTATTCCTGGTAAGAGTTGGTGCATTCTAAATGCACAATTTTGGGGAGACTAATGTGTGTGAAAAAAGGCAAAGAGTGATAACTTACTGTAGTAAAAATAGTCCTAACGTTTTAAATTAATTTATTTGTACCAGAGTATGACAATTCCGTTAGGATTCAACCACCGATCAATAAAATATGTAGAGAGGGCTTTTCTATCTCTTTCTTGAAAGCAATACACCCGACGTTGTTTACAAACATGAATGCCCGAGTTGTGTTAAAAAAGGGCATTGTCGGATATTTTCGTTTGTACTCGTTGATCAGGCTGGAATTCCGTATTATATTCACTCTTAAATTGACGATCGTGTTTGTTTACGTCCGTTTACGACTTATTTATCGCCTTGTCAAATCCAACCATGGGCGTCGCAGCAAGGTAATCATGGCATAAACCATATTTAATTGGCATTCTGTATCGACCTTTTTAGTGGTATTAAATGAGTTGACTTTCAATAAATCTGCCAATTTTTATCCCGAGAAAAATACACTATTTATTGAAATAGCAGTTAAAAAAACTTTGTTACTATGTAAGTCAACTTCAAAAACGATTACCTATCAATAATTAGGAAAAACTTGTTGCAGTGTAGGCACACTGAAAAGTATGTAAGTAAGCAAACTCAACTATTTATAACCAAATTCAAATCATTTAGCCACTAGCTATTATAGACTCAATCTGATAGGTAGTGGATTATCACAGGGATTATCACGTAAGTAATCGGTTCAGCAGAAGTTTTCGATGTTCCCAATTATTATATAAAATTTTGTAAACATGGAATATCACATACAGGGTGGGCCAATGGAAACTTTCCACCCTAATTTGTAGGATTGAAAATCACAATTGTAGAAAACGCTCGAACACGTCGATATTTGATTTGAGGGGGAACTAATTTTCAGTGGTTGTCACCCCCGTAGATATAACCCTGTAGCTGGGGGGTGAACAACCCTCAAAATTTGGGAAAAAGGGCGTGCCATACCTCTTTTTGAAGGTCTCATTGAGTTCTTCATGACCCTATAATTTTGCCTTATTATTTTCATCGATAACGAAATGACAGGTTGTCAAAATCTTGGTATGAGACTATTGTTTTCGTAATAAAAATACCAAATAATTAAAGTTTCAAGTTTAATAATCAGGTGTACACGTCAAAGTTATCGTACAAACTGTTCGAAATGTCCGCCATTAACATTCATGCAATAATAAAATCGCTGCTCTATCTCTTCTCTAACATTCTGCAACATATCAGCAGTTATTCTTTGACACTCTACAGTTATGCGTTCTTGCAGAACTTGAAGAGAAGCCGGCTGTATTTTATAAACAGTTGACTTCAAATGGCCCCAGAGAAAGAAGTCAAGAGGAGAAAGATCAGGAGACCTTGCAGGCCACTCAGTAGATCCTCTACGGCCAATCCAATGTCCTCGAAAATTTTCGTCTAGAAAGTTCCGAACGGGTGCTGCAAAATGTGGTGGAGCTCCATCTTGTTGGAAAAAAAATTATTGTGTGTCAAGTTGTTATCTTCGGCAATGACCTGCCTTATTCTAGGAAAAATAGTTTCTTGAAGCAAAGTAAGATACAGCTGTCCCGTCAGATTGCCTTGCAAAAAGAATGGCCCAATGATGTGCTTTCCTAAAATACCTGCCCAGACATTCAACTTTTCAGGATGTTGAGTATGGCTCTCTCTAAATAAATGTGGGTTTGAATCGCTCCAGTATCGACAATTGTGTCGATTGACCAATCCATTTAGAAAAAAGGAACATTAATCTGAAAAGCAGATATTATACAGGAAATTTGGATCGCAAATACAGCGTTCACTCATTTCTTCTACAAATTGTAAACGTCGATCATAATCCTCCTCATTAAGTTCGTGAAGCAGTTTTATCTTGTAGGGGTAAAATTTGTGGGCCTTCAAAATTCTTCTAACGCTTGTTCGTGAAACACCAGAAACTTCGGCCAATTGCCTCGTACTCAATGTGTGATCCATTGTAATGTGCCCTAAAACTGCGATTTGCACGGCTTCATTCCTAACGACACGAACCGGATTATCCTTTTGGTTCTGCACTGTTCCAGTTTCCAAAAACTTCTCCATCAGTTGTCTAACGTAAGTATGTGAAACATTTTTATCCTGATGTCTTTCATTAAATAGTCGTGCTGTTTGTCTTGCACAGTCATTGTTTTTGAAATAAATAGACACCAATTCGACCCGCTCAGCTACAGTGTAAACCATACTTATCAAATTTCGCTATAAACTCTGGAACTAACGCTATGTAAATGATGGTGCGACCATGTCTAGTAGAAATAAAGTTTGTACATACTTTTTTCTTCAACGGCCAAAAAATCGGATGTTTCTGTTAGTTTTTATGTCAATAGGCGAATACTAAAATTCCCTCGGCGGAGATTATTTTTAATTATTGTCTGTTCCCTAATGTCCGCCTAAGAAAACCGGGGTGATTTTATTATAGCACGAATGTTCATGGCTGACATTTTGAACAGCTTGGAATTTAAATTTGACGTGTCCACCTGTAATTATTTGGTATTTGTATTCAGAAAATAAGTAGTCTATTTCCAAGAGTTTGACAACCTGTCATTTCGTTATCGATGACAATAATAAGGCAAAATTATAGGGTCATGAAGAACTCAATGAGACCTTCAAAAAGAGGTATGGCACGACCCCTTTTCCCTATTCAAATTTTGAGGGTGGTTCACCCCCCAGCTACAGGGTTCAAGTTACGGGGGTGAAAAAAACTGAAAATATCGACGTGTTAGAGCGTTTTTCAAAATTTTGATTTGAAATCCTACAAATTAGGGTGGAAAGTTTCCATTGGCCCTCCCTGTATATCAACATGACTACTCGATCTGTAATAAAGGATCTGGACACAAACTTCTTTATTGTAAATGGAGAACTGTAAATCAGCGCAAGTTTAAAATTATCATTGGGTTGAGTATTATTTTTAATCTTTTGATAGAGCTCATACTCCCAATTCCAGGAGATTCCTCATTGAATTCCTTTAATCCGTAACTGAAAAGTAATGACTACACAATTGTAAGTTACTTTATCGTTGAAAGCTATGATTCCCTATATAAAACTTTCTCTCAAATACATAATTATAAAAATCAATTCTTCAAAGACTTCTACTTCTAATTTTTTATGTCCCTCTTAGATAAATGGAAATAAGCACAGTTTGGATAGCGAATTTCGAGTTTGGGAAGATGAGATGCAGCAATTTTTTTTGAAGAATAACATTTATTGAGGAATTCCAAATAGGTATAGGCTTTCCTATCTGAATAAAAAATTGCTAGTAACTGTATAGGATGTATAGCCTCCAAGACAAGTGCAAGCCATAGATACGTTTTCCGCGTTATTCTATTGATAACATTGTTCCTAGTTATTCATAAAGATTGTTAAGTCTTGTTGGAATGTCTTAATACATAGTTCAGTTTTTATAGTTTGAATTTGTTGGTCATGGAATTTACTTCTGCAACTATAACAATATAATAACTTGGTTGTTATGTGTGTATGTGTTTTATGCTAGTTTAGAGGAATTCGTGATTGTGAAACCGATGATATGTACACAGATGATACCAGAAGAATGTGTTAAAGGTATCAGATAGTAACGAGAACTATAATCCGTAAGATACAAAAAATTAGACTACTTCAGCAAAGGAATAGAAGAATGCAATCCAGAACTTTAATTTGTTTCAAGCAAGTCATCGTTCCACCCTGTGAGCAAATCAAGACTACATCAAAATAGAGCTGTTGTTTGATATGTCTGCAGAGATGTCTACAGAGATACAAGTCGGCCCCTATTTAACTCATAAACTAACCTCAATATTTATACTAGAGACTGTTTGATGTTTGAGAAACAGAAGAATAATAATAACTATATGAGAAATTGTCTACCAGACAATCGCTTCCTGAGCCTAATTCCACACAAGTTAAGGATTTACTTTTTGACAACTCTAAAAAACTTTTCAATTATCTGCCTCAGGATACCAATAATCTAAATTCAGAAAAAAAAATAAGAAAAAGAGTTAAAGATCTAAAGAAAATATTAATTTTCAGTGCATTTGAATAAAATCTTGTCTGAAAAACATTTTTTTATTTATATTTATCGGGAAATACACTCTCCACTTCGTCAGGGCTATTTAGCGAGAATTTCGGAGTCAGTGGCATATTTTTACGCATATTACTAAATAACTTGTTCTTGTGACTCCCATATCGGCAACTCCGTTCTACAATGGTTTCCAATACAACGGTTTTTTTGGGCGGCGCGACGTTTTTGATGTTCCTTTCCGCGGCAAGGTAAACAAACGAAACATTCACCTAATACCAGGTGATTGTTACGGCTTTGATTGTTTCTTTGGCGGCATTCATATCGAGAATCGTAATCATTCAAATTTATTCACTCCATTTTTTTATTTTCATTAATGATTGTATATTGAAAAATCACAATTACTTTGATCAAATTGAAGGAAAACTCAGAAAATATTGCGATTTAGTTATATATACGAGAAATGATTTCAGTGTAAAAAGAATACACAGAGATGATGCTTCCAAAACTGAAAGCATTTTATGTAAATTGCATTCTTCCTGAAATTTTGGACGGGCATCTTTCCTGGAGGAATGAGAATTAGGGATATATGCTTCTAATGTTTTGTTGAAGGTAGAGAAAGAAATGTAAAAAAAAGAAAGATTTAGCAAATTTTTTTCATAATTCAGGTGTATTAGAATAAAACATCTAGTTAAAACATTGTTTAATTTATTTTTAACAGTTGTAATAATTCACATCGGTTGAATTGAATGTTTCACGGGTGATAGAGTCTTATATTGTTTCACCCTTCATATGAAGTAAGACATATGTACCTAAACTATGGACCTTTCCTGCAAAAAAATACATAAAAATCGAGAAAATTGAACTAACTTGAAATTCAAAATCTGATAACTGATTTTTAATTTTTTTATTCATGATTCCACAGCTGATTTTATAATTTCAAATCAATTCAAATTAATGCATTCATTTACACCTAAATAGTAATTTTGAACAGAATACGACCATAACTCACATAATAAACCAAATCCATCTTGGAGCTGCCATTTTGAATCATTCAAATTTGATGAAAAATTCATTATCCCCAACCCCAAAATACAATTCTCATATAGAATTCGACCATAAATCACAAAACTCGTTCTGCCATCTTGAATTCCTGAATTTTGACAGAAAATTCATTATCTTCGAACCCAAAAACCACTACATAGGTTATAATCTTAGAACCCGCCCAGAAATTACAAAACTTTTCCGTCATTTTAAATCCATGAATTTTAACAGAAATCATCAGGATCTCTAAACCCAAAAACCGATTTTGAATCGAATCGGACATAATCACAAATCTCGTCCGCCATCTTGGAGCCGCCATCTTGATTTCATCAAGTTTGACAAAAGATTCATAATCTCCGAGCCAGAAAAACCCACAGACAAATTTTGAATCGAATCGGACCATAATCACAAATCTCGTCCGCAATTATGAAATTATTAATTTTAACGAAAGATTTTGTATCGAATCAGAAACCAAATCACAAATCTCGCTTTTTTGTTTTTTCTTTAAAAACATTTATAATGGAGTACCCACCTGCTACTGGAATTAGGAACAGTGAACACCTATCAAATATCAAATCATTCGGACGTATGCAAGTGAAAATTTTGTTCAACGATTCCATTACATACCTACATATATCATAAAGGTCAAATTAGTATGAAACGTGTAATAAGAAAAACAAGTAGGTATCCCATAAAAGTAATTCTGGTCCAATACATTTGAAAAAAGTAATAGAATCGGCTGTGTACGTCAGCGTTGTATATTTATTTTGTTCTGCATGCATGTCATGTTTTATCTGATATTTCAGACTTCATTATCTATTTCTTTTTGCCATATACTTCTTAAAATTCACATTCAGAACATTTCCGAGATAGTTGAAACAGATTTTGCTAAAATACTTTTTCGATTCTTGATACATTGTGACTGGATTCCATTATATTTATTCATTTGAAATTTTCATGCAAACTTTCAGATTACCACGAACACAAACAGGTTTCAATCTAGATTTGAAATTTGGAAAAACGAGCACCGAATTATCTAATTCGGACCTGTATCTTACGAAAATCGCCAAGTTAGAAGTGAGTTTGTATGTATTCCATCGGGAGAACACGCACTGCCATCTGGCGATATACGTTTCTTATGTAGGAGGCTAAAAACCGTTAAGTTACCTAATTCGATACACATTATATTGTGAGCAACGTGTTTGTAAAGGCTGGGTGACGTGAAATAATAATATCAAATGTCTTTCTGATTGAAGATTAGGGTTACCTTGGTTTAAAGTCTAATTTTTAAAAGTGGATTCTTATCTAACACCAACTTGAGAACACATTTTGTTGCAATGTTTTTATTACATTTGTTTAGGTTCCACTATCAGACACACTGGTTTATGACTTGATTATGAGATGTTTGTAAAAATGTTGCCTTGTCATTCTCACTTTTTAATGATGAACTACTTTGTTTATAAGCGCATTCTTCAATTTTGTACTGACAATTTGGAATTGTATTTGTCTACTGTTTTTTCAATTCAAATTGTTTTTATTTCTCTAATCGATACTTCTCAGATTGTTGCTTTCTCAATTTGATGGCAATTTGAAACTTCTAAAAGGTCATTATTCATACTAAAATCATAACAAAATATATTATTTAGTTAATATTAATATCGGAAAGTTACTGTAGACAGGGCAACGATATGACTTCCGTTGTAAACAATTTTGTCCTTGGATCCACCTCAATGTGTTCGAACTCAAACTTTATAATGTTGGAAAAACTCAGTCGTTCATCGTATTTCTGACAATAAGGAAGCATTTGTTTATTTAAAAATTTAATCGAATTGTCTTTGAACCATTAAAAAATAGTGTTTGAGGAGAGACGAATTTTAATTCTCCATCGTTTAATTGCCTCACATTCACTACAAACGAACAACAAAATACAATTTTACCCCAACAAAAAGTTAAATACCTAGGTGTATATATAGACACTCACCTCAGATGGGACTCTCATATCAACTTTGTTTGCAACAAACTACGTTCGATAATCTACATATTTAAATATCTGAAAGATATACTTACATTTCATCAGCTGAAAATTCTGTATCATGCTTTGTTTGAAAGTCACCTACGATATGGTATAGTAGGCTGGGGAGGCGCACTGAAGACTCATATGCGCCCTCTGGAAATATTGCAGAAAAGACTACTGAAACTGATTCTCTCTAAAGAATATAAATATCCCTCAGATAGACTCTACAATGAGGCTAATGTTTTCGATCTCCGACAGCTTTATTATTATAATACAATCCTAACATACCACAAAAATAAAAACACATTCATCTTACCATCTCATTCTTATCCCACTCGAAAAAAGCATCTCCACAAAGTTCCCCAAACACAAAAATTGGTTGGGCAACGGTCTTATCGATACTTAGCTCCCAAAATGTATAACACCATCCCTCCATATATACACAGAATTGGTAGCCTAATGCTGCTGAAAAAAGAACTGAAGTCGTTTATTCGTAGTGAAACACGACAAAAAATTGCAGATTATGTGGACAACAGATAAATTGTTATTGTCGCTAATGCGCTAATCACTCAAACCCTGCTTGTATGATTTATTATTCGAGATTATGTTAAAAAAATTCCCCCTTTCTCCATTCCAGTAAACTCACAATGACCTTTTTATGTTCGAATATATTATCAAGAATCTATTGGCCCATAAACAATATTATAACATCTGCATTCGATATTACACAGAAAGAAAATGTTCTTGGAATTAGTTCTTGATAACTGATATATTACTGATGTCTAAATAATACTCGTAACAGTGTCCGCTCCCTCTCGGAAATACTTATAATAATAATATGTGTCAACCCTAATAACTCACGGGTATTTATTTGTTTATATATGTATATATAGGTGTGTATTGTCTTTTATATGTATGTATTCGAATATTTGTATGTACATGTCTTTAAACTTTGACTTGTTTAGGGACATTTTTAATTATATTATATATTGAATTTTATCGATATCGTATTTTATCACATTTAACAATCTATAGTTTTAGTTCATAGTTTTACATATTTTACAATATCATTTTTTTATGTCTATAAATTTTGGGAAACAAGTGCTTTGCACTTATCCCTAAATGCTTTATTCACTGCATATTTTAAATTTAGTTCGAATTATTGTATTATTTATCTGAATAAAGTTATATTATTATTATTATTAAAAAAAAAAAAAAAAAAAAATTGAAATCTGATTTGAAGTGAGTGCAGAAATAGTCAGTGAGTCCAAAAATTGTGGCTTGAGAGCTCGAAAAAAATATTATTATTTATTTTTTATACTGTTTCATTAATTTTTTTTTAAAACACACATTTTTTGTATCTTACAGTGCCCTGAAGATGTCAAAGTAAATTGACGAAACTTTGGCTTTAAAGAAATAGAGTATTCTTTAATTTGAGACCTCAAGTATACTTTGTCAAAACAGAAGATATAAAATCTTATAGACAAAGCATCGTAAAATATTAAATACATAAAATTATAAATAAAAATCGCACTAATAAGTAAAGTCATATACAATTAAATCACAGCCACCATCTGATAAATATCAAAAGGAGATAAAAATGCCTCAGTTAAAGTAAGGAAATCATAAACAAATGCATGCTGCACAACCAATAGTACATCTGCTCACAATAATTGATCATCGTAATATTCCTGAATGTTATAGTAGGCCTTGTCAAGTAGCATGATTTTTACTTCCTTCCGAAAGGAGAATAGGGATTTAATCGCTTTAGCTTGAGAAGGCAGATGATTGTATATTTTTTTGCTCTCGTAAATAACTGAATATTTTGTCAAGGATGATTTGGGGATCGGAAGTGGTATATTCCCATCTTGCCTTGTGCTATAACCAGGTTGTGGATTAACTGCACTTGAATTGACTTTATGGATAAGACACACCGTCTCCAAAATAAATATACTAACCAATGTGAGTATTTTGTGCTGAATAAAGAGGGGTTTGCAATGTTCCCTCGACTCAGTATCACACATATACCTTATTGCTCTTTTTTGAAGAACAAAGACCGAATTTAAGAGCAGCTGACTAGAAAAACCCCAAAAGGCAATTCCATACCTAAGATGGGATTCTATCAAAGAAAAATAAGCCGTTTTTGCCATATCTCTAGCTATAGTTCTAATCACATAACATCCAGAGGAGAGTTTTTTTGTTAATGAATTCACATGATCTTGGAACCTCAATTTATTGTCAATATCCCCAAAAATCGATATCAGAATGACATGACTGTCATGTTATTCTTCGAAATGTTTTCTAGTACCTCATATCAGCGGTTAGGTTAGGTTTGAACGTGAGTTGGTCCGTATCAGGCCCTCCACTGCAGCCAATGGCCTGTTGTGGCTCACCCAATGTTTATATTTCTCCCAGTATATCCAATCTCTTGAAGAAATTGAGGAATTCATTGGGAGAACAATTTACCAGGTTTTCTGGCCTTACTGTCGTATCGCCAAATATTGAGAATCTGGTTCTGGCCGCTGCAGGGCATGTACACAGAATGTGCTTAGCCATTTCATCATCCTTCATGCATAGCCGGCACTCTGCATCTTGTGCAAGTCCGATTTTATGCATGTGATGTTCGAGTTTGAAGTGGCCAGTAAGCAAACCTACTATAACTCTGAGATTCGCTCTACTGAGTTCTAGCAGTTTGTCAGAGTCCTGTTTTTTCCTTGTACAAGCAATAAATGCTTTGGAATGGGCTAGGCCCGGTAGACTACGCCACTACTCGAGTCTTTTATTGTCTGCCCAAGCTGTTATGACATTCTTGGCAATGCTACATGCTAAACCGATTACCGGTTCTGGTCCAGTGAACGTTGTTTCGCCCCCCCCCCCCTTTTGCTAAGGCGTCCGCTATTTCGTTTCCTTCTAGGCCTGTGTGACCTGGTATCCAGACTAGGGTAACGTTGCTGCGTTGCGCCAGTCGGTTTAAGGTGTCTCTGCAGTTGGATTCAAGCGCTTTCAGTGCTGCTTGACTATCTGAAAATATTACTGTTTTTTGTGTGTGGTGTCGATTTTACAGCTCCCTGGCACACATTTCAATGGCATATACCTCTGCCTGAAATATCGTAGCTAGTTTACCCATACTGAACGAGCGTTTCACTATTGGGTTCATCCCATATATTTCGGATTCGACGCCTTCCAGAGTTTTGGAACCACGGTGAACCATCGTTCATTTCCCCTATATAGGTTGGTTTCATTCCGGACCCAGTCTTATCCTTCGGAGAAGACCACAGTGTAGGACGTGTGAAGGTTGATGGTTTTAGGCATGATGTCTGAGGGCATTCCTAGAATGTTGTGAGCTATTATGCCCTCCAGCATGCTGCTGCCGCTCATGACACATGCCTGCAGTAGACTAAAGACCGCTTGGTAGAATCTGTATGCTGCCCATCTTGCCTCTGTCTCCAGAACTATGTGGAGGGGAAGTAATCCTAGGAGGGCTTCCATTGCTGCTGTTGGCGTGGAGCGAATGCTTCCAGTAATCACCAGGTACGCTTGTCTCTGTAGTCCGTTAAGTTTAGCTATGGCCATTTTTTTTATGGCCCTTGCTCCACCAGACTATAGAGCCATACGTTATCATTGGACGTATGACGGTCACGTACAACCAATATACGTGTTTTGGTGACATGCCTCTTGTTTTGACACATATTCTGCGGCATGTCCATAATGATAGGCTAGCCTTCCGGATAGTCTTTTCCAAGTGCGAGTTCCAATTGAGTTTTTCATCCAGGGTTATTCCCAGATATTTTGCTTCACTCGCAAAAGGAATTGTTACACCATTGATGGAAGGAGGTATTAAATGTTCCAGCTTCCTTTTCCTGGTGAATGGTACTATGACCATTTTGTGGGGGTTAATGGACATTTCCTCCCTCTCACACCATTTATATATGGTATCCAATATATCCTGAAGGACGTAGGAGATCGTCTCTTCGGATTTATCGTTTATTACTAGGACCAGATCGTCAGCATATACTTGCAGATCAACCTCCCAAAGCAAGAGAATGGCCAGCAGATCATCCACCAGCAGTGACCTTAACAGTGACCCCCCCCTAGGGACAGCCCCTGGCTGGCTTAAAGCTGACACTTTCCATCTGTAGAGAGGTCGTTATAGTTCAGTTGTGAAGCATAGTTCTTATCCAGTCACATAGTATTGGTTCAATCCCTCTAGAGACAATGACCTCATATTGGGAGTGAGGTAGTGCATTGTTAAATGCTCCTTCTATGTCCAAGAATGCAGCGACTGCTACCTCCTGGTGTTCCAGGGCGTCGCTTATTCCTGAGACAAGGTTATTGAGGGTAAGTTCTGTTGATTTGCCAGCCTGGTAGGCATACTGGTGAACATTGAGGGGGTGCTTTGTTAGTGCCCCACACCTTATGTGCCCATCCAGTATTTTCTCCATGCTTTTCAACAGAAAGGAAGTCAGACTAATAGGTCTGAGCGATTTTGGGTGTTGGTCATTCCGACCCACTTTAGGAATATAGATCACCCTAGTCGCGGTCCAGTTAGATGGAATATAGTTCCATGCTAAACTGGCTCTAAAGAGTCTTATAAGGACAGGTATGATATGTTCAAGTCCAATTTGTAACAGAACTGGAGCTATGCCATCCTCTCCTGGCGATTTGTATGGGTGGAATGAGTTAACCGCCCATCTTATCGCCTGTGGTGTAATTATTTTGTTGGCAACAACTCAGTCATCTCTGTGAGGTCGTTTTATCTGGCCTATATTTGTGACTAGAGATTTATTGTCCAGAATCAGGCTGCCTGGGAAGTGGTTATTAGCTAATAGCTCTAGTGTTTCTTTCCTGGAGGCCGTAAAGGAGCCGTCTGGACGCTTTAACGATCCCAGCTTCTGCGTCGGCTCTCTGGATAGAATTTTGTGGACACGGGTTCCTCTTGATGTGTTGGACACATTTTTGCAGAATCATTCCCATGATTCTTGTTTTGCTTTCCGGATATCTTTGTTGTACGTGGTTAAAGCAGACCTATAATTTTCCCAATCACCTGATAGCCCGGTTAAATGACCTTCGAACTTCTTTTCGTGTTTTATCCAGATTTTTGTTCCACCAGGAAGCATTTCGGTTATCCCTTTTCTCACTCAGTGGACAGTTTTCGTGATAAGCTGAGATAAGAGCAGTTTATAGATGTTCCGCAGCAATATCTATTTGATCCATAGAAATATATGTTATATACTTACTCTAGAATGCTAATCCCGCCAATTTTCACGGCGAAAAGCATGCCGCGTATGCGACCCGTTTACGATGTGCGCATGCGCGTCATCAGTGTAGTTTGGGTAGATCGTTGCCAAGTTTGAAAATAATTTGGTGTTCCAATTCAGAGTTTTTTGTTATGGGGCAATAAAACACATGTCATTTGAAAGAGAAATTTGACAGCGCATTTAGGACTTTTTAAAACCGAAAAGAACGTTTTAGAGATAGATTACTCCAAATTTTAGGCGCGAAAGAAATTTATTTAAAACAATAATGTACCCTATGCTACTGTAATTATAATGACCCTGCAACAACAGGAAGACATGTCACTAAGATCTGTCACTCTTGTCAGAGACAGAGTCGGTTTTTAAAATTTCAAATTTTCTCTTGTCGTTTTGTCTGGTGTTTGTTGTAATTGGTTATTCTTTCATCTTTCGTGAATTGCATTAATCTTGTTCCTTTAAAGACAATTTCTAATAAAGCCGGTTCTTCCTAAAAATAAACAATGAACTGTTTAGTGTTGTGTAAAGGAAAAATACGTGAAATAAATCATTTTTGGTACATAATGAAATTTTTTATGTACCTATATGCTTTGCTCAAAATAGCTTAAATATTATTTTAGCTTGACAAAAAAAGCATGATTTTTGGTTATTGTTTTTAAGAAGAGACCCCAGCAGAACATTTGAGTGAGAAGATTGTAATTTGTGGCAGACATTTTCCTCCTGAAGATTCATGTGAAAACGACAATAGAATAATTTGCAACCTAGTGCAGTACCAATACTGTGTCTGCGTAAGCATGCATGGCGAATGATACAACTTTCTACCACACCGCTTATATTATGAGTTCTATACAGGGTGTTTCATAATAAATGCACAGATCGCCTCAGAAAATTAATGTCAATATGGAAGTGCAGTGGGGAGGAGGGGGGGGGTAAAATCGCCGATTTCAAAAAAAAATTCCGACTCCCGGTACCGCTATTTTTTGACGGCACTGGGTTTTAGAGCATTCTTTTTTCATTGCCTCTGACCAGAATAGTGCCGTCATGTATAAAGTAATCAAAAAGTACCCCCTTTTTTACGACATTTCAACTCGCCTGTACACTCACCTGTACCGCGGAAAATTGACGGCATAGTGCCCAACGTTTGTTTCTCGACCCAGTACTTCAACATTTTATATGACTCGTGGTGTATAAAATCACCCCCTGAAAATGTGCCTGGGCTTGTTGTCTAGTAGGATTTGGTGTTCTTTTTGCATTTCTACAAGCTGCATGCCTCAGGGAACACCTCCAGATGCAATGTGTTCCAAAGCATTGTCGTTCTTTGACAGAACGAGCCCTGGAAAAGAGATGTTCAGCATGTCTCCAAAGTGACGACAAAGGAATATGAAGACTGATCTTGACGGGTCAGTTTCATTCGGTCCGCTAACGGGGTCTATGAAAATACCTGTTTTTTTTGACATACATAAAAAATCACTTCTCTTATCCCCAGGAATTGATGCCCTAAAAGAGATGCATTTCATCAGTTAAGCATGAATCCTTACCTAATTCACAATAATTTTGGTGATATGAATTTGAATTCATACCTATTCACTTTAAGAGTTCTTTTATTATGAATCTGCTCACAATACTGCCAAAACTAAAACATACAGGGTGTTTCAAAATAAATGCGCAGGACTTCAGGATGTGATAGCTCGTCCAAAAATATGAAAAAAGTTTCTATTAGCTTACCATCTAAAATGCACCATTTTCGAGATACAGGGTGTTGAAATTTAAAAAAAATAATCGTTTTTTGCGAATATCTCTGGAACCGTTTAACGCACAGAAAACGATTTTGTAGACATTTTCTACTCATAATGAGCTATGTTTTGTGCGGATTTTTTATTTTTTCAAATTCATAATTGGTGAAAATTTTGAAGGGGTAGTGTTTTTTTCTCCAACGTCTACGCCACTGGAAAAAGTACAGTTCTGCAGTTCTACAGCTTCCTATATGAACCGCCAATGTTTTCTATACAAAAAAGGTATTCTTGGTCATTAGCTCTAAAGTTGACCGTTTTCAAGAAAAATCAACTTTCATGTTGTTTAAATAATGTTTTTTCCTCGAAAAATTGCTGCGTGCATTGAAGCTAACGGCGGACATTTCCAACAATTCAACTGAGTATGGTTGTTATTGTTTTTTTTGCAAGTAAGAAGTCAACGTTTGGTTTTGTTACTTGGTTTAACGTTTAAATAAATTTTGTATAATTAGGAAAAAAATTATTTAAAAAAATTTACCATGTTTTTCAACATGAAAGTTGATTTTTCTTGAAAACGGTCAACTTTAGATCTTATGACCAAGAGTACCTTTTTTGTGTAGAAAACATTGGCGGTTCAAGTGGGCGGCTCAAAATCATACTTTTTCCAGTGGCGTAGAAGTTGGAGAAAAAAACTCCCACTACCCCTTCAAAATCTTTTATGAATTTTAAAAAATAAAAAAACTTGCACAAAACATAGCTTAGTATGAGTAGAAAATGCATTCAAAATCTGTTTTTTGTGCGATAAACGGTTCCAGAGATATTCGCAAAAAACAACACCCTGTATCTCGAAAATGTTGAATTTTAGAGGGTAAGTTAATAGAAACTTTTTTTCATATTTTTGAACGAGCTATCACATCCGGAAGTCCTGCGCATTTATTATGAAACACCCTGTATACTTCAATCTTGGTTGAGAAGAACCTAAAAACCCACTTCAGAACTGACTTTTCACGATAGTTTGTTTACACGCGTGTTGGGAACAGACAACTGCAACCGGGAAGGGCATGCGCAGAACGCGTCAGTCCGAGCTATTCAAAAACGTGGTTCCAGTCCTCCCCAATACTCCCCGAAAGACACAAAAGAAACGCCTGGCCTTTGAAAACCAGTGCTCGAAAAGATATATCACTATATAGGAATTGAAGAGAGTCATTTTCCACCGAGAACGTATTCAGAATAGTTGAATACAAAATAACCAGGAGAAAAAGTAAAAAAATGGATTTTGCATAGAAATATAATAAACCCTAGAACGCCAAACACGCTGTCCGAGATTCAGTTAAATGACCAGGACATGATGACAAACCTTTTGCACTTGCGCATTATTGCTGTTACTGGCCACGTCGTTGCCAAGTTTTGTTTCGTGTTCCAAATGAAGTTCGGAATATCATCTGTTGTTAGGGCAGGTAATTGTGGGAAGTCCAGTAAACTTGGCAACACCGCCTTAAAATTGTATCGTTACCTATCAAGCGAAGAAAGATAACAGTGTCGGCTTCTGAGTTTTGGCATTGTTAGGTTTTAGCAGTTGTTCAAGGAAACTGTGTGAATCTGGATAACACCAATATATTGACAACGACAAAAAGGCAAAAAAAATTATGCGTACTTGAATTAGGATGATATATCTATTACAAAAAAATATTACATTGATGTTAATGACATGTTAATAGAAGATGGGCAATTGTATCATTTAATTTAATTTCTCCCTTCTTCGAGTACTCTGACTGAAAATGTGATTACACATATATCAGGATTTGTCGTCAAATCTATTAAAAAATTTATCAAATGTTAAGTATGTTTGTCTACTCTTGAAGAAATTACAGAATCTTCTGCAGATGCGGAAAACTTTAAATTATTGAATAGAAAAAATAGAGGTGGTCTCATAAGGCCATCACAAACTGTTATAGATATTTCTATGAAAGAAAAATCCGGCAGGTTTTTGCAATTACTGATAATTATATGCTAAATGAAACGAATTTTTTGGAAACTTTCATACACCAAACTTCATCATTATTTCAGGACGAAAAATTATTCAGCTCCATAATAAACCACATTTTCGATACATCTCCCTATGAGGTGAGTCACAAAATGAAAATGATAAAATCAATAACAAGAATTTACAGCAGAATTAGATTTTTCAATATTGTAATGTCGCAAACTGAGAAAATTAGAAGTGAACTGAAGTGAAAAACACAAAATTTATTCTATTTTTCCATCAATAGATTTTAAAACAAAATGCCACAATTTTCATTTGATAGAAATAAGTTTGTAACATTACAAAATAAAATGTGTGGATAATTATTATAGTCATTTTTCATCCAATCCTACAATTTCTCCTTATTTAAAACAAAGTTAAACAAATATCATGTAACAAATTGAATTTTTGACTTTTTATATTTATTTCCCCCAACATTTGATAATCTACTTCGTAATGCTATTTGAATTTAATGCGATTCAACAACATTTACAACGATAAATGAAAATCTCTGACCGAATGCAAAAATGTAGTTTTATACACGAGAATAGTTATTTTTGTATCTAGTGCGCGAAATGCTACTTTGGTGATCGAGAACTGATTTTTTTTAACGAGGCGCAGCCGAGTTAAAAAAAATAGTCGAGATTACCAAAGTAATCGCGCATGAGATGCAAACAAATTTTTTTCTACAAACGTCAAAAATATTGTTCTAAAATAAGTAATAACTATGAAAAATAGTATTGAACTGGCTTAAATAATTTTTCCAAATCAAGTAATTACTGTAACTATGGAAATAAAATGGCATTTGTTGACAATTATTTCAAAGTGACAGTTCTTGATAATTATTTTGGAGTGACTTTTTATTCGCGTCAATTTCGTGCGTGATATTTATTATTGTAAAAGAATGGAAATTTCGAGCGACGATGAACTAAGCAGTAGCCCACCTAACTTGATAGATGCGGCCAATTCCGTAATTTCCAACCTTTTACCGGAGAAATCGAGGCGGCAGTATGAAAATGCATATCAGCAATTTAAAGAGTGGTGTGAAGCAAATAAAGCCAGAAAAATATCTCTCACAATTTGAAAGCCTTAATTATTGTTCTACATTAATACATAAACGATTTCTTATTTTTTGCTTGATTGAGGAGTTGAGGACCATATAGGTTAGAATATGAAAATCCCATATAGTTTACATGCAGTGTGCGAAATATATTTCGCACATTACTTCGCGCACGGTGTCATGGTAACGAATGAAAATGAAAAAAAGTGCCACTTCGCATACTGTTGTCAATGCGCGAACCTTGTCATTTTTTGACGTTTGTAGAAAAACTATATTTGACAGATTTTTTCCTAATTTTATATTTCCAATCAATGACATTTCTGTTTTTCAACAAAAATGGTGGAAGAGTGATAACAAGAGCCAACAAGTAGATTGAACTCAAGTAAAAAAATTGTAATGTCTTGTCAATAAAAGCCTTTGTTATTATTATTATTATTATTATTATATACTTTTTCCATCAATAACTAAGTATTAATCAATCAATTTGTAGAAAACCAACTTCATTATCCAGAATATCGAAAATCAAAAGTGTTTCCTCACTCTGAAATGGATTTCGACTATAATATGCTCAACGGTTTAGGCGTGAGGCCGATTGACATACAAATTGAGTTTTTTTTTCTGATTCACAGACTGAGTGGAATCAATTCCCTTCAAAATATCAAATTTGAATTTTTTGACGATCACAATAATTTCTCCCGACTTGGTCGCGAGAAGCACAAAATAGAAGACCTACACTCAATATTTCCATTTTCAGGAAGTCAATTATTGGTTTACTGTATATATTATTAAAGGAAAACTGTAAATGCTATTACCGACAACTTATACTCATAAGATCGTCCCTGGTGACACTTGCGCTCTATTGCGCAAACTCATAGGTTGGTGTATCTGCCGTAGGGGGACCACGTTATTATGAACTAATTGGGATTTTTGGCAGAATGTTTAAATAAATCAATTATTTGATTTTCTCTGCTATTAATTCACAGGGTGAAAATCACAAATGGTACTTGATGGATTTCGGATCATCCTAGAATTTTTTCAAAATTTTCGCAAGCATCTTTTTCTTCTAAAAAACATTGGAAAAGTAGGAAAATTTTAACCACAAAAACCAGTGTTTCCTCAGTGAATGTGTGATTTCTCCAAAACCAGATCAGTAGGGCAGAGTTTCGCTAGCTGAAATCAAATAACATAGTGTGAGCTTCAAAACTGGTAAGGGACTGCATGAGATACTGGTTTACTTTTCTGTATAGGTCCTTAAAACAATTGTACTAGAAAACCCAATAGTTGCGGAAATTCATAGAAGTTTCTGGGTGATGGAAAAATGTATTCCATATTTTATACCTAGGATTCTGAAAGTTCAAGTTTTACCCTTCAATCTCCCATTCGATTTATCAAAATCCGTTCAGCAGAGCCTGAGTAATGCCAGTTCCAACTTTGAAAACATTCTCTCTTATTTAAAAACGTGAGCGTTTCCGACACGAGCGTTGTTATGACGTTCCAAAGTAATTTCAGAGAAAACCTTTGATTTTTGGTAAAAAATAAGAACCTTTTTTATTCAAAACATTCACAGCTTTATTTTTGATTCCTCGATATTTTTTCAATTTCCTCGTTTTTTCAAGTTACAGCTGAAAAAGCGTCGGAAAATTCTTCACACCGAATTTTCTTTCGATTTTCACAAAGTAGGGCCCGGAACTTATTGGAAACAGTTTCCTCTATTGTTAACTTAAGCTCATTCCAAATTTCCAGTTTTTTAAGTAGAAGAAATCTCTGGTTACTTTACTTAACCTACTTTTTTCGAAAATCACCCTACCCTTGCTGTAAGATTGATAAGTTGAGAAATGTTTTTATAGTATAGGATAGTTTTTCTCCTAAATTTATCACTATTATTATATATATGACTATTCAAATAATTTTTTGTAAATTAACTGATGGAAAATAAATGATTATTATTATCATTAAGTGGAAATCTCTCTGGCTTGTTTAGGATTCAGGCCAGAGTTTTACACCAATTACGTTAAATAATTTACATTTTCATGAGTAATTCGAATATGCTCAGATTCTGTACAAAAGGAACAAAGATTGTACGTATTGCAATTCATGTAATTATTAAATATTTAATTAGCTCTCCTTTTACGATACCCAAACGTCAACAAGGCTATTAACTAACTACAAGGAACTTGTCACTCCACGGACAACTTTCATTGTGTTATTATTCCGCGTAAAATTATCATTTATTTTTTATGCATTATTATTTCATTTTTTTCCCTTACTTCGAGTGGTATAAAATTATAGAAAGTATAATGAATAATATTTATTTTAGATTATTATTTAAACCTTGTTACTAGAACTAAGGAAAGTGAAAAAAAATGCTGATTCACCCAAAATATACACACACACACACTTTTATTATTTACAACATAGGCTTGTACTTTTTTCTCTTTTCTCTAATACTATAAACTTGGTGCACAAGTAGAAAGTTTTGTACTTTATTCAATTATCCAAAGCTTATTCTAATAGAGCATAAGGAAACTAAAATATTCCTATGCAACACTACATTCTACTATGATATCCCGTATATGGGTATGTCACCAATTTAATTCTATAAAATTTTCTTTCCAAATCCCCCGCGTGCTCGAATTAATTGCAGGACATTTTACTAGTAGATACATTTTTAAGAAAACCCTTGTCGAAAAAATTCCGGTAATAATTCAGGCCGGGTGTCCCAGTATACATGTTCCAATGGATTATCTCAGCCATTTCAAAAGATAAAAATCTCCAATTCGTTCAAGGAACCTTTAACAGAGAAAAACAAAAATTGAAAGTCACTTCCGATTTGACCGGAAGTGACTTTAACTTTTTTATTTCAAATATTACCCTTTATATTTTTTACAATTTTTGATTTCTACTCAAAATCACCTTTCCAACGATGTATCTTACCTTGTATTTTACATTTGATTTGATGGAGAAAACGACAATTGAAATTTCAAATTGAAAGAATTGCAGTAGGCTACGATATTTTGTGTAATCTAGATCTTGACTTCAATAGTAATTGATAATTCATGAACAATGGACCTTTACATTTACGGAAAATAAATTACAAAACTCGTTTAAGTCGATAGTTGTTAGTCTGAAAAGTCCATTTAACAAAAAGTTCCATTATTTTTCTTTCATTTTAAAAAAATATCACATTTGAAAGTGTGCCGCTGACGTCACGTTCATCGGAAATATCTCCCACCATAATCCACGTTCCGAAACAGGCAATACCGTTCTCCTTAAAAATATAACTTCTAGCATGATATAAGCCCTTGAGAAATAATCAATACATTGTCACTTGATCAACTCAGAGAAAAAAATCCACATAAAAGTTATTTTTTATTGTATTTGTAACTTTCAAATTTTCTGAACAGACCATCCTTTTGATGAAGAACGAGCATTGACAACACAGCAAATCGTAATGACAGTTCACAACTGTCAAAAGTTATATGGATGTGAGGTTAATGTTTATTTTATTTACATTCAACAATCAACATTCAACTGATAAATTCGATAATAGTGTAGTGACGTGTTATCATAAACGATTTGGTGTGAATTTATTTGTGTAATTGTGTATTAAAAATATGGAACAAGGCTTCGTGAAGGGAAGTTCGGATAATTTACCGAGGTACAAAGCACCTTTTCGACATGTTCAGTTATTTCAGGGATACAGGTACTGGAGATACAGGAATTAATAACAAATTTTAGAACACAAACAACAAAAGCTCTCAAAACTTAGAAAAACCATTAACCTCAAAAAATAAATCAAGGTAATGTTCGTTGAAGTTTAGATCTGATGGAACTGCTTACTTGTATCAAATGGGTAGGCAAATGAGTTAGACAGAGACAAACTATTCTTATTGATCGCACCGTGAAACAGACGAAAGAACCCATCTGGTATCAAATGACAACTGTCATACGACACATTATATTTGAATGAAAATTTCACACCTCACTTTTAGAGAGTACCAAAACACTCGTTCTTATTTAGATGCCATGGCAACCCAAAAAATTTCCGGAAATTTTTATCCTCCTGGGTACCCTGGCCGAAATTAATGAGTGGAAATTTTTCTGTCAAATATTTGACAGGTGATAGTTTATATTTTACTTTGATGTACAAATGGAATTTTCATTTGAAATGAGATAATATTTCATATTTATGTATTTATTAAATATTTCGATTGTGTCTGAATATTTTCTTCACGATAATCGCAGAATTTGCAAATTCTGAAATCAAATTTCAGAAACACTTCAATACACCAGTTGTCTACATGTAAATCAAAGGCCCCGTGGCGAGTCGGTAAAGTGTCCGCCTCGTGGTCGTGTGGTCACTAGTTCAATTCCCAGTGGAGCAAGAACATTTTTACTTTTTTTTTGATTAAATTAAAAAAAATCAAATTGAAATTTTGTTAAGTGTTTTTACGACGGCGTTCTGGTGCCACGGCAAAAATGAAAAAATCTGTCAATTGACACATTTAATCTGTCAATTGACACATTTAATCTGTCAATTGACACATTTAATCTGTCAATTGACACATTTAATCTGTCAATTGACACATTTAATCTGTCAATTGACACATTTAATCTGTCAATTGACACTTTATAATCTGTCAATTGACACTTTATAATCTGTCAATTGACACATTTACTATGAGGTGATTGGACCATTATCATGCTGAGAATTGTTGAAATTTTTACTTCCGTCAACTTGTTGCACCCGTACGCCGAACCACCATAAGTCTTCGAGAGACTTGTGCAAGCTAGGGAAGACGTAACCCTAACCTTTTAACGTGTAATGCCGTGCACAAGACCGATGACCATGCTAGAAATCGAACCCAAGACCCAATGCTTGAGAGGCGAATGCTCTACCAGCACGACCACCACGGAGTGGGTAGTTTGAACATGACTAGTAAATAGACATGAGCTAACTGCTGGCTGACATAGCTTTTTATTTTGTTTTTTGTTTTTGTTGTTGCATCGATAAAAGTTATTTCTAGAAATCTTTCTAGAATGATCCAAGGATGTGCACCCGGCTATTTATAAAAATAAAAAAAAAAATAGTTTCCCCCCATTGAATCCAATTTTTATTTGGCTCACCCACCCCCTCCACCGAAAAAAAGTCAAAGACGGTCCTCTACAGTACCATATTTTTTGTTTTTTTTTAAATTTTCTTTTCCAACTTTTTTTTCATTTTCGAAAATCCGCGGACACGCGCACAGCCTAAACGAGGGGTCGTATCAAGAAAAGTGAAAAATACAAATCTTTCTAGAAATATCCAAGGGTATGCCAAAGGCTATAAAAAAAATTAAAAAAAAAAAAATTTCATCCCCTCAAATCCAATTTTTTTACCAGATTAAATGTGTCAATTGACAGATTAAATGTGTCAATTGACAGATTAAATGTGTCAATTGACAGATTAAATGTGTCAATTGACAGATTAAAAGTGTCAATTGACAGATTAAATGTGTCAATTGCCAGATTAAATGTGTCAATTGACAGATTAAATGTGTCAACTGACAGATTGAATGTGTCAATTGACAGATTAAATGTGTCAATTGACAGATTAAATGTGTCAATTGACAGATTTTTTTATTTTCGCCGTGGCACCAGAACGCCGTCGTATGTTTTACATATCAATATTTTCATGCATCTTTTTTGTACTATGCATATAAATAGTTCAGGTGAACCATAGTTAGTTATTTCTTATGAATTGTTGGATATATTTTGGTGTAAAATTTTCTTACCGAATCCCCTGCGTGCTTGAATTAATTGCAGGAAATTTATCTCGTACATGAATTTTTTAAAAAAATTACCCTCGTCGCTGCGCGACTCGGGTAATTTTCAAAAAATTCATGTACTCGAAATATTTCCGGCAATAATTCAAGCACTTGGGAGATTTCAAGTGAGAATTTGGTGCACAACTTTAACAACGTTGTCAAGTTTATTTTTGATGGACGTGACGTCACGAAACCACTTTTCTTCTGATTATAGATAAACTATCGGTCAGAAAAAAAAAATCCCGAGTGATATTACCGTATTCACTTTCCAATTTCAGTGTTACCTCATATCTCTTGGTAAGGTCCATTATATCTTATTTTGATAAAGATTATGATAATCACATCAACAGTACTATTGACCAATTTATGAAATGTTGATTCAGCTAAAGATGTTCTGTCGTGGAACATAAAAGTTATTTATGCAACGTATGCAAAAAGTAGGTGTTTATTGCACTCGACGTGAAATTGTAGCAGTAAACTCTTTTTGCACGAGTTGCATACAATTTTTTTTTTACGTTTGTGCAAAAACCAAAAAATGTTTCATGTAGGTGACACTAAACTGTAAGGAAGACATTGTTTGTTTAAATCTATCTGCTAAAAGTAATTCAAAAATATTTTGTGTAATTCCGACAGAAAATGGGCTAAATTTGGTGTCGATTTGAAAGTTTATGCCTGTCATGATGACAGAACGCTATAGTAGAATGACAGATAGTTCAATAAAGTCTTTATTGCACTAAGTGCAATAAAGAACCAGTTTTTCCACCAAATAAAGTTTTGTTTTTTACATGAACGTAGAAAAGGAAATATTTCTCACTTATAATCGTCATCAATAAAAAAAAAACCTTCCTTAGCTTGAAATCAACTATGTATTTTACCGAACGTCAAACAAAGAATGAATAGTAAAAGAAACAAAAAATTACAAAGACAAGAATATAGTAACTAAAGCATATGTTCGAAATGTTGACCAACTGCTTCTACACATCTTTCAGCTCGGTAAAGTAGTTCACGCGAAGTAACACTTCTCAACACCTCAGCATTAAGGACTCTACATTCATACCTCATTTTGTTTTTTTAGATCTTCCAAATCAATATAAAGAGTCTGGTACACACGATCTTTCAAATACCCCCAAAGGAAGAAATCCAGCGGTGTTAAATGTGGAGATCTTGCAGGCCATCTTATCGGTCCGTGTGTGCCGATCCATCTATCTCCGAATGTTTCATTTAAATGATTCCTTACCGCTATAGCATTATGGGGGGTGCACCATTCTATTGAAAATGAATGTTTCTACGCATATGTAAAAGAAAATTTTCAAGAAAATGGGGAAGTTCATCCCGAAGGAATTCTAGGTACAGTTGTGTGCATAAAAAAGTCGTACAGCAGTTATAGAATATTGTGAGTCAGGCTTGTCAATCTTAATTACTAAACTTTCTATCGACTTTGACAAGTAGTGTCAAAATTCAAACTATTTTTGTCAGTAACGCGCTTTTAACATTTTTCTAGTGCAATTTGCTAGGTAATTTTGAAAGAACTCAAATAATTGTTTATTTACAAGGTGGTGTGCCCATAAGAGGTATAGCTCTTATTGTAAATGTGAAATAGAAGACCGTGCAAAACATAAAGCACAGGTGGGAGACCGAAGGTAACGTAAATAGAGAAAAGCCAACTTGGAGACACAAACAACTACGCAGGACTCTTGCACTCTTGCAGTATTTGGAGGACAATCCCTTTGAAGTAGCGCGGTATGCTATTCGACGGTAAAGGTAAAGAAAATGGGTCCAGCTGGGATTTTGATAAAATTTTTACAGACGTTTTAAAACATCGTAAAAACACTAGAGCAATCGAAATTTTTGCTCGGAAAGAGCATTTTCTATTTTTTTTCTTGATAAAACATGTGTGGGAACTTACTTTTGAGAGACACAATTACAAACCGTTGGACGGAGTTAAAACGTATTTTTCATTTTAAAGCCATTGTCTTGAACTTCAAACACTTCTATCGAACCATATGGAGTAATTCATAGTACCTAATATACTTCAAAAATTAAAAAAACACGCAAAAAGATTTTTATTCAATGTACATAAACAACCAATTTATTTGACAAATGTTAAATGACAGGACACTCTTAACACGAAGTTAATAATGCCACGTTGCCAATTCTATTACACGGAAGAGTGACGGTTAAGTCTCGTTCATACCCTCGCGAATTTCTCAATTTTTCTGCAAATAAAATGGCTGCCGACATGGTTCAGCATTAACGATTGGTCCGGCATGACTGGCAGCCACTTCATTTGCCGAAAAATTGCGAAATTTGCGAGGATACGAACAAGTATTCATGGAAATTTAAGTTAAACAACAAGAAAGTGAAAAATTTATCGAATTCTCAATCGAGTTTATTAAAGGTTTCTGACATTAACATTCAAAATAAGTTTTGACATACAGTTTCTCTGTTGAATGTCAAATCCGCACGATTTGCGAAATGTCGGCCGAACGCACCCGCTTCGCTTGCATGGTTTATTTTGAGTTATAGTTTTCATTTCAAATTGTAACATAGGTTTGTGGAATTGACAGAATTGTTGACTATTTAGGAAAAGCCGCGCGTTCGGCCGACATTTCGCAAATCCGCGCGCGCGGATTTGCGAAATGTCGGCCGAACGCGCTCGCTTCGCTCGCATATGGTCTATTTTGTTTTATAGTTCTCATTTCAAATTGTAACATTGGTTTGTGGAATTTACAAAATTGTTGACCAGTTAGGTAAACCAGCGCGTTCGGCCGACATTCGGCAAATCCGCGCGCGGGGATTTGCCGAATGTCGGCCGAACGCGCTCGCTTCGCTCGCATGGTCTATTTTATGTCATAGTTCTCATTTAAAATTATATCATAGGTTCGTGTAAGATGAATTGACAGAATTGTTGACCAGTTAGGAAAAGCCGCGCGTTCGGCCGAACGCGCTCGCTTCGCTCGCATATGGTCTATTTTATATAATAGCTCCTATTTCAAATCAAATTATAGATTGGGGAAGATATGAATATATGAAGTGAACCTGTAATGAAAATGTGCGTATTCTTCACCTATTCCAAACTTTTTTTTTTCATCTCAACACATTAACTTCCTATATATTTATTTATTCGCCCGTTATATGCAATTTCCTGTGAGACATTTAAAAATTCGCCACAAATAATTTGATCTAAAGAAATTTCACACCCTAAAATATTTTTCATAACAATCCAGATACCTAGCTACCAACAAAAACGCATATTCCTGTTAACAAACAAAAACTAATCATTATCAATGTCTTTCTTTGAATCGACAATGAATGTTGTGCGTTTATTGAAAATAGAGAAAAGTTATAAATTTTTTCATCTCTAAAAGCAAGAGTTCCAATCGACCAGACTTCATATGGGCAATTTGCATGGGCTATTCAGAACGATAGTACACTGGATTTGTCTGATTTGGAATATTAATCCAAATTCGAATGGTTATTCTGTATACATGAGGTTAGGTTAGGTTGGGTTGAAGTTGGATAATAATTTACGAATGTTCTAATTGGTCCATGCTGATCAGTCTGGTCGATTAGAACTTTTGCGGTACTGAATCTCGTTCATACCCTCGCGAATTTCGCAATTTCTCTACGAATGAAATGGCTGACAACAATGAATGGTCCGGCATGACTGACAGCCATTTTATTCCCAGAAAAATTGAGAAATTCGCGAGGGTATGAACAAGTCTTTAAACTATCAGAAATCTCTATTGGCAACGTCGCAGTTACAATTTATTCACTTGTCAACAAATTATAAATTAATTATATCTGCATAATAAAAGTAGCTTTTTTAACCTTTTCCATACTATTCGAAGCTTTTCCATACTATTCGAAGCTTATTCTGCTAATGAATTGATACTTCTGTATATGTAGAAAGTGTTATCAATACAACACAGTTCATTAACATTGAAAAATAGGTAAAATAACCCATCCAACAAATTGCATTTGTTTGTCTTGAAAGTGAGTATCCACATTTATTTTTCGAAAATAAAATAGAAAAATGTGTTTCCGCGACAAAATTTTTTTTTTTTATTAATTTTATCGCGTTTTAGAGCATCTGTAAAAAAATTTTCAAAATCCCAGCTGGACCCATATTCTTTACTTTTTCCTTATTCGACATACAGCATGTCCTGCATCAAGATCAAAAGCAAGTCGTAGAATAAAAAAATCACATCTAAAAAACTATGCTGCTTCCAAAAAGGTAATCCTGGGAAATGAATTCAAACAGGTAACAGAAAACTGGAATAGTGTAGTATTTACCGATGGAAAAGCTTTCCAGTCTTGCTTTAATGGACACATAAAAGTGTACAGGCCCTTAGGAACAAGGTTCAATGAAGAATTTGTTCATAATTCAGAAAAATCCAGTAGATTTTCGGTAAATGTTTGGGATTGGTTAAGCTCTCGAGGATTAAGCGTGTTCTGGAGTGTTAATGAAAGATTTTACGCTGTTACATGCAGGAACATTTTGAAAAATATTATGTTACCAAGTGTTTTAGAACATCAAAATTTTATATACCAGCAAGATAATTGTCCAGTCTACAATGTAGCAATCATTATTAATAGTATGGAAAATGTTTAGGGTCTTATGACTAAAATAATCTAAAGAGTTAACTTCCAACCAAACACAATTGATGAGCTGATGAATTTCTTAGAAGAAACGTGGGAACAAATAGCCAACCCAGGTAGCACATCATATCGGCTGAATCTTGGTTCCATATTGGGCGAATATAGATATATTGTATATGAAAAAAAATATTGGTCCTGTATGGGTGAATATTCAAAAAGCAATATTATTTTGAAAATATTGGTGGAATATTGGTTGAACCTGCTTTGAATGTAGATTGTCACATGTAATATTGGGTCAATATTGGTTGAATAATTTCTACCAATATCGATAATACAATATTGTCTATATATTCTTTTCCACATCTATGTGGAATAAATATTGTAATCTCAATATTCCAGTCATATCGAATCTAGGGATAAAAAACTACATTTTTTTTCCAAGATTGACAGAACAGTGGTTGAATATCATTTCAATTTTATTTAACAAATTGTAATAACTCATATTGGGGCAATATTGCTGCAGTGATATTTATCAATATCAATAAAACAATATATCGATTCTAGGAATAAAAACTATATTGTACATCCAAGTGTGATCACACATTGGTTGAATATTATTTCGCCAATATTCAACAAATCTCATCAATCAATATTCAGTCAATATTGGTTCAATAATATTCACCGATATCGTTAAAACAATATTGTCTCCATAATGTTTCCTACATCTAGATTAAGATGAATTTTGAATGTTTTCCAAATATTCAATGATACATATTAAAATTATATCATGCTAAAACCTGGATAAAAATCCGCTAGATGGCTCTACATATAGAACGTCTTCTAAAACTTACAAAGATATATCCCATATCTTGTTTTCAAGACAGCTTACTCAGTGGTTATGGCTATCAAAAGGCAGACTCTGGTGTCACCTTGATCAACTAAAAGACATTTTATAATTTACCAACTTAAATTCACTTCCTACAATATATCCAAATGATATTGAGCCAATATTGATAAATGTTTTGAGGCCATCAAGAATATCTCACCAATACTTGGGAATGATCCCGATCTGATGAAAAATCTTTATGCTTTGATACCAAACAGACTGAACAAAATAATAGAAAATAATGGCGCTATGATCAAATATTAATAAAGCTTTGACAAAGCTTCGTTATGGAGTTAATTGTTATGATGTTTTGTTTTGAATTTATTCTATTTTTCAATAAAGCATGCTTTTTTACTAATATATTCAAGTCTGAAACTGCACAAAAGTTCCAAATGTGTACGTGTACTACTTTTTAATGAAATCTGGAACATCATAGGCAGGTTTACACCATACAAACCTTGTACGACTTTTTTATGCACAGAACTGTACATTCGACCAATTAACGTACCATCGTAAAATTTTACATTGACTCCCCAGATAACTTGAAAATTGGTTTGTCTTAACCAGTGTGGATTATTTTCTGAAATGACAATTATGTCGATTTACAGTTGCATTATTATGGAAATGACTCTCATCTGACCACATAATAAAAAATGCTTATAACAAAACCAAAGAAAATTGGGCTATAATAAACAACTTAAGAGGTAAATCAAATTCAATATCAAAAGACATTGAAAGAGATCCTAACACTCTCAATGATCCTAACACTACACCACTATAGCTCAGAAACGAACTGCTACTATTGTTCCCCAGACAGAACCCTTGTAATATCTGATGGCGTTCGACATCACTAATAAGTTTTACATGGAGGACACCAACTTACTCTTATTGAAAGAAACTTCACATGACATCAAAAACAAAAATTCAGCGGAAATTGATGAAATCTCAGCAAAAATACTAATTAACCTCCCCTTAAAAGTACTAGCCGAATGTATCACCCTTTCTTTTAAACTTGGCGAATTCCCATCATGCCTCAAGATAGCAATAATAATCCCAATATATAAAGGTGGCGCATCTGAAGACTCTAACAATTTTATACCGATCTCCCCACTTTCAACGATATCTAAAATCATGGAAAAGCTTGTAAAAAAAACGAATTGTAACATTTCTGAACCTCAATAATATATTGTCAGATTCTCAGTTTAGGTTTCAGAGCAATAAAGGCACGAATGATGCCATATTCTCATTCTTGGAACACATTTACACCAATCTGAACAGTAGTGAGGTGGTTGCGCCAGTGTTTTGCGACACGAGAGCAATATGTTCGAACACTGAAGCAAATTTCAACCTTTTTTGCCGTCGAACAAGAGGACGTGCTCGAAAGGGAAATACAATAGCTTCCATCTGCAAGGGGACCTAACGTTCATTTAATTGGAGCAATATCGGCAGCAATATCGAAAGACGAAGAAGTTCTTTTACATCCGATTCAGCAAATGCGTGGGTGGAAAGATTATTGCAGTTATGGCAAGATCGAGGAAATCAGTTATCCGATGTTGCCCTTGTGTGTGACAATGCACCCTGCTATTCCAGATATGAAAACGTTCTGGATGGAACTGAGACAAGTCTCCGTTTGAGTCCATACTCCCCAATGTTGAACCCAGTCGAAACAATATGGTCGAAAATGAAGTCCTATGTAAAAGAATCTTCGAGTTCCCCAAGTTCAAGGTCCGAGTGTTGGAGAACAGCGGCTTGTGTATCTTGAGCAAATCATTGACCAGGCAAAAAATACTATAGTTGGAGGCGATTGTAGTAGGGCTGCTCGACACACCACCTTTCACCATGCTACAGCTTTAGCATTCCAAGACATGCCCGTTGGGCGATAAATATTATTATTCATAACAATGCTCACTAATAAATAATTCGTTGTTCTCATATTCCCTACTCTTACTAATCAAGTCCTTGGTGGTTTCTGAATTACAAGTGATGGTTTCTGAATTACAATTGACGTTTTCTGAAAAACAACTAATCTTAATTACAATTGACGCTTTCTGAAATACAATTTACTAATATGAATTACATGTTACGGTTTCTGAAATACAATTAATTGATCTGAATTACATGTTACGGTTTCTGAATTACAATTTACTATTCTGAATAACAAGTTACAGTTTCTGATTTACATGTTACTAATCTGAATTTCAAGTTACACTTTTTGAATTACAATTGAAAAAGGTGTAAATTCCTACAAAAAGTACTAAACATACATAGAACCGCCTCAGAAAATTAATGTCAATATAGAAGTGCTTTTCTTTGATGGTAAGGAAAATGCTTCTGGCCTCACTTTTTCTTGCACCCCCATTTTAACTTTCAATTTATTTTCCAATCCAGTGCTTCCTTGAAATTCGCACCGACGATATGGGGCGGTTCCGTAGGTTTTTGTTGGTTAACTACAGCTGAAAAGTGAATGTGATACCAAAAATCAGTCGCTTCAGAGCGATAAATAATAATAATAACCGTACTCTACTTTCTGATGGCCTTCGCTGAATATTTGGGATCATAAATATGTGAAAATATATATATTCAAATCGGCTAAATACAAATAACAGATATAAGCACAATGAGGTTTCCAACCTTATTCTCCGAGATACAGAATTAACGTTTGTTAATCTTCACAAGTACCATAATATTTTACTAAAACCGGACCTGTTACAAAAATCACTAATGACGCGCATGCGCATTGCGGACTAGCCCGAACTTTTTACAACACTTTTGAGTAATTATATAATATATATTTCTATGCATATCACCCAAATATTCTGGAAATTCATATCTTAAGTAAGAACGACAAACTATCTACCTGCACAAAACTTCTTTATTTCAATAATACGTTTATTTGACATTCCGTAGTTTTTCAACAGGCCTTGATAGTTGGTCACTTGAAGCACGTACGAAAATATGTACTTACGGGTTGTTCTTGGTTTCTCAATTACAGTTGATACTTTCTGAATTACATTTTACACCTTCTGAAATACAATTAACTAATCTGAATTACATGTTACGGTTTCTGAAATTCAATTAACTAATCTGAATTACAAGTTACGGTTTCTGAAATTCAATTAACTAATCTGAATTACAAGTTACGGTTTCTGAAATACAATTTATTATTCTGAATTACAAATTATACTTTCTGAATTACAATTGAAAAAGGTGTAGTTGACTTAGTGAAGATGATAATTATGATGATATTCCTCTTTCCCGATTTTGCGTTACTTGAAAATTTATCAAACGACAAGTTCTTAATATTACATATTTTAGGAATTTTTTAATTTTTTGTCTCGTTTTTTGCTATTTTAAACTGAAGTTTGATTTTAGTATTTACCAAAATAAAGGAATTTTGTTTTTTTTTCATTTTAGCACAGGAACGATATTGAAATTTCTGATTTATATCGGATATGATATAAATCCGATATTAGATTTTTTGATATTTATATAAATATCACATTTGCCAACCCTGCTTGGAATATTAGAGGTGAAAATGTATTCATTTCTGGCAATTTTTTTATGGGCAAAAATCAACAGCATTCAACTTTATGAAAAACTTTCAACACTTTCGATCTTGATAAAGATACATTATATTTTTCAACAATTTTCAACCACTAATAATTATTTTTTTTTTCATTTCAGATGCACATTTAGGTTTCCCAGTACAAATATTAGACTGTCCTTTCAATCCCTGATCGATGATAATTCAGAGCCCCCTCCCATTAATGAAGTTTCTCCGGTGAGGATGAGGGATCGATCAGGCGGTGGGGCTTCTTCCACCCTACACCCTTTGAGGATAAATATTCCCGATGGTGAATATGGTAGTCCTTTTCCATCACCTACTGGCACCATCAGTGCTGCCAATAGCTGTCCTGCTAGTCCAAGAGGTAATGTAAAAAAAGTCGACATCTTATTTTTTAATGTAGGAAAATGAAAAAAAAAGAGTATCTAATTCTCAGAATGCATGATGTTTATTTGGAATGAGAGTTATAATCAGGGCTCCCAGTCATTCATGTGAAGTTGACGCCGACTTTTTGCAAAAACACATTTTTGTTTTGGAGTTCTGGGTAGATTTGATAGAGTTCTGGAGTTCCAGATAAAATTTTTTAATAGTTCCAGCTAACTGTGGATTTTGATAAGAAAACCAAATTAGTGGCGCTAACTTCACGCGGCGCCATCTTTTTAGAAAAAAGAGTTCTGGAGTTCTTGGCCATTTTTGAAAATTGTTCTGCCGAAATAAAAAAGTTATTGAAGAAAATCAATTTTTGACTTTCGAAAACCATCATTTTGAAAGAAAAATAACAGATATTTCAGTTCTGATGAGAGTTGTGAGTAGCACTCAGCGAGTTCTACAAAACATGTTCATCGAGTTTAACCATAAAAGCAGAACTTTTCAATTTATTAGCCTTCATAAGGTGCGAAAATCGAAACACCAACATTTCGAATGAAGACAGAAGGAATCTGAGGAATAACAGTTCTATGGAAGTTCTGAGTAGCACTCGGCGAGTTCTACAAAATATGTTGATCGAGTTTTAACGAAAAAGCAAAACTTTTCAATTTATTAGCTATAATAAGGTGCGAAATCAAAGAAAAACAACATTCAAAATGAAGACATTTTTCTCTTGATATTTTTATTTACAGTACCATAAGTAACATATATTAGAATTATAGAAATATAACTAAACCTCTTTGGAGAAATTAATCACAAATCGAACAAATACGTCTATTATAAATAAAGTAACACTAATGGCCGATTTCACCAACTGATTCCTACACTTAGGAAATACCTAAATCGAATTTAGGAACGCCCAAGTTCCTTTTGCGTTTCACCAAGCGTTAAAGTAATGATTAAAAGTGATAGAAAATACCAAACGTAGGTATTTCCTATCACTCTCAAGCATTACTTAACGTGTGGTGAAACGCAAATTGCACATGGGCGTTCCTAAATTCGATTTAGGTATTTCCTAACTTTAGGAATCAGTTGGTGAAATCGGCCATAGTATTCTTTGGCTGGTACTTTTAAGTAGAAAATATTTTTCAGTGCCCTTGTTGACAGACACATGTCACCACCTTATTTTTTTTGTGTTTTCTGAGTGTTGATTTTTTTGAATAGCTAATAAATTGAAAAGTTTGACTTAGAACTAGTCGAGCGCTACTCAGAACTTCTGTCAGTCACAACAACTGTGAGATTCTTTTCTGTCTTCATTCTGAATATTGAATTTTTTATTTCGCACCCTATTATAGGTAATAATTTGAAATGTTCTGCTTTTTCGATAAAACTCGATTGAGATATTTTGTGGAACTCGCTGAGTGCTACTCAGAACTCCCATCAGAACTGTTCTGAGATTCCTTTTGTCTTCATTCGAAATGTTGGTGTTTCGATTTTTGCACATTATGAAGGCTAATAAATTGAAAAGTTCTGCTTTTCGATTAAATTCGATTAACATATTTTGAAGAACTCGCCGAGTGCTACTCAGAACTGTTCTGAGATTCCTTTCTGTCTTCAGTCGAAATGTTGGTTTTTGGGATTTCGCACCTAGTGAAATCTAATAAATTGAAAAGTTTTGCTATTTCGATAAAACTTGATTGGCATATTTTAAAGAACTCACCGAGTGCTACCCAGAACTTCCATCAGAACTTTTCTGAGATTCCTTTTGTCTTCATTCGAAATGATGGTGTTTCGATTTTCGCACATTATGAAGGCTTATAAATTGAAAAGTTCTGCTTTTTCAGTAAAATTCGATAAACATGTTTTGTAGAACTCGCTGAGTGCTACTCAGAACTCTCATCAGAACTGAAATATCTGTTATTTTTCTTTCAAAATGATGGTTTTCTTCAATACATTTTTTATTTCGGTAGAACTATTTTCAAAAATGGTCAAGAACTCCAGATCCCTTTCATCTTTATCGAAAAATACCACCAGAACTAATTTTTTCGAAAAAGATAGCACCGCGTGAAGTTAGCACCACTAATTTGTTTTTCTTATCAAAATCCGAAGTTGGCTGGAACTATGCAAAATTTGTGCGAGGAACTCCAGAACTCTATCAAATCTACCCAAAATTCCAACAAAAAAATGTGTTTTTGCAAAAAGTTGGCGCCAACTTCACATGAGTCTTCCAGTCGGTGAATTTTTAAGGGCTTAGTACTCTTTTTAGTGCTCGGTCCTTTTTATTCCATTTTTCTTGTAAAATGTCTTTTTTTTCATTGTTCACAGTTGATAAGCTATGTTCTGCGCTGAATAAAATGGGCTACGTCATAATCCGCGCAACCATATTGAAGTTGTCAGGAAGGGGTTTTCAAACTACTCGCGTCACAAGCGGTAAGGGTGTGCCTGTGAACAAGTACTGGGTGCAATTGTTTTTGACGAAAACAATTGCTGGTGATCCCAAGTACCCTAATGAGGCCATCCCACACTTTCCCATTGAAATACCTAAATAAACGTGTCGGATCACAAACACTCATTTTTGGTATATGCGCATGCGCAAACAGATAGAAAAGACGCAACCTATCCGTACTGTATAGTCGGGTAAGCTGGTTAGGTTTGCATAAGATCGGGTCTGTCGGGTTGATTTATAGTCATCAAAGTGGGTTATTTTATGTGAAAAGTGTTCTTTATTTTTTTGTGCTCATGTATATTCATATTTGTTTGCGCACATTTCCGTGATCTGTCTCGACCTTTGAATTTTGCTAGTCATTTAGAAACAGTATGAGTACCATTGGTTCAAATGTGCAGTCAGAGTGTTTGTTGATGGGAAAATGTTGTGGTTATATCAACTCATTTTTCATACTCATTCACTAAAATATTCCATGTGATTCGTGAATTGAATATTTCTGGAATCACATTGGAAATGTCGCAAAATTAGCTTCGCCCTTCCGTCATTTCCATTGTTACCAACCTGACATCTGAAATGACAGATATTCACTAAACAAAACAACATGAATTTGTTGATTTTGTATTTGCTAGAAAAAGCTACAATTTGTTGATAAAAAACTGTTTTCAATGAAAAAAAAAGCGTAAAACTGTTGAAATGGGGTGTGTATATTGTGCTGGTGAAAATAAGGAGGCATTTGTGTGTGTGTTTTTCAGAGAAGAAACGTGTACCAGAAAATGCCAATTTTCATTCAAAAAAAGGCCCGTATCTCCGAAATTACTTGAGACCGCCAAAAATTTCATTTATATTTTTTGTTCAGGAGGTTAAACTACGTAAGTCCAAAAATTTTTTTTGATAGCTTGTAGCGCCCGGTTAACGGAATTTTACCGCCTCTTTTTATAGCTCAGCAATATGTATCGAGGGTCATTGTAAATACTTTGTCAGAACAGTGGGTAAGCTTTCCACCTCCTGTGTTTAGCTGATTTTCCTGCAATTTTGCAGCTTTTGTCTTAGTTTTTGACTTCCAGTCTACCACTATAGGTACCTGAATTTAAATAAAGAAATTATATAAATAAACACTTGGGTTGATCTAATAAGGCTCTGCACTATTATTGTACTTTTCTGAATACTTACCCTTCTCCATTCTTCGACAGATATTTCTTCAAAACCTAAGCTGTTAGCTTGCAGCTCACATCTTGTCACAGAGCGTGGCCTTGTGCTTTGCCATCTATTACATTGAAATTACTTGTTATCAATTCGGGTTTTCACTTATATCGAGTATTATTTGCCAGTGTTCACTCCATACCCTCATTATTTATTATTTTTCACTATTTTCTCTCGAAGAAATTGAAACAAATATATTTGACAACATTGACAGAATTGAATCGAAAGAAAAAAGTAGGGTTAAACACAGAAAACGACATGTTTCGACGTCTTGCTTTCTGGCTATCGGGATAGTCGAGTTTAGGCCATAATTTGTGTACACAGACCAGTCAACCAGTCATATGGAATATAGTAGATATGTGGAATTCAATATGACACAGAGTCCCGCTGCAGAATCGCTTTTCTGCGATTATGGTTAAGCCCTAAAAAATTAGGCAAAGTAATGTTTTTGGCTTCTATTCAATGGGTCTTATGAATAAACCTCTTGAGAAAATGCTTTTACTCAGATTTATTAAAACAGACCTATTTATTTTGAAGAGTTATGAGAAAGACAAACCTATAATATGAGCATTTGCTGGCCTTGATTCATGCAACCCATTATTTCTGCAGAATAATCTGATAAAAAACAAAATTTATTATAAATTAAAGTTATTTCTGAACATTATTTCTATATCTAGATTTTCTCGAGGTTTTCATTCTCTCTTGTTTGTATTTCATTCATAAATGTTTTACACTTTGTTTTTTAATTAATTTGATCCAAAGATAAATATTTGTCAAGGTTACTGTAGTTAGTTTATTATGAAATTTAATCATACACGTCGATTTATCTGTACCCATAATGTTCTTTCAAGAATTATTCCCAAATATATTTTTGTCTGAATAATAAACATACTTATTTATGTTCACTCCATTATAATTAATTGCTTTTCATGGCAGACAGATCCTTGGTCAACAATGAATTCCACTCTCTAAAATCAATACTGAATATCTATTATACAGGGTGTTCCATAATATATGCGCAGGACTTCAGGATGTGATAGCTCGTCAAAAAATATGAAACAAAAGTTTCTATTAACTTACCATCTAAAATGCACCATTTTCGAGATACAGGGTGTTGAAATTAAAAAAAAATAATCGTTTTTTGCGAATATCTCTGGAACTGTTTATCGCACAGAAAACAGATTTTGTAGGCATTTTCTACTCATAATAAGCTATGTTTAGTACGGATTCATTATTTTTTAAAATTCATAATTGATGAAAATTTTGAAGGAGTACTTAGTGGGTGTTTTTTTCTCCAACTTCTATGCCACTGGAAACAGTACAGTTTTGAGCCGCCTTTTTGAACCGCCAATGTTTTCTACACAAAAAGGGCACTCTTGGTCATAAGCTCTAAAGTTGACCGTTTTCAAGAAAAATCAACTTTCATGTTGTTTAAATAATTTTTTTCCTAATTATATGATAGTATATTGTGTATCTAGTAGTAAAAGCAATACATTCCCTGACGACAATGTAAATTGTTGGCCGAGGCGAGGCTTAGTATCTATCCACGTACCATCCAGAAACACAAGAAATAGGCAATTTCACAATGCAAGTTTTAAACACTTGGGTCAAAACGCCCCATTCCTAGGCTTAGCGATAGTTTCAATAAGTACTGCTCGGAGATTGATATTTCCTGTATATCTTTATTTCGTTTTAAAACAAGAACCAAACAAATTTTCCATAATATGTAATCTATATTTGTAATATATTTTAAGACTATCTACAATTTAAGTTTTTTTTTGATAGTTTTGTAAACTGAGAGATATGTATATGTATCAGTGGATACTGTTTTGGGTTTATACCTGTTTGTATCCCAAATCTGAATAAATAAATAAATGAATGAATGAATGAATAAATAAATAAATAAATAAATAAATAAATAAATAAATAAATAAATAAATAAATAAATAAATAAATAAATAAATAAATAAATAAATAAATAAATAAATAAATGAATAAATAAATAAATAAATAAATAAATGAATAAATAAATGAATAAATAAATAAATAAATAAATAAATAAATAAATAAATAAATAAATAAATAAATAAATAAATAAATAAATAAATAAATCAAGGACTTCTACCATCATATGCTTCCGATAAATACTGTACTATTTGCTGATGACACCACTTTAATAAATTCTGATGGAAATCTGCATAGTCTAACTGATTCAGCAAAACTGTCTTTGGAACAAGCCAATAAGTGGTTCAATACAAATAACCTTAAACTGAACAGTGATAAGAATCAAGAGTTGTTGATATCCTCTCACCCGAACATCCCAAATGGTAACACTGTTACATTACTGGGTATAGTGATTGATGACAAGCTGAATTGAGCAGCTCACATCGAACATCTAGGTCGTAAATTATCCAGCACTACTTTCTTGATTCGTAGAATGAAATACTTTGTAAATTTTGATGTTCTTAAATCCACTTATTTCAGTTTATTCCACAGTCATATAATATGTGGCATACCTACTTCCATGGGGCAGCTCCCATCATTCTCACATATGGTATGTTCGAAATTTAATACTGTTGTTCTCAATATTGTAACATTTCTCTTTTCTGTAGATCATTAGTTTGTACCTTTTTTCGCTGAAGATGAAGGATTAATCCTTCGAAACATGTCCTGTTGCTGAAGTAAGTCTTCCGACTACATCTCGTAATGTGCTGTACACTCACACTGTCAATAAAGATTTTATTTGGTGGAGTTCGACTGTAAGTTTTTTACCTACCCAGTAAGATCTCACCTCCACTGTATGTTATGGATCGCCTCCGTTGGATTCTCAAAAATATTCGTTCAACAGAAAAATGTTATCAGAATCATGACCGTAGTAAGGTACAGAGACCATTGCAGACCCCTTTTCCGCAGTCTCCAATCATGCCAGTTCCTTAAATTTTAATTTATTTGACCCTTTTAGAAATTCACAAAAACCGAAAAGGTTATGAAGCTGAAACCGTCGGACACCAATATCCCACCAGATCACGTGATTTGCTAAGAAAACCCATGCATAGACTAGCGAAGTCAGATATGTATTCTTTGAATGTTGGGGTGTATAATAAACTACCTAAGGAAGTTAGACATTTGAATACTCGTGATTTCACAACCAAAAAGAAACCAATTCTGAATTATTGTTACTACTCGGAGGAAGATCTAAATTATTGTAATATTTGAAAAGTACTACTTGATGAAATAGACGCTCCTCCTTTTCAATTATAAATTATGTGTTTTATATTTTATTTATATAGGTATCTAGTGACTAAGTTTTAAAATCTGTGTAATGTTTTTTTTTTATATTTACATCTTTATTTATTTATATGTATTGTAACGTAATGTATTTTAATATTTTTGTAAGTATTTTTTTTGTATTTTCTCTAAATTTGTATATTATAAAAAATGTAACCTGACATGCTATAAATGTACAGGGTGTCCCAAATTCGAGCCTCATCATTGGGATCTCGGAAACCAGAAGAGATACGAGGTCGGTTAAATGGAGGCAAAGTTGAGCAATTTGGTGCTCATTGAAACGCCGCTTTCATATTTGAAAAATTCCGAACACTTTCGAAGATTTTTGGAAAAAAACCGATTATTCGCGATTTCATTTTTATTTTTTTGTGAATCTATTTGAATAGATATAACAAAACAAATTTCACATTCTCAGTGCTTTTTTTCTGTTTTACAAGATGGTGTTATCAGATTTTCAAACATACGTTTCGTATTTGAGCTGCCATCATCAACTTTGTTTTTTTAAATACGGCCCTGGATTTTTTATTGTAGATTTTAAAAGTCTCCAATGTCCCAAAACTAATGATGTATCGCACCTATTCTAAAAGTTTATATTAATAGCATTTTTCATAAGAACTCATGAGTTAGAGAGAGACAAAAATTAGATTTTTAATAGAGTTAAAACAAACTTTTTTTGCAATAACGCACTGCATAAAACTCAAAAACTAACATAAAAGTGGGTGGTTAATAAATAATATAATTGAAGTGTCATCCCTCAAACTCTAAGCCCTAGGCTATACTTACAAAAATAATTGCATTTTATCAAAGTGGCGGTGCATCGTGCATTCTGGCTATCTTGTTCATTTGTTAATGTTTAAATTATCCAATATTTTGACAGTTCACTGTTCTTTCACTAATCGTTAACGCTTATTAAACGAAAATGACTTTTTCTAACGAAGAAAAGCGAGACATGATAAGGATTTATTATATTTCGAATCGAAATTCAAAAACGGCTTGTGAGCGCTATTTGTTGGAATATCCAGAAAGACGGCAGCCGCATATTATAGTTATTTTGCTAATATTGATAATAATTTAGCTCAGTACGGAAGTTTTGTTGCGCCAAGGGTTGAATATGGAACACGAATCGATCCAGAAGTGGAACAAATTATCTTGAACACTGTAAGTTTGAAAACTGTTACAAAGTAGGAAGTAAAATGAATAATTTTAAATTATTTTTTAAGGCCAATAATAATCCTCGAGCTTCAGTTAGAGTTTTCTCAGAAGAAGTAGGATTACCGCGAATGAGAGTTTGGAGAACTTTAAATAAGCGTGGATATAAACCTTACAAAATCCATATTAGTCAAACACTAAGACCTGGCAATGCTGAGAGACGATTAGAATTTTGTAAATGGTTGCAAAATAAAATTAATGAAAATGATGACTTCCTAAATAAAACTATATGGGCAGATGAATGCAGTTTTTCAACAGATGGACTATTTAACAGACATAACGAACACTATTGGTCAATAGAAAACCCAAGGCAGAATCAAGAAGTAAGACCTCAGGGACGACAATCATTTAACGTATGGGTCGGTATGTGGCACAATAAATTTATCGGCCTGTTTTTTATTCAAGGAAAATTAAATTCCGATAGATATGCAGAATTAATAAGGACCAATATAATGGATTCCTTAATGGAAGAACCTTTGGGCGTATTACGTCAACTGTGGTGGCAACAAGACGGTGCACCAAGAAGATGTGTTAAAAATTTATTAAATGAATTATTCCCTAATAAATGGATTGGAAACCAAGGTCCCGTACGTTGGCCAGCTAGAAGCCCCGACCTAAACCCTCTAGACTACTTTCTTTGGGGATTTCTCAAAAACCGTCTTTTTTGAAACACTCCACAAAATCTTGAAGTATTACGACAAGATCTAATAAGGGAGATCAGGGCTATCCCTGCAAGGACCATTCAGCATGCCATCCATAAACTTCACAGACTGACACGAAAATGCATTCAAGCAGGTGGATTACAATTTGAATATTTGCTTTAACTTTCATTGGGTATTCAATTTTATAGTTTTTGTTTGACTTTTTTTGGAATAATTAAAACATCATGCCTATTGTTGAACATCACACATTGTTTTATATCAATTTTTAGGAGCTTCTGAGGTCCTTAAAACAATGATGTATCGTTCTTTTTCGAACAAATCATTTTAACGATGTCCTGCTAAGATCTTACCAAAAATCTATTATCTTTCTCTCTCTAACACATGATGTTTAAAAGGAAAATGCTATTAATATAAACTTTTCGAATAAGTGCGATACATCATTTGTTTTGGGACATTAGAAGATTTTAAAATTCATGATAAAAAATCCAGGGCCGTATTTAAAAGAACAAAGTTGATGATGGCAGCTCAAATACGAAACGTCTGTTTGAAAATCTGATTACACCACCTTGTAGAACAGAAAAAGTAGCAATGAGAATGTGAAATTTGTTTTGTTATATCTATTCAAATAATCGATTTTTTCCAAAAATCTTCGGAAGTATTCGGAATTTTTCAAATATGAAAGCGGCGTTACAATGAGCATCAAATTGCGCAACTTTGCCTCCATTTAACCTACCTCGCATCTCTTCTGGTATCCGAGATCCCAATGATGAGGCTTGAATTTGGGACACCCTGTACATTTGTATGTAAAATAGTGAATAAACCATCTATCTACCCAAGGAATAGGAATGAAAGCAATAGAAATCCGAATTTTCGTTTTTTTTTGTCAAGTATTATTTTGGAGACCTTTTTTTTTGAATTCCAAAATTGTGATTCCAACACCGATGTTTTCTGTTATCCGCAAATTCCCGATTTCAAGGGTCGATGAGGAACTTTTTTTGTCTTCCTTTCACGAAATAATTCCTGTTATACCCATGTGTTACTCGAGTAATACCTCTAATTCCCCACTAATGCCCATTAATTAATCGACTATTCGACTAATATCACTAATTCCCGAGTAATACCTACTAATGTCCAATAATTTTCAATTAATACTCCTAATTCCCGACTATATCCTTAATTTTCAAATAATTCCACTAATAGGGAATATGCATAATTTTTTTAAATTTGTTTAATCAATTTTTTACTTCGTTACAACATATTAAAAATATAAATACGGTTGAAAGTCTTGGAATTAATTTTTAAAATAATATATAAAATACCGATTGAATTTGACCTATTTGAACGCCTCCATTTTCGCGCGCTGTGGATGTCGTCACATGCTCTACTTGCTTGAAGTTGATATTTTATAAAAGAATAAGACAAATGCAGTACAAGTGTGTTAGAGAGAGATGAACATATGTGAAAGTGATCTCGATCAACCATAGCAGTCTTCAATGAACAAGCCTTTCTATAGTTATGGCCATTGACACTATTGACAGTTATTAATTAGGTTAGAGATTTGCAGTTTTAATCGCTATTACGATAATAGAAAATGCTAAAAAACCATTTTATAGATATTGTCTAGTACCGGAAAGCCAAAATTCAATTATAAGCACACCAAGTGAAGTATTTTTTTTCTGTTTCAAAAGAGATGCGAAAATACGTAAACAATGGTGTAAGGTTATGAGAAGAGGCGAAGTATCTCCAATATCACATTTACATTGTTGTGAAGATCATTTATTTTCAATGTGAGTACATTGTATTTCGATAGTTAACATGAAGTGAATTGATCAGAAGTAAGTTTTGTATGCCTAAATGTTTTGTATATACAGTTCAGTTATTTTATCTTTACCCGTGCGTCATCATTGTAATGCATATGAAATAAGTCGAGAAATTTTAGTCAAAACAAAGTCTAAATGTAAAACGACGTGGCTGATATCCCGATAAAAATTATAACGTGTAGATAATGAGATAAGATAATGAATTATTAAATTAACTAAATTAACATTTTCAAATTCATGTAAATGGAATTAGAAATTAAATGGAAATGGAATAGAATTAGGTAAGGTTTTTTTCTCAATAGAGTTTCCACCCTCTGAATTACTATTGTGTGAATATCCCGGTAATACGGAATTACAGTCACATATATCAATTGTGGGGTTAGAAATTTCAAAGATTATTTGTGAAAAAAACACATTGTATTGTACTTACTTTGAAAGTAATGATTGTAAGAGACGTTTAGTTTTGAAAAAAAACTGTTTTTATAATGTGTTTGACTGCAAAACGAAGTAAAAGTGGTGACAAACAATCCCCAATGACAGAAAATAATGACGTGATTGATGGTACTGCTCTAGTCAATACACTAATTGGCAAGTTTAGTTGAAATGTAAAAACACTGTCAGCTTTATGGCTATCTCTTTTCACTGTTTTGAGTTTCAATGAATAATCACAATACCATAATTCTTTGCTTAGAAGACAAATGTCAACGAATTTTGATTCGCTCATAGCGGTTGATAGACAGAGATGTTACATAGAGGGTGTGTTATTTCTTAGATCATAAATTGATGACGCATGGGTAAAGATAAAATAATTCAACTGTACCTGCCTCACCTAAATTACAAAAGGAAAACTATCATTTGATAAACTATTACTACTTATCAGTTCAGGTATTGTCGGTTTGTGCTTTGACAAAACCGCTTTCAGTCATTGCTCTTGATAATTTGCAATTGTCACTAGACTGAAATCGCACTATGTAATGGAAAACATCACAAATATATAAATGAAAAAAAAAATCAATGAAAGACGACTAGCACAGTATGAATATCAACACAGATAAATTTCATAACGTGCCATGTGACGTCATTCTTCGTTTCGACCAATGATGATGCGTTTCGCAAATTTGAATTCCGCGCGCTTATTATGCACTTTTTGATTAAAGTTTTATGGAGTTAAATACAAACTAAATGATAAACTAATGGTTTAGGTGTAATTTCAAAACAATGAAGTATATGAAGTAAAAAAATCAAGTAAATTTAAATAACTTGCATATTCCCTTTTCCCAACTAATACCTAAATAATACCACTAATACCCAAGGCTTGTACACCAAAATTCCCCAGCGGTTTCCCCCTCGTTCAGAACACTAAAACATCTTAATTATTTTTAAATCTATTTGATCTCTTATTGTCAAGATGTGTTATTTCGAGGTGATTAGCGCCGTAATAATCGAGAAAATTAGTTTTTATAAATATTTTTGCGATTTCCATCCTCCCTACGGTTTGGTACAGATATTTTTCTATGTGCACGCATTGGTATTGATGTGTTTATTTATTGGTATTGATGTGTTTAATAGCCTCTGTGTTATTTCGAGGTGACTCGCGCCGTAATGATCGAGAAAATTAATTTTTATACATATTTTTGCGATTTCCATCCTCCCTATGGTTTGGTACAGATATTTTTCTATGTGTACGCATTGGTGTTGATGTGTTTAATAGCCTCTGTGTTGTTTCGAGGTGACTTGCGCCCTACGGTTTGGTACAGATATTTTTCGATGTGTACGCATTGGTATTGATGTGTTTAATAGCCTCTGTGTTATTTCGAGGTGACTCGAGCAATATAATTGAGAAAATAAATTTTTATAAGTATTTTTGCGATTTCCATCCTCCCTACGGTTTGGTACAGCTATTTTTCTATGTTATATTGGTGTTGATGTGTTTAATAGCCTCTGTGTTGTTTCGAGGTGACTTGCGCCGTAATAATCGGGAAAATTAATTTTTATAAATATTTTTGCGATTTCCATCTTCCCTACGGTTTGGTAGAGATATTTTTCGATGTGTACTCATTGGTATTGATGTGTTTAATAGCCTCTGTGTTATTTCGAGGTGACTCGAGCAATATAATTGAGAAAATTAATTTTTAAAAATATTTTTGCGATTTCCATCCTCCCTACTGTTTGGTACAGATATTTTTCTATGCGTACGCATAGGTATTGATGTGGTGATTTTACTAACCAAAAAAAATTGTAGATGATTCAATTCTAATTGTAAAAGTGAATTACGATGTGCTATATTATAAATGTAATATATTATATACATGTTCTTAATATGAAATGCATTTATTAAGTAGTTCTTAACTGTTATATAGTTTATCCAATCTCAGTTGAATATGACTTTATTCAGCTCGATATATATGGAGGATGAAAATGGAAAATTAAATGAATATTATTCCTCATATAAAGAAAACAGTAGACCGGATTGAGTATATTTCACGTGTAACCGTTCGAAGCGTGGAAAGCAATCAGTAATGCGCTGACCGCCTGTTACATAAATTTCCGTAAATCACCGCTTAATATTTTTATTGCTGTCTGACAGCCTGGTGATATTTATGAAAAGAGAACAGTAGCGTACTTAATGAACGATCAAACAGAACTCAATATTTTCTCTCTACTCAATTTGTTTTGCCGTTGGACTAGGTATAATTGTAATTAATTATTGACAAACACTATTTGTTATCATAGAGTTATCCGAAAACAGGTATAAAACTGTTCCCAAATATACTTATAATAATAATATATGGTCTTTATTTTTCCCGGCGGAGTTTAGCTGAGCTATTCTTCCACTTAACATTTTGGGAATATAAAAGAAGGACATTGTAATAGTATAATCAGTATACTTCTGCTTGAAGAATCCATTGTATTTGCAAAACAAATGTCGCGGTTTTTTAGACTAAAAGTGTGAAAATCAACATTAAAGTTTTAGTATAAACGCTTGTGTATTTAGTGTTGCAACATGGCATTTTGGAGACCATTCAAGGAACGTGAGGAACAAGACTCACAACCTGATGAACAATTCGAAGAACGTGAGGAACAAGACTCACAACCGGATGAACAATGGGAATTCAAAAACAAAGATCTTCATGTTCAGACCCAAGGCTTGTTCTAAATATATATAAAAATCTTAAAAAGGAAATGAACGGCAATTGTGACAATGAAATTTTCGGAAGGATATCTCATCTCACCAGTTTAGGGCATTCAACTATTTACAGAGTGTTTGAACAAGGGGATGTTGTAGATCATTATCGTAAAAGAACACGAAAAGATCAGAAATTAAACAAAATTGATGAGTTCACAAAAGATTTTCTTCGAAGGCAAGTTTATGATTTCTATAAACGAAACGAAGTACCTACCTTGGAATCAATCAAAAACAAATTATCTGATTATCCTGAGTATACATATAAGTCGCAGGAAACACTACACCAAGTTCTTTTTGACCGTGGTTTCAAACACAAAAAACTAAATCAGCGAATAGCAATAATGGAATCACCCTCGTTCTGCAAAGGCAAGATTACTTGCGACAAATAATAATAATAATAATAACATCGGGAATCGAAGAGATATATAGTATATCTTGACGAGACTTGGTTCTATAGTCATGATGTGATTCAGTATGGATTGGTAGATAACTCCCAAAACTATTGTCTCCAAGCACCATGTTCCAGAGGAGAACGTATAATTATTGTACACGCGGGTAGTGAAGATGGTTTTGTACCGAACGCGTTGCTGTTGTCAGCAAAACAAATAAAAAAATGTTCAGCAGATTATCATGAGGATATGACTGCAACTTTATTCGAAAAATGGTTCAGTGAACAATTATTACCAAATGTACCACCAACTTCTGTTATTGTAATGGATAATGCGTCATACCACTCGCGTCAAAAGATAAAAATACCGACGAAAGCAACTTTGATGACTTTGATGACTTTGATGTGTACAGGGTGTTTCTTAAGTACGTGTTGGAACTGTAGGAGCATGTTGCTGACGTCGAAATAAGAAAAAAAGCTCCCATAAACACATATCCGCAAGTTATTCGTTTCTAAGATACAGAGTGTCAAAGTTTAGTTCTTATATTTGTTTTTTTTGTGAAAGAATTCCAAAATATTTGTTATATTTGATTTTTTTTTGATGAGTCAAACAAAGAGAAAAAATCATCAAAAGATTGAAGGAAAAGGACGTTTTCCATCTGAAAGCAGATAAGGGTAATAAAGTGGTGATTCTTGATAAATGTGACTATCAAGAAAGGGTAGATAATCTCATTAAAAGGGGTCTATATAAACAGTTGACTAAAAATCCACTTCCCAAGATGGTTTCAGATGTGAAAACCGCCCTAAACGAATGCAAGGCATTGGTCAAACCGAATCTGAAGAGGACACTACAACTCTCGAACCCGAATGTACCAAAAATATATTGTTTACCCAAGATTCACAAACCCGGGAAGTCGGTTCGACCAATCGTCTCGTCAATACATACAAAATAGCGAAATGGCTCACAAGAGAGTTTGAGAGTCTTCCAGTGGCACAACCAAGCCTTAGTGTGAAAAATTCACCAAAAATTCACTAGAATTTATCAACCAAATAAGTAACGTGACAATGGAAGAAGGAGAAATCTAAATCTCTTTTGATGTAAGTTCTTTTTTTCCAAGTGTCCCAATACCCACAACTTTGGAATATTTGAAGGAGTTACTGCTGACCAATGGTTTCAGTGACGAAAGTCAGAGAGTACTTAAAACTCGCCAGACTTTGCATAAAGCAAAATTGCTTTCAGTTCAATAACTGCTTCTATGAACAACTAGAAAGTACAGCCATGGGCAACCCTCTGTCTCCCTTCCTAGCCAACTTGTTCTTGAGTAGGTTTGAAATGGAAGCAAGAAAGAGCTTCGGCTATTTTCCTAGGGTTTGGGTTAGATACGTGGACGACGTGTTCGCTATCTTTGATACGAAACAGGTCGATATTGACAGTTTTATTTCAGAATTGAATAGCGAGTTTCAAACCATATCGTTCACGTACGAAACTGAAAACAAAAAACAGCTGCCATTTTTAGTATTAGTAATTAGAAATGACCAAAATCAGCTGGAATTCGATGTCTATAGAAAGGACACGAGCACACTCAGATACATCCCTGAGAGCTCCCACCATTGCACACAACACAAAATGGCGGGACTAAATTTCTTGGTTAATCGACTCTTGTCGTTCCCTCTCAACAAAGATTTAAAACTGAGTAAATGATAATCAGGGAGGTGGACTTGGTAGACAAATTGATTAGAAAACATAGATTTAAAGAAACCCTTCGTAGACTTTTCAAAAAGAGGAAAACCCTCCTAAATATGTCGTCATCCCATTCGAACCTCGAGTTACTCGAGGTTTCGAAGGTATTTTCAGAACCCTCAATATGAAGGTGGTATACAAAACTTCCTGTAAACTTCAACAAGTATTGGGTAATCCCAAAGATAAAACTGATGAAATAGAAAAGTCGGGGATTTATGAAATTAGCTGTAAGGACTGCGAGAAAAGGTATTTGGGTCAAACTCGAAGGGCCATGACAGTACGGTTCAGAGAACACATTTCTCATATCCGATATTCAAGACCCGAAAAATCGAGTGTGGCCCAACATGCTTTGGATCAGGACCACCGATTTGATGACACAAGTTTAAAATTGATCAGACAGGTTCATGACCATAGACTTCTCGATGCATTCGAGAGTCTAGAAATTGCCTAGTGTAAAAATAGTATGAATGCTGATAAGGGTCCTATCCCTTATAGCTCATTATTCAAGTTCGTAGTACATTGAAAAATGTTTTCTTTTCTTCACAATAGATTAATAGATTATTGTTTTTTCCAAGAAATTTGTGTCATCAAATCCAAAACATTAAAATTAATTTAGTGCAGGTAAATTGCTAGAATTAGTAAACAACAAAAGTAGACAAATTTGATAATGAGTGCGGTTGCCCCTCAGATAAGTAGTAGGTAGAGCAGGTATATTCGATATGTTAGATAATTTGACGTCCATTAAGAAATAGTGGTATAAATAAAAGTTAGTTAGGATAAGTGGTTTTAGTAAGCTCTTAGCTCCTGAAGATGCTAACTTTGTTGGCGAAACGCGCGTCGAGTGTGATTGTGACGTAGTTTTGGTGTTTGGGTAGTTTCTTCTTTTTTCTTAAGAAGCAAATAAATTATCAATGTTTCCTGATGTTTTCTTATTCTATGATTTTGAACGACTTGTTTTCGGTGTCAGATAACTTGTCAATAAGTTACGAGCAACGTCCCGTACCCATACTTGCGCATTCCTTCAATTCTATTCATTATAAGAACAAGACACATTATATTCGCAAATTTCTATACAGCAAGCAATACGCCAAGTTATAAATACCCAAGTAAGAGAAAATATATCCGCCTATGGTCGGCAAGTACGTTCAAAGAGGCGAAGTCATTGACGTGTTGATCCGGTTTTACAGCTCATTCAACTGGGATTGGATAAACTATAACTGACAAACATTTCCATAATAAAACAAAGTAATTTATTAATCATCAATAAAAACTCTAGAAACTTTCTAAAAAAACAGCATCACAAGTGAGAACAATAGCTTCAAAACAATATTGAATAGTTGAGGAGGTTGGCTTTTGTAATTTACTTTGTGTTGTTCAATATAATTTGAAAGAATCAAATATAAACAAATGATTATGTACTATGTTCATATACCTAATCTTCAATTGGGGTTCTAGGCGGGCATAGTGGTCACACTGGTAGCCATGGAAAGAGGAATGTTCAAGCTGATCTGACAATGGCGGCGAGGTATGCTGCCGAAGTAGCATATAGGGACGACAGTCATCCAGTCCCTCAGAGTCATAGTCCAGAATACAAACAACCTACATCAAATGGAAACTCAGTGAGTCGCAATTTTTTTATATTACACTTTATGGAGAAATACCACAGTTAATAAAGGATCAGTTCGCTCTCTCAGACCAATTGCATGTTCCAAGGTTACATCCACTCCAAGGAAACAAATTTAGGATGCGCAGAAGACTGCTGTTTGAATGTACGCAGTTGTCGCATTTTGTGTCAGGCCTTCGAAGTATCCGAAAAATTGATGTTTTGTGCACCACAGAATACCCACCTACAATGCTCCTATAATGTATCCTGTGGTTTCACATTCGTTATTTGTATTCTTTTAGTTATTAAAGTGTATTTTATTCGAAAAAATGCGCCCTGAAAATAAAATACAACATATTCCATAACACAAACTTACTCTGTGAAATCTACATCTGGCAACGTTGTTAAACCTATGTTAAACCTATTCAAACAATGCTATCGCTATATGAAATTGTCATTTGAATAATACACTTGAACATCGATCTCAAACCGAAATTGATTACATAATGAACGAGGCCTCTACACTTCAGAAGAACAAGGAATTCAGTTTTTTTTACATCACAAAAAGAAACCAAAACCGGTAAAATTAGCGCCATCTATGGTCCAATAGTTGAACTTCTGAATTTTGAAGTTACAGACTAAACAGGAACTTTTTTCGAGATGACTCATAAATTTCCTTATTCAGGAAACTTTAAATGGTGGTATTAAACAATAACAGGGATTCGCTACAAGTCATAGGAAAAAATCCATTATCCAAGGTCTTTCGAAGAACTTGAGAATGTACAATGACTAATGACTAGGAGTGTGGTAATCACTGATATTGGAATGAAACGTGTCACATGACATTTCTCATCTTGCTTAAATTCATTATACTATTCAAATTATATCCTACCTCAAAAGCTGGATATTTTTTTCAAGACATCAGAACGCATTGATCAACCCAATTTTGAAAGGAGTCAGATCAATAATAATCCACTTGTCCGCCATTTTCAGATTTTGTCACCAAATTCGTAATCTTTCTCTAAAAAACCGCCAATAGATTTTTGAGCAATATTTTATAGTCAGTCCATAATTTAAGTATTATATTAACTCCAAAAAACATTGAAAGACAATAATTTGAAATAAAAAAATAAGACCTCAACGTCAGAAGATCCACCGTTCAGAGTCCCATTTTTATTTCAAGCAGTGTATACATTTATATGTTGAGCATTGTATAAATTGCCAGCGGCTATGTGCGCGAGGGATACAATTACAGATTGCGCAGTGGACAAACGGGAACAAAAAGATCAAAGTGCCGACGCCAACTGATTCTTTATAGACTGTGGAAATACTATAATTGTACATTATTTGTGAAGGGTTATAGTGTCTCAATCTCAGATCAATAAGTAAACATAGTTGGGCCCGATGCTACGTAAACATCATATTCACTGAACCTAAGATAATTCTTGCGGAAACTGTTTTGTTTTGGGTTTTTGACATTCGAACCAAAACAAAACACCTCTTGCACAGTGCCGTGCATTTTTAGGGGGGGTCAAAATTACTTATGCAAATGCAGTACCTGTGTGCTGCAACAAGTTATGTCGCGGTTTTGTCTTAAAATTCCTAGGGTCAATAAAAAGCCGAGGGTTGGCAGCAAATAACTTTTTATCAAAATTTGGGGATTCAAGATAGCGGATTAGTTTTTTTTTTCTAGGAGTTTTCAGCTATCAAAAATAAAGCATTATTTATGGTCTAAAGTAATTAATTCGAGAGAGGTAACAAGTTTCTTGCCTATATTTCAAGTTTGGAGTCTGGGGGTTTATGTTGTGTAGATCAAGTTTCAACGAATCAATACGAATATTTGAATAAATATGGACTAGTTGCATAAAGCCTTCTGTTAACGTAGGTAACATAACTGGTGAGCTCAGACATGCGTTGCCATAGTAATCATCAAATCAAAAATTTATTTGTCTGTTAAATTCTTTATGCAACTGGCCCTATGAGTTAAGAAACCTTTTCCAACATCTATTTTTCAGAACCCATTTCCTTTTTTGTAAAAATTGTTCATTCTGTTGAGTATTATCCTCCCTAAATTTTGGACCAGTTCATTCATATGGCAAGTACCTGTCATAAAACAACTACTCGCCTGGCTAAGACCACGACGGGGATTGAATTAAATCTAACAGATATTTGTGAAACGTTCCTCAGAGCATCAGAGGACGCAATTGCAAGTGCAAGTGTTTTGTGTTGATGAAGTGTTGTTAAAATTTTCCTGTGTGTTTTCGTGGTTTTTGTCCTGCTTAAACAACTTGAAGTTACATTTGGAATATTTTTCAAAATAGTGCAGTGGTTTAGCGAGACACAATGTTTGCAAAACAAATGATCGTAAAGTGGCGTCAAATGCACGATGCAAATCATGCATTCAAACGTATTCGTCAAATATAATATTGGAGGACAAAGAAACTCATTCAAAATTACAGATAAGAAAAGCCTATGGCAAAATGGTGAATGCCTCAATGTTTGTTATAAATATTTGTAAGCAGGGGGGAAAAACATTGAGGCTTATGACAGGAAAATTGAATTTATTTTCCAATAATATTGATATTGTTAAAATTCTAACAGTGAGGACAATTAATGATGTACCAAAGGACTTTTGGAAATAATTTCTTTGAAGAAGAGCCTTTATCAAACCATAGTTATGCCTTGGTAAAGGCAATACTTCAATTTTTTTTCAAAATCCGAATATACCATGCATTGTCAATAAGCGGAACTTACAAAGTAGAAAGGGTCAGCTCTTTTGACAAAGACAGTTTTATTTAAAAATCAATAAATACTAAGTGTTGAAATCCTCATGTACTGAGCTTTCTTGAGAATCATTCTTTCACATACACTTTGACACTTCAACAATAAATAATGAACTAAGAAATATTGTATTCTCTTTTGACACAGCAATTTTTACATTAATAAAACTTAATACGAAATCTATAGAAACATTTGTTACATTATATATTATATAGATTACGTCTGGGAAAAGTAATTGAACACAAAAGTAGAAATAGAACTCTTATTAACGCATTTATTTTGGACAGTAATATAGTGATAAGGTAAATCCAACATTAACACAGGATTTAAAATATTTATTGAATGAAATATATGCTTATACCATACGTTATTATTTCAAATTGGCAAATATAACTATTATTTATTTAATTTTAAGCCTAATATACAATATTGCAAATGTATAAATATAAAGTGACAAAGTGTATGTGAAAAAATGATTCTCAAGAAAGCTCAGTACATGAGGGTTTCAACACTTGGTATTTATTGATTTTTAAATAAAACTGTCTTTGTCAAAAGAGACGTGACCCTTTCTACTTTGTCAGTTCCGCTTATTGACAATTCATGGTATATTCAGATTTTGAAAAAAATTTGAAGTATTGCCTTTATCAAGGCATAACTATGGTTTGATAAAGGCTCTTCCTCAAAGAAATGATTTCCAAAAATTTTAAGCAAGTACTTTGGTATATTATTAATTGTCCTCACTGTTAGAATTTTAACAATGTCAATATTATTGGAAAATAAATTCAATTTTCCTTTTATAAGCCTCAATGATTTTTCCCCCTGCTTACAGATATTTATAACAAACATTGAGGAATTCACCACTTTGCCATAGGCTTTTCGTATCTGTAATTTTGAATGAGTTTCTTTGTCCTCCAATATCATATTTGACGAATACGTTTGATCCAAATTTTGCTAGCAAATTGTTTTTATCTCTTTAGTATTTGTATTTAGATAAGTTTTTCTCTTTTTATGCATGTTTTTATTCTCGGAACAAGTGTTAGTCACCGAGTATATTCTATTCACACGTGTTTTTGTAATTAGTTTTTTTTATATGTTGTCACTCGTACTTGTAACTGTATTTATATAGTGTGAGTGTCTTCTTCAATGTGTTTTTATCTATACCATTTTTATTATGTATTAGGTGTGTGTGAATAAAATTTATTTATTATTATTATTATTATTATTATTATTGCATGATTTGCATCTTGCATTCGACGCCACTGGAACCTCACCTGTGGAATGTTTGTTTACTATCATTTGTTTTGCAGACAAAGCAGTATTTCAACATTGTGCCTCACTAAACCACTGCACTATTCTGAAAAATATTCCAAATGTAACTTTAAGTTGTTTAAGCAGGACAAAAACCACGAAAACACTTCATTTTAGTAACCGCTCGAAATTTTCAGATTGCCTAAAATTTCATCAGTTCAAAACGACATATATCTTCCGTTTTGGTAATTTTTTCACACCTTTCTGGAAATAAACATTTCTCTAGAATTTTTAGAATAATACATCTGAACATAATGTAATATATTTATAGTCCAATTAACTCTAAAATAATTTATTTAACGATGATTCACAGAACTCTAATTTACATAACAATCACTCTAGTATTTATATTCGACTTTCACTTCACTGACTGCCCGTCTGTCTGCTGCGTCGTTCTTTTTATATTAATTGTTGACTTCTCCGAATGCTCTGGAATTCTCCATCGAATCGTCCGGATCCATCGAATCATCCAGATTCTTCTTGGTGCATAGCGTATCGAAGGTCATATATGCAGCCTGCGTGAGTGTTCAGGACCGGCATCGCCCACAGCTTCGCCACAATAAAATATGATTGATTATGCATTTATTGGTAGGTTCCTTCCAAAATCATATTTTTTTTTACCAATTTGACAACAGGGCGTCAATGTTTGAAAACATTAGGGATGAGAGGTGTACGTAAATAAACAAAGTTGTCTTCGGTTCAGTGAATATAATGTTTACGTAGCATCGGGCCGATCTATGTTTATTTATTGATTTGAGGTCTAAATCAATATACAGTATTGTAGAGGGAAACATTCTCAAATGAAAATTGAACCAAAACATGACTCCTCTGGAAATGGAAAAACCTATGATAAATTGAAGATGCTTTTTTGTAATATCTAACAGAAAACTACCATTTCCCTTGCTAAAGCCACGCTGGACATTGAACTACATCTGATAGATATTGTGAAAAGAATCTAACTTGTAAGGAAAAATCTGGAAATGAAAATTTGCATTTTCGTTCAAATACTTGGTTGATTACTCCTTAAATGTCCAGTTTCCATTGGAGATTCGCATCTATAAATGGATAAGGGAGAATGTTATTCAGAAGTATCACTCATAGAAAATCGCTCATTTCATTGATGCGTGGATTGCATCACTTTCGCTAGGCCTCCAATACATTTATTTTGGTCGACAAAAATCAATTTCACTCTTCTAAGATCATCAAGGAGGTCGGAAGAATTGGAAATCATACAAGGTAAAGGTAAGCATATTGGGCTCATTCTCGAAACAAAAAGAAAAGTGGTGTTACTTACGTAATTTTATCTCCTGAACACTAATCCGAAATAATTTCGTGGGGGTCTCTTATACTTTTCGAGTTATGACCTTTTGAATTTTGAAAATCAACCATTTTCAAACACGATTTTTTCAGTAAAAATCGCAGAAAATACCTCCTTCCTTTTGTCGACACTTTTCATTCCCTAGTCAACTCTTATTTCACAATTATAAGCACCAAAACCAAACGTTTTACGGAAAAAGATAACACTCTTATATTTCACTACTCTTAACCTCACTCTTCATTGGCGTCCGTTCTAGAGATTTGGGAAGGGTCGTGTATACTTTATAAGAAGGTTGATTTTTTGTATGAAACGTTTGGTTTTAGTGCTCGTAATTGTGAAATATGAGTTGATTACGGTCTCAAAAAAGTACCAACAAAAAGAAGGAGGCATTCTCTTCGATTTTTTACCGAAAAAATCGTGTTTGAAAATGATCGATTTTCAAGAATCAAAAGGTCATAACTCGAAAAGTATAAGGACCCCCACGAAACTCTTATTTCACAATTACAAGCACCAAAACCAAATGTTTTACGGAAAAAAATAATCTTCTTATATTTCACTATTCTTAACCTCACTCTTCATTGGCGTCCGTTCTAGAGATGTGGGAAGGGTCATGTATACTTTATAAGAAGGTTAATTTTTTATATGAAACGTTTGGTTTTAGTGCTCGTAATTGTGAAATATGAGTTGATTACGGTCTCAAAAAAGTGCCAACAGGCATTTTCTTCGATTTTTTACCGAAAAAATCGTTTTTGAAAATGGTCGATTTTCAAGAATTAAAAGGTCATTACTCGAAAAGTGTATGAGACCCCCACGAAATTCTTTCGGATTCGTGTTCAGGAGATAAAACTACGTTAGTAACACACCACTTTCCTTCTTGTTTCGAGAATGAGCCCGACAAGCTAACTTTTACCTCATACAATTCAGAGATTGATGATGATGGAATCGTTGGACTATTTCTTGTACGGTGACACTTTAAAGATATTTTTCTGATTTTCTGACATAAAACCTGTAATGGGTATGGCATGTTGATTTTATTGAAAATATGAACAGGATGTCAGTTGTGGTCGCAGATGATTCCACAATTGACTTTCCAAAACTTTTACAACGATAGCATCTGACATTTTGCATTCTAGAAGCGTCTTTTATTGGTTGTCCCTTGTTTATTTTTCCTTGAGGTTTTCCTAATGCAAATTAATAAAGAACCGGTTGAGCTACTAGTGCCCTCTTGTGACATATCTAGCAACTTCGTTTTGATATTTTCTGTGGTGATGTCAATTCCACTGTGCTCTATGGCCATAATAATGGAAGAAAATCTTTCTGGCAATCCCGCTAAGAGCAATGAACGTACCCATTTCTCATCGAAGGAAAATCCCGTTTTCTTCAATTTTTGTGCTGTCTCAACAACTTGAGTTACATAGGATTCCATGTTGTCACAATTCTCTAGCCATAGAGATATCAAGGCAACGCGTAAGTAAATCTTACGCGTAAAGCATACATATTTTTTATTGTCAGCCACAACGTCGTCGCGTCCGTCGAATCTCGAACATGGTCTTAAAGGGATGGATCGATTGTAAGCACTAACTTTGCCCGAGCTTTACTTTATTGAGTTTCCCCACTAGCGAACCATTTTTGTTGGTCCCTTGAGGTTCGTTATAAGCGGACATTACTGTATATCATGATGTATCACCTTGGTTTTTCATTAACTGATGTTTAATATTTTTCATTCATATATCATATTCATATCACTATAATAATGTATTTATCTAATTTGTTACAGATACCACCAGTGCTGATAAATGATGGTGGGGCTTACGTAGCAAGTAGTAGCAATAAAGATGATTCTAAGCCACCGTTTTCTTATGCGCAGCTCATAGTACAAGCAATTGCAAGAAGTTCACCTGACAAGCAGCTGACACTATCTGGAATATATAGTTATATAACAAAACACTATCCGTATTATCGTACTGCAGACAAGGGTTGGCAAAACTCTATCAGACACAATCTTAGTTTAAATAGATATTTCATCAAGGTAAATATGCTTAATGTCTTCAGAAAAAAAAATAAAAGGAAACATTGCTCTATAGATATTGATAACAGTGACCTTATAGTTTATAAAAGTTAATTATGTTTATAATTGAATAATTACCAAAAAATATTTTTCTGCTCAGCCGGAATTAAATGTACACATAGTATACTGCGTGTCCGCGGAAGGTGTCTCGCAGTTATAACTTTTTTGTTTTTGAAGATGTTGGAATGAAATTTGGAGAATCTGTATACGAGATAAAACTGATTTTTTTGATAAGTGCATCAGCTTCATGCAACTTTCGGGTTCACCGAAAGTGCCATCAACTTTCGAGTGAAACACCTGGTATAGCTTCACTTCTTTTGTCTCCAGCATTTGACAGTGTCGACCATGACATTTTATGTAGTAAACTTGATAAATATGGAATTAAAGGCTCATCTATGAAGCTAATAAAATCCTATTTGACAAATAGAATCCAATATTTGATTGAAAATGGTAACTCGGCGATAATCAAATCAGAGCTAATTCTAATAAAAAAAGGTGTGCCACACGGATCAATACTAGGACCTGTACTATTTATATTGTACACAAATGAAATACCAAATGTGGTTAATGAAGATATAATTTTATTTGCTGGTGATATATCAGTCATTGTGAGGGAAAAAAACTCTCAGTTGGTAATGACAAAGACTACAAACGTGCTAGATGTATTGAACAATTTCTTCATAGCAAATGACAAAACTCAAATAATTCATTTCGCAAATAGATCTTTGCCAAAGTTCAACACTTTCGAATATAATAATCAAAATTTGAACATATGCAATCAGGTACAATTTTTGGGACTTTTAATAGATAGAAGACTACTGGAAAAATCACAGATATTAGATAGATAGATAGAACAAAGTATGGGGCGGACGAAGCCATAAGCATGTAGGCCTCTCAATCGGGCCCGTTATGCACCCACTACTGCTGGGAGATGGTGGTTCAGTTTTGAAGGTAGCCTATCTCGCGAGCGAAAGAGGCCAGCCTTCTGACCGATACCACCCTCACACTCTCCGGATTCAGTACGATGCTCCCGAGGTGTGCTTCCCGTATTGCTACCACTGCCGGGAATTCCGTGAGGATGTGGGTGGCTGACTCCTCATCCTCCAAGCACCACCTGCATTCGGTATCATCCGTGAAACCTAAAATGTTGAGGTGCCTGTTGAGGTGGCAGTGTCCCGTCAGGAGCCCTGTCACTAATCTGATTTCCTTTCTGCTCAGTGTGAGCAGAGTCTTGGTCCTCCTGGTAGATGTGGAGTTTCGATTGCCTCATGCCTGGTGTATCTTTCCATGTATCCTGGAATTTTACTTCCAGAATTTCCTTCATGGTTGAGACGCACCATGATCTTGAAACTCCTATGATAGGTTCTGGTCCCATCGCTGGGCTTTCCGCACCTTGTCTGGCCAAATAATCAGCCCGTTCGTTTCCAGGTACTCCGGTATGACCAGGGACCCAAAGTAGCTTTACTTTTTGGCGGAAGATAGCCTTTGCAGATCATCGATGCATTCAGACACCAGCAACGAAGTGACTCTATACGATGCGAGAGCCTTGATCGCCGTTTGGCTGTCGGTGCATATCGTGATTTGCTGGCCGCGGTAGCCTCTGTTGAGATTTTCTCTTACACGGGCGAGTATTTCTGCCTGAAATACAGTAGCAAAAGTTCCTAGAGCGTAACAAAGTTCTGCTTTCGGAGACTGCCCGTATACCCCGGTGCCGGCTGACTTAAGCCTGATTCACATAATGGCAGTAGCAGTGGCGTCACCCCCCTCTATTGATAAGATAACCAATGGCAAACATGTTTAGACGACGCTGAAAATTCAAGGTCACGCTGCTGAAAGTTTGATTCATTTAAACTTTTTGCAGTAAAATCTGGCAGTGTTCGCATTTCTAACCTTAAAATCATCATGAAATCGAGATTGCTGTTATGATTCCTTTCTACTGCTTTTAACAAACAATTAGTTGAAAATTTCCATTCCAATGTCACTCATTCGGATAACAGCGTCAAAAGGGGCGGAGTCACTGCCTTAACCCTTTCGCTCATGGTGTCCTAAATTTAGTACACAACTTTCTTGTTTTTTTTTGTGTGCAGAAAACTGTTAAATCCAAGTATTGTTGCCATGGTTTTATAAGTTGTTATTTTAGTTGCCAACTGTAATTTTATCTGTCATCTATCAGATTCTTCAAGAAGTATTTTAGAAAACTTCAGCTGACGAGAATGGACGAATCCTATCATCTGGGTCACCAGTTTGGTGTATGTCATTTTTTAATTTCTCAGTGTGGAATTTATTCATCGAAAAAAATACTGTGTGTTCACATTAGAGTGTTTTACGTACTCGATTCAAAATATTTAAACATTTTATCACTATTTTGAAGTTTTGAACACGAATTTCGGTGTGCTAAATTTAGTACACTGTGAGCTAGTGGCATTGCAAATATGTGTAGACATAACCTCACTTTATATAATTGAAAAATGTATTTTTTGTTATTTTCACAGTACCATTGATTGACATGGTTATTAGAAGGGCCTTAAGTAATCAGAAGCTATTATCAATAGTAGAAAACAATTTATCTGATAGAATGTCAATGAAATCGAAAGTGACTTGAGTTAGGGCACTAATTTGGAAGCTTCTGGGGGTAAATTTCATGAGTACGAGATTGATTCAGAATGCTCGTTTATTTACTTGGACATAGGTTCAGAGGAAGAACAAGAATACGGGTAGTTACATTAGCACAAAAACTTGCCAGAATTAACTGAATTACCTACCTACATTTTGATATATAAAAATAGTCTTGGAATATTACAGAGTATGCTGCGACATTTCTACTTTCGTTTTCGGTTATTTTTTGATTTGCACGAAACATTTTTACTGAATTGCAATGACTATCACAAAATTTGTGTTCTCATATTATAATATCCCATATACCGTTTGCTCATGGTGTACTAAATTTAGCACAACCCATATCACAAAAATTGGCTGTCGCAAAAAATTTTCTATAGGCTCAAAAATCTTAGAAAAATTCATTTATTATATTTGCAAAATTCAAATTTTTTTATTTCAAAATACAAAAATTCATGAGTGAAAGGGTTAAGTGCCACTGCTACTGCCATTATGTGAATCAGGCTTTACCCATTCTGGAGCCATCTGTGTACCAAATGATCCCCTTGGTGGGAATCAGGCGGTGCCCGATCCGCTCCCAGTCCCCCCTTTTGGGAATGATTGACTGCGGCCTTTTACTGAATCGTATGGCAGGTAACGAACTGTCACCCGGCATTTCAAGAAGGGGACAATCCCTTACCGTCTGATTCCATAATCGAGAATGTCCATACATTCCCTCGCTCCGCCATTGGTTAGAACTTCTTAGGCGAGCTGCGGCTTTGTGTGCCTCATGTTCGATAAGGAGGTACAAGGGGTACAGTCCTACGAGCGTCTCCAGCGCCCTGGTAGTTGCTGTCCTCATTGCACTTGTTATCGCAAGGCAGGCAAGCATTTGTACCCTATCTAATTGGGTTCTCGACTTGCCGGATGTTGCACCTTGCCACCACACGATGGCTCCGTACGTAATCATTGGGCGTATGAGAGTTGTGTAGATCCAATATAGAATCTTGGGGCCGAGCCCCCACGTACTGCCAAATGCCCTTCTACATGCCCAGTAAGCCGCTGTGGCTTTCTGAACTTTATGATCAATATGCTCGTTCCAGTTTAGCTTGGAGTCAAGGATGACTCCAAGGTACTTGACTGAGCTTTTATATTGCAGGGACCTTCCAGTGAGTTGAACATCTGGGAGGTCCCCTGGTTTGCGTTTTCTGGTAAAGAGAACCAGTTCAGCCTTTTCAGGGTTTACACTGAGTCCCACCGAACGGCACCATTCATCCACCCCGCTGAGAGCCCTTTGTATCGTGCCCCTCACGAGGCCGGACCCCCGGTCATCGACCAGAACAACAATGTCGTCAGCATAGGCCTTAGTGTAGTAACCCAGATCTTTTATTTTTACTAGGAGGCCATCCACCACGAGGCACCAAAGTAGAGGGGACAAGACTCCTCCCTGTGGACAGCCCCTCATGGGTATGGCCTCGCTGGAGCTACTTCTAAGAGTTGCTATGGCTAGTCTTTGGGACAGCATGGCGTGAATCCATGCTATTACGGTTGGGTTCACGCCCCTTTCCCTTGTTGCTTGACATATGGATTCAAATGACGTGTTGTCAAATGCCCCTTCAACGTCGATAAAGATACCTAAGATGGCGCCGCCACGATCTAACCTTCCCTCAATTCTATGAACAAGTCGATGGAGGACAGTCTCCGTGCCCTTGCCAGTCTGGTACGCGTGCTGCAGGTCGCTAAGCGGGTTTAGCTTCAGCACCTCCTCTCTTATGTATCTGTCCACCAGTCTTTCAGTTGTCTTCAGGAGAAACGACGTGATGCTGATGGCTCTGAACGCTTTTGCCTGAGTGTAATCACTTTTACCAGGCTTGGGGATGAAGATAACATTGGCTGTCCTCCATACCTTGGGAACGTATCCGTATGCGAGGCAACTGCGGAATATCTTCAGAAGATGAGGGATTAGGATTCCTTTGCCCTTTTGTAGTAGGGCTGGAAAAATACCATCTTCCCCCGGAGATTTGAAAAGTGAAAAAGACTCAATGGCCCAGTCCACTCTTTCATAAGTTACAATCTCAGCAGCCGTCTTGTAGTCGACCTTTGTTTTGGACGGTACAGTTGGCTCTGGCATGGGTGTCGCAGTGTCACTGCCCGGAAAATGGACTGAGAGCATGTGTTGGAGTGTTTCCCCGTCCGAGGCAGTGTATTTACCTCCGGGCAGGGCCAGTACTTCCAGCCTCGCTCCCGGATCTTTGGAAAGGACCTTGTTGAGTCTCGCTGCCTCTGGTAAGGTGCTTATATCTTGGCAGTAGGTTCTCCAAGTAACCCTCTGTGCTACTGGAATACTTCTTTTATATTCCCTTTGTGCTGACTTATAGTCTTCCCAGTGTACGGGTTGCTTGGTCCGTTTGGCTTTATTAGGACGCTTTCGGACTTCCTTGCGGTGGGTCTCTATTGATGAGTTCCACCCTGGGGTCTTGCCTGCCTTGTCTACCTTTTTCAAGAGACAGCTGGCTTCGTATGATGATAGGATAGCGGAATTGAGACAGTCTGCAAACGTCTCGATTTCCGCCTCCGATCCATAGCGTGTAGGCATGATCCCGAGCCTTTCCTTCAGTTCCTCCTCATAGAGGTTCCATCGGGCGGCCCTGGGATTCCTATACCTGTTGTTGTCTGCAAGGCTGTTGCCTGCTAGTGAGAAAAGTATGTGTCGATGATCTGCTAAGGTTTCCTCCACCGACAAATGCCACTTGCTGACGCTCCCTGTCAGTTCCGAGGAACATAACGTGAGATCGACGATTGTTTGAGCCAAAGGCGTGAAATAAGTGGGCACTGATCCTCTATTGAGAATTTCCAGGTTACTGGAGCTCAGGAATTCGAGGAGTGTCCTGCCTCTTGGGTTCGCGTCTCGATTCCCCCACAATGTATGGTGAGGGTTTGCATCGCAACCCAAAAGGAGGGGCAGTCCCCGCTCCTCGCAGTGCCCAATCAATGATACTACCTCTCGTGTAGGGTTCTCTGTCTCATATGGGAAGTACGCAGAGCCTACTATGACTTCGCGTACGTTCCCCTTTGTATCGTCGGCCACTTTAATCTTTATGGCTACCAGGACCCTGTGGCAAAATCCTGGCAGCGGAGTGGCGTCGACATTTTTTGCATGATTGCATACCCTGGGCCTTGCTCAAATAATTCATTTCGCAAATAGATCTTTGCCAAAGTTCAACACTTTCGAATATAATAATCAAAATTTGAACATCTCCAATCAGGTACAATTTTTGAGACTTTTAATAGATAGAAGACTACTGGAAAATCACAGATATTATTTATCGAAAAATATTGCTATGCATTTAGAATACTGTCTGAACAAATCTCAACTGAGGCTGCCCTATCTGTATACCATACTTATATTCAATCTAGGATTGAATATGGAATAATTTTCTGGGGAAACTCGGATGATATTTCTAGTATACTCATACTTCAAAAAAAATGTGTCAGGTATATTAAATTTATAAGATGAAAAAAAAAGAAACGATAGCTGCAGAGAAGCTTTCATTACGAGCAAAATTTTAACTTTGATAAATCTCTACAATATACAGTGTGTCTCACTTCTCATGGAAACACCCCCGTATCTTCCGTAACAATAGAGGTAAAATGATGAAACTCTCAGGATTGATGGAAATGCTCAAAATGCACCTACCACCTGAATGGGGTTGGCCTAAGTGATATACACTGCCCGCCACTCGCGATGGAACAACCCATTTTTACGGTAAAACATACTAGGGGGCAAAATGGGCTCAAAATTCCTTCGGATTCGTGATCAGGACTACCAACTTACTACAGAGACTCGTTTTCGCTTCCAGTACCTGAACCCTTCATTCCATCTGGAGAGTACTCTCAGGTATCAAAGATGCAGACATTTTCACGGATTCGTTAGGCTGTGAGATGCTATAATTCAGTTTGAGCCTCTCTGAGGAAAATGTCACCACATTCTCAGATTATCGAGTTAGTATGGAGCAGTGTATGAAAAATTATCGATGGCGGCATCTAATATAACTGAGGAAGACCATTCGTGAAACTAATTCTGGGTGCCGAACATCCAAATTCTAAACCAACCAGAAGTGAGAGCTCTCTGATTGATGAGCAAATATCGCAAAACATGGAAAAAATCTATTTTCAAAGCTTCACATCTCGAAAACTGTACATTTTTTAGCTTTGGCTGTGGACACTTTCAATTAGCACATAAAGAACTATAACATATCGAAATTTCGGCAAAATTCACGGCAAGCCATTTCTCATAAGAAATGTGCGGGGTTCTTTATTAAGAGTTGAGGAAATATTTTGTCAACCGAAACAAAATTAATCTTCATACTCATTGCCACACCGAAACAACCGTTAATTTTTAAAGAAATAATCGCACTCGGTAAACAGGTAGAATTTAGATTATTTTACCTATTTGCTGAATTACAAATTGTGAAAGGCTTTCGCGGCCATCGTTGAATGGATGATGGTTTTTCGGGTTTTTAGGCCGACGTTTATTTAGAGAAAATCTCGACGTTACGCCAACACGACAAACATCCCAACAATTTCAACAGAATTGAAGAAGGGTTACAATTGAATAAAGCGTGGCTACCTGTTCTCAAGAAAACGGTAATAACATACCGGGAAATTAATGAATCCGAGGGGGTACCCGACGCAGGGACGATGGCACCGGACGCACGTACGAGTACGTCGACCCATAAATACTGGCTGAGACAACGCATACCAAACAAGTAGTGTTCAGTGATCGAAACTGTAAACATTTCTCTTGAAAATGCCAACCACTCGTGTTGGCGAAACGTCGAGATTTTCTCTAAATAAACGTCGGCCTAAAAACCCGAAAAACCATCATTCATATTTGCTGAATTGTTGTCTGATATCATTTGAAAGGATTGAATTACATCAGTTACACATGTGGTGCCCTGAGATTACCATGGAAAACAGTTGCTCATTGATATTTACTGTCAACTTGACAATATATATAAATCCTTTATTTAGTCCATTTGGCTAATATACATTTTCAAGTAATTGAATAAGTTTCAAGAATGAACAATACACGTATTCTCACAAATTGGGCATTTGAACCCTTGTCACAAAAAATAAACATATATATATATACACTTGTATACAACAGAAATACCTACAACATCTATAAGCACACAAACACACATCTATACACATATACACATTCTAAAAAATATTTGATAAATACACAAAATACGTTAAGATTTTGTGATACCTTACAAACTGAAAGACCTGTGGGGCAGCGGGTGAGGCAGAGGTACAAAATTCGCCACTGGTGGGCGGAGTCTAAATACTACGGAAACATGATAATCGCTTGTAAACGCATTCCCTAGACCGAAGCTCATTAATATTCAACAATTACGAGGGGGATTCGAAGTTCGGTACGGCGTGGCGGTACCGACGCGCGCGGCTGTCGACCAGCCATCATCATAAGCTTGAAGAATGTAGGTACTGAATCTGGGTGATGGACGAGTGCATTCGAATCGAGCATTTATATCGGATTCCAAATAGCTGAAAACATGTTCCGATTATCTGTTTACCAAATGCAACATAATCTAATAACAAAGCGTATTCACAACTTTGAGCATCAGAGAATTTTCTGAAATATTAAAAATGTATGAATAATTGCATACATACCGGGTGTCCGCAGAAGGTGGCTCGTCCCTATAACTGGATTTTAAAATAAAGAAAAAGAAATGAAATTTGATGGATCTGTACCTATATACGAAAGCGTCTAAGGTTCACATAGTTTTTTTTTTCAACTTCAAATACGAAATTTCCGACTTTAAACTCGGAATTTTATTTTTCCGACATCAAAGTAGGAAATTCCGACTTAAAAGTCGGAATTTTGAAGTTTTATCTTGATACTTTAGTACTTTTGTTTCACTCAAGTCACACATCGTAAATCTTCTTCAGTGTGACGAAGGCAATTTTTGGTTACTGCATATAAACAATCTAATAAAACGATAGTCGTTGCCGACCGATGTTTCACTTTTTACTTCCATATACACCTACGACGTAGGCTTATTATGGCAAATACCCGTCAGAAAACTACTACTCACCTGGCTAATACCACGACGGGTATTGTATTATATCCAACAGATATAATGCACAATTACAATATACAATGCCCGTTCCCCCTCTACTAATTTTTGAACCACCTGGTATATCGCAACGAATAGGAGATAAAAATCTACTTTTTCATAAAAAAAGCACAGCTAAAAGTTCCGAAATGGCAGCCGAGTTTAAAGTCGGAATTTCCGAGTTAAGAGTCGGAAAAACAAAATTCCGACTTCAAAGTCGGAACTTTCGACTTTGAACTCAGAATTTACGACTTTGAAGTCGGGAAAATAAAATTCCGAGTTTAAAGTCGGAAACTCCGTGTTTGAAGTCAAAAAAATTGAAAAAGAAACTATGTGGCCCTTAGACGCTTTCGTATGTTTAAGGGCCTATTCAGACACATGGTTGCACACCCAGGGTTTTTGACCCCGCATGATAAATTTCTCCAATGTTAATAAATTTAATACTTCTGAAAATGACTTTTTGATAGAAACGCAAGTAAAAGGATCGTATGTGGACTGTCTTGTAGTTTACAGACACAAGAATAAAAAATATATGATTGTAAATGGCCCATGCAGGGTTTTTGAAGCATGTTTAATTTATAAGTATATATTTCTGACCCTTGTGCCTGTATACTGCATAACAGTTCACATACGTTCAAAAAGTCATTTTCTTTGGTTCAGAAGTATTAATTTCGTTAATATTGGAGGAATTTATCATGCAGGGTGAAAACCCCTGGGTGAGCACCCATGTATCTGAATAGGCCTTGTGACATTAAACTGTATTTTTTGACAAATGGCTCAGTTTAATGTCACGTTTGGTTTCACCGGAAGTAACATAAACCTTCGGAGAATTAAATATTTTAAACAGAAGACAAAATTTAAAAGTAACAATTTATTGCTCTAGTTTATAACTGATTTAAATTTAAAATTTCATTGTAGGGAAGACCCTACAACTCATTTTTCATTTTTTATTCTGTCCCGAACTTCCATGCCTATATTTGTCCTACTATCTACAATTTCCGGTAAAATGTATTCAATATAAAACTTTGTTATTTTTCTTTCCATTTTTTCACTCCAGAATTCGTGCTTTCGAGGAATTTTCTCCACTTTAATTCCTTGAGGGGTCCACACACATAAAAAACAATAATTCATTTTGGCGATCCGCAATTGACCCTGGATTTGAAAGTACCAATTATGGCATTCGTTGATGGTCTTGTCCTTTTTCCAAAATGTTATTTTTCTTTGAACTATTCCTTCATCAACAGTCATAGTCCTGGCTCCATATGGACATTTTATTTCCACAATGAAGTTTTCTCCCTCTAAAATTCCATCAGGACTGGCAGCCATGTAACTGAATTCTTCATCAATGAATAGTCCACATGTTGATATTTTCCTTTTCAAGTGATGTTCTAGCTCTTCTCGTGCTCTTACTTCATTGTCTATGCCATATTGAGTGGCTTTTGAGAAAAATGGTACCGGATGCACAATAGATTTAACCAAATTTTTTACTGAAGACGATTCCCTCTTTTTACAAATCTCTCCAAATTTAGAGGCAGTAACGCGTTTTCGCCTTTCACTATGCCATAGAGCAGAATCAGCCTGATCTCGTGTAAGCACCTCAATTTTTTTAGCCTCTTCAACAGATATTGACAAATTTTTCAAAAAATCTTTTGCTGCCATGCTAAAAGAAGCATCATCCATATCTGGTTTTGTGCAATGCTCTCCGTAGAAAAGATCATTTCCTCTGTGCTCCCGTCGTTTTTTGTGTTTATTTTTTCGATTGGAAACAGCGGCCTGCATCAATTTTTTTGTCTTTGTAATTCATATTTCAAAACGAAGGGGTCGTTCAACCTTCCATACTTCGATTTGAGAGTGCTCAATTCTTTTTTGGTATTCATGGCAACCACAGACGCATAACAACGAGTTTGGTAAGATCTCTTCATGATATAGTTGACTCTTTTTCCCCCAGAGTGCCTTGCGATTACACTGTTGAATTGTTCTGCACAATTGTTGTCTACATCGTATATTAAGCTTTTGGAATGATTTGCGAGGTATCTGACAAACTCCATTAGTTTATCGTATAGAGCTGAAAATACAGATATTTATTTGATATGTTCAATGTGTCCAATATATTGCATGGTAGAGAATTGCACAAAAGGTAAGACATTTCTAATTTTTCATACCGCAATGAAAGCAGCAATACGACATCGCCAGCAAGACAAACAGCGTTAGCTTCGATAAAGCCATGCTCGTTATCGCGGAAGCGTGTATGTGAGAGCTAGAATTTCTGGATCATTGTTTCCAGAGTGGTGAAAAGGGGTCAAATGAATGCTCAAAAAAATGTTCACTTTCATCGTATTCAACACTTCATTTCTCAATATTTTAAGTGGACGTATTTATTTGTTCAATGAAGATATACATACATACACAATTTCCTTTGCAGCTTTTGATTATAGTGCTTTGATAGGTTTTCATCTCCCCTCGGCTAAATTCACTGAAACTTTGCAGAAAGATAGTATTCGGTATGCTGATCAAAAGTCTCAATGGGCACAATCCTCCATTTTCAACCCCAGACCCCCTATAGCCCCCAATGTACACTTTCCGGTGTGTTAATGCATAAGTTACAATTCATCTTCAAAGCGTTTCTTTTCACTTCCCACCCTTTTCTCTAACCGAATTTTACATTCTGCCCTCACCACACCTCGCCCCCACCCCTGCACCCCTACCCAACCCTACATTAACAACCCATTACTCATTTTCAAAGTTAAAGATTCTTTAATTGTTTTATTTCAATCTTTTGAAGCTTTTATTATACTTATGGATATATACATTACACCACACCCCTCCCCCACCCATGCACCCCCACCCTTCATTGATGCACCATTAATAATATATACTTTTATTGACTGCTACTGTAGCTATAACATAACAATTATGTAGTTACCCATAGTGTAACTTATGCATTAACACACCGGAAAGTGTACATTGGGGGCTTTGGGGGGCTATAGGGGGTCTGGGGATGAAAATGGAGGATTGTGCCCATTGAGACTTTTGATCAGCATACCGAATACTATCTTTCTGCAGAGTTTCAGTGAATTTAGCCGAGAGCCATTTTCCATAAGGATTTTGCGGGGTCCTTTATATAAAAAGATTTCACCTACACGGACAAAACAAACGTGATAATTTGAATACTTGTACGCCAATCTATGTTGTACGCTGTCACGAAACCGAGCACGACCTTACCGAAGCGTCTGTTTAGCTGGCGATGCCGTATTGCTGATTTCACCCCGGTACATTTCGTTCATCCCACACCATACGGATATAGTACTCAAAATTTCAACCAGGAAAGAGATATGTGAATTCTCAAATATTTTCTAAAATTATTTCGATGGGTATAATTTAATACAAGAGCGAATGACAAATAGAATTATTTTTCTCCACAATTCTAAAATCATATTTGATAACAGAATGATCACTCTCTTGATATTGAACAAATATTCTACAACACTTGCTGTCTTGTGCATTTTGCGTGTATTTCATTCAATCACTTGTATAAGAATAATTATTCAGACATTGTTATAGCAATAATTACGTTAGCCTTGACGGGCATCATAGTGACAAGATGTGAATTGAAATGTCAAAATAATTTTTCGTTGGCTTTCCATTTGATTATATGTAAAATTTGTGATTGTGGAGAAAGCACAGTCTGTTACTCGGTTAGAATGAATGGTATATTCTGCAACAAGGTTAGAATGAAAAATTCGATGCGAGTGGGAAGGAACCACAAGCATAACGAATTTTCATTCTAACCGAGTAACAGACCGTTCTTTCTCCACAACCACAAATTACAGAAGTATAATACCCAGAAAATCATAGGAAACATATGGGAAGTATTGAATCACTCACGAGTCAGTTTCATATCAGCTACAGTTGTGGTGTCAACAATTTCTTTCTTGCAGAAGTATTTCGAACACTTTCTATGATCTCCCAAAATGTGATTCGGGCTATTTAAAATATCTTTCCTCAAGTTTTCAATCTTCTCAACTGAAGGAACTATTTCATTTTTCCTGTACTTGATGGCTTCAGTAATTGCGTATCTGAATCTCATCAAATTTTTCTATAACAAATAGAGGATTTAATCATAAAAAAATTTAAGAAACATAGTGAGCATGATCTCCAATAGCGTGTGAAAAGAATACAGATTAATCAAATATTCAAGTAATTTCTCTGGATAGTTTAATTTTTTCTCTTTTTGTCAATATTCTTGATTTCGAGGTAGATATCGACAAAATAATAGAGAAAGCTATGACAAAAAGCAATTTGAATCTTGATACATTTTCACTCGAGCTTGGATTTCGTGGAAATAATCAATTAATCAATTGACTTTTGTTTGAAAAATATTACCTTAATTTCTTTCCTAAGGACTATAGGCCCAGCATTTTTAGTTTGAACTAGTTCTCTTATTTTTCTCAAGTAATTCCTTAGTAAGTGATTTCGACATTCAACTTTCATAACAGTAATATTATGGGATTTATACGGATTATTTTGCAGTATTGAATCATAACAACTGCTATCTCCATCACCAACCATTCTATTGTAGATTATTCCATACATCGGCATACTTTTTTGAAATCCCTCAGCTATTATATTCGCTTCCATAGAACTTGACGAACCTTGCCAATTTTTGTAGCATTTGTGTTGTGGTGTATCCTGTGGGTGCTCTTTGCATGTTAAACAAAATTTATTTTTCACAGCTAAAAACAAAACTTTTCTCGTTTTAAAACCTACAATGGCAGCAGCTCCACTCAGCGAGTTATAATTTGATCTATAGGAACTTTTAGCCCAAACGCCGTCACACACTACGGTTATTAAAGGTGTACCATCTGCAGTTAAATCTCCACATTGAATTGCTAAATGTTTTTCTTCTTCAGCAGCTTTAGCCATTTCTTCAATTGCGGTTTCTTCCCAAAGATCAGCCAAATTTTCTTGGATTCTACAGAAGGTTTTGGAAGATAACGATGGTATATTCATTGTAGAATGAAATTCATTAAGATGTGTATACCCAGACCCCACGTTCGTTATTCCAAGCACAGCACTATTGTTGACGTCTTCACAATCGTAGATAGTAGTAACAGTCTTCATGGTCTTGCACATGTTACATTTGAATGTAATTGTAGAGGCTACTCCTCTTCTTGTTTCATTTACTATTTCAAGGTTTTTGAGAGAGCATCCGAAGTGGGGAGCATGATCACCTATTAAAATGAGGGAGTCTATAAAATGCTGAATATCAACAATTCTGCGTCCTTCGAGTTCGATTTTTTCATAAGTATGTTCATTTTTGCTGTTGCAGGTTTCAATCGATGATTTATCGATAACCATGCGTTCGCTTTCTTTCTGATTCATATCAGTTACTTCGATCAAGTCAAAATTTTCAATAAAATCGTTTCTCACTTTACCATCATCCCGAAAATTTATGTTTTTTGAGATATCACACAGTTCATTTTCGATATTGGAATTTTGTTCATAGGTCGTTTCAACAGTGGGACCTTGTTCAGAACAAGTAATTTCACTTAGGCGTTTTACACCGCAAAGAATCACGTCAGCGAAATCACTGCTCGAAAATTGTTCGTTTGAGTAGTCGATATCCCTGAAATCTTTCCTCTCTTCTGTTTCATTCACGGGAATAGGAGCAGTCACATCATGAATATCCATATATTCCACCGGTGATGAACCAGACTCCGGCATATCTAATAATCTTGAAGTCCCAGCTTGACTCAACCTGGATGACACCTAAAAATATATGCCATCAGTATGTGTATCACCAGGAACTGGACACCAAATAAATCATTTATTTTAATGGTAAAAAAAGTATTCAACCACATTTCGTGTTTTATATAGAATATCATATTCTGCACAGCTTGATAGAAGGAATAGGGAATAAAAAAATACCAGTATTTTCTATTTCCTATAAGGAACAATTACTAATTTTATCATGAGACCATCTACCCCTGTGTGATTTATTGGAAACAAATATATTATAGTGTGTCCAACTTTGGGCAGCACACCTCCTTATTTTCTTATTCGAAGACCGATTTTAAAAAAAAATCAACATGTAGTACTCTAGATCATAGTCACAGTAATTATCAGTAGTAATGACCCAAGGACATTGATAATTATAGCAAATTCCGAAAGCTTGTTTCCTATAAGCAACAAGCTTGAGGAATTTGTTATATTAATCAATGTCCGAGGGTTATACGCATAGAAAACTTTTTGCTAAGCGATATTTTTCAATATTGCCTAAGTCTATGAATGCATTCCATACAAATTTGTTATTGTAAACAGCATATTTTGATATATTTAATACGAAAATTTCATTAATCTTCTCGTCAGTATTACAACCAAATCGTGAGAATGACATTTTGACGTTATTGAATATTTGAAACTTCAAATTCGAAATAAATCAAAATATATATATCCATAGCAACGTGAGAGTGATAACAGACCACTTGGCCTGTTATCAGTATAACAGATGTTCTGATTTGTTGTATTCAGTCAGATGACCTCAGTTTAACTAATTTCATTGGATTTTCGCTTGAGCAAAAAATTTTCATGTTAAGTAAGTAAATCGACTTTTGTGGAAAAAGTAAATAAAAGTAGGTATAACTGCCGTAACTGTCACAGTATAGGTATACGATTTTCGAAATTTTGTGATTAATTTAGAAGTGAGCGCTAACGAAATTGGCGTTGTAACTTCACCCTGCATAATAAAATCTTTTACGTACAATTCCAGTTCCACTCACCTTGGTGACCTCTGGATCGAGATGACACTCTCGTAGATGACATCCATAATCTTTGCTTCGGACCTTTACGTATACGCGGCATTGTTGAAATCAAAATCGTAATACTTTCACTGTACACAAAAACACAAGTAAAACTAAATAATGGATTCAGAACTACAGAATTCTCTCCCACCGCATTATGACTTTGAACACTTTTCTATTGGCTGCAGTTAATAATTAGATAAAGCCTGATAATCAGGTAGTTCTAAATTGAAACCCCCTCTGGTCATCGTCTTGAGTATGTGCCACTAATTTCGATTCAGGTAGTTTTATTAAATTTTGAGTAACTCTCCAGATTTTTTTTTACTAACCTGTGGATATGAAATAATAATATAATATTCCATGAAAATTATAATTCTTCACCCATACGGCTATCCCTCGTAAACATGTTGAAATGTGAATGTATTTCATCTCACTTCATAAATGAACAGTTCCTTTGAATTCTGAGAGCGGCGCCACTCTCCGGATACAAAATGTTGCCGTGCAAGGGTTTCGTAGTCCCTAACTTTTAAGGTTTATTTTTCATTATTAGTGGATGAAAAAATTTGGACGTGTTGGTAAAGATCTGATCTATGTTCCTGTTTTCTTACTTTTTCGAAATTTAATTTGGTTCTCTTAAAAAAAAAATTGGAAAATCATCAAAAAAACATGGACTTTGCGATTTTTTTCAGAAAAAACTAAATCAAATTTTGAAAAAGTGAGAAAACAGGAACATAGATTAGATCTTTACCAATATGTACTTATTTTTTTATTTACTAAAAGTGAAAAATGAACCAAAAAAGTTAGGGACTACCAAACCCTTGCAAACACTATTTATATTATAGTACAACTTGCTCTTAAACATACTAAAACATATGTACTCCAGTCAAAGCTAAATACTAAAACGAACTTAACAAAATGAGGAAGTGGCTACTAGGTTTTTTGTTGATCAAGAAAATATGATTTTAACTTTGTCTTGAAGGATGTTAAAGATTCTATACGTTTGATCTCTTCTGGCAGATTATTGTAGCTATCAAGTCCCTTGAAAAAAACTGAATTTTGGGTATGTGTTAATGTGACTTGTTGAATGTGAAAGTCGGTTCTGGATCTTGTATTGTATCCATGGATTTGGTCATTGTACCTAACTTTTTCTTGTAAATATGTTGGTGAAATTTTATTTTTTATTTTGAAAATTAAGATTAATGTTTGGTAGACAAGAAAAGAATCAATTGGTAACCATTCTAGCTGCTTCAACATCTCTCTTATGGGTGTTAACCTTCTGCAATTTAAAATTATGCGCATAGCTCTATTTTGGAGTTTCTGTAAACGAGCCAAATCATTCTGTTTCAGCAGATACAGAATTGTAGAACAATAGGTGAAATGAGGAAGAACTAATGAATTGTATAGTAAAATTTTTGCCCATCTTGTCAAATATGGGGCACAACGAGATAAAAAATATATTTTGAATGATATCGTCTTCATAATAAAGTTGGCATGATCTTTAAACTGTAATCCCCTATCCACATGAACCCCGAGATATTTAAATTGGTTGACCCGTTCCACATTATCAGGTCCTAGCATTATCTCAAAATTTTGGTTACAAAAGCTTCTAAATCGTTTTTCTGTACTTATTACCATGTACTTGGTCTTCTCAACATTGATCTTTAAATAATTAGCACAACACCAACTGTAAATAGATTTTAAGGTTATGTTAATGGTTTCTGTCAGTTTCGTGTGATCATTACATGAGAAATAAATTAGTGTATCACCTGCAAAGAGATGAACTGAGCTCTCACCTACCACCCCTGGCAAATCATTGATATACATCAAAAATAATAGGGGTCCCAGCACACTTCCCTGTGGTACTCCCTGATCACATTCTATATCATCTGATATTTTATTATTTATTTTAAGCTTTTGTTTTCTGTTCTTCAGAAAGCTTTTCAACCATTTCAGGACTATTCCATCTATTCCTACTGCTACTAATTTTTGTAATAATCTATCCCTGTGTATTGTCTCAAAAGCTCTTTGAAGATCCAAAAATACTGCAACAGTAGTCACATTTTTTTCTAGGCTAATTTTCCAATCATCTAGTACACACTGAACTGCTGTTTCACTACTATGTTTATTTCTGAACCCTGATTGGTATTTACTTAACAGTTTATTATTTTCAATATAATCTACTAATTGGTTATAGACTGCTTTTTCCATTATTTTTTCAATTGAACTCAACATGTTCACTGGTCTTAGATCTGAGGCTTTATTTGAGTTTGTTTTTTTCGGAACAGGAATGATTGTAGAAATTTTCAGGTCATCAGGTACCTCCCCTGTTAGTAATGAGGTATTAATGAGGTTTAGTATTGTTAAAAGATCTTCTTGTATTAACCCCCACACCAGTTTTCATTGCATTTGTTGTTTCTGTTCGTTCGTTTGCTGTTCGTGAGTTCCTGTTCATATTTTGATATTTCCGAACTTCCTATTTTAACTGATATCAGCTCATTTTGATTAACAAAGTTCAACATGGCACGTCGGTCACTTCAAGAAAAAATTTAAATTGTTTTAATTGTTGGTGAAGGCGTGAGGTCTTATCGTGAAGCGGTCGCTGAATTCAATAGAAGACACCCGCTAGATGTAGCTGTACACCCTGGAACTGTCCATAAAATATATAATATTTTCGTGAGCAGCGGCCAAGTAACAAAGGACAGAAAAATTGTAAAACAACATATTGAAGATGATACCATATTGGCGGCTTATCAAGCTGATCCTAGAATTAGTTTGAGAAATTTATCGCTTCAACTCAATTTGAGCCGCTGTAAAATATGGAGGTTCTTAAAAAGGCATAAAATGCATGCGGTCAAACCCAAATTCCTACTTACTTTGCACGAAGGAGATGAAATCCGCCGTATGGAGTATTGTTTATGGATGCAGGGAAATTATCTCAATGACAGGAATTTTTTAAAGTATTTCTTATACAGTGATGAGGCTACCTTTACCACGAATTGTGTTGTATCTTCCCAGAACATGAGATTTTGGGCTGAACGAAAATATTATCGGGCCATTTTTTTTCGATCAAAATCTAAACGGACGACTATTCGTTGATTTTCTCGAAAATGCATTTTCCGATGGGTTGGAAGAACTACCTTTAGATGTGAGACACAAAATGATTTTTCAGTTAGATGGTTCATCAGTTCACAATAGTTGCCTAACACGGGTTTGGTTGAATAGGAACCTACCTATGAAATGGATAGGACCCAATAGCCCTCTCGTAGTATGGCCACCACGATCCCCAGATCTAACTCCACTGTCCTGAGAGTTTCATCATTCTACCTCAATTATTACTGAAGATACGGGGGTGTTTCCATGAGAAGTGAGACAAATTCGGATTTTTCAGGACTGAATTTTTTTCAGGGAAAACGTGTCTCTGTAGTAAGTTGGTGACCCTGATCACGAATCTGTAGGAATTTTGAGCCTATTTTGCCCCCTAGTATGTTTTACCGTAAAAATGTGTTGTTCCATCGCGATTGGCGGGCAGTGTATATCACTTAGGCCAACCCCATTCAGGTGGTAGGTGCATTTTGAGCATATCCATCAATCCTGAGAGTTTCATCATTTTACCTCTATTGTTACGGATGATACGGGGGTGTTTCCATGAGAAGTGAGACACTCTGTATGTATGAAGCAGTAGTATTTATAACAGAAAATAAATCCGAACTTTTCATTGCCTATGAAAGGGACCACGTCTATAACACAAGAACAAAGAATGGTCTTAGGAATGAGAAATGCAACTATACATACAGAGAAATGTCAAATTTAGCATTATAAACATTTACAATAAATGTCCGCTCACTGTAAGAAATCTTCCAGTTTCAACTATGAAATGTTGTTTGAAAAACTAATCATGTACTTTTTTTTCATGTTTTAAATTTACTTATGTGATAATGTTGATTATGCATATACAGCTTCTATTTGTTATTTATTACAGACATGTTCCACTCTCCTCGGAGTTTATATGTATACATTATCTAACTGGTGCAAATAAACGATCTATCGATCTATCTTTAACATTCTCAATACGACCATGTAAATATCACTTGTCTCTTTTTTACAATATTTTTTTTTTAGTTTTAAATTAATTTTTCATTCTTGAGGGCTATGAATACGTTCAAATCACTAATTTCAGTACTGAAATTTGGGAAAAATACAACTCACTGTTCAGTCAAGATGTATTTGCTATGTAAAAGTTAATTTTCGAATCTGCAAATTTGATATTTGAAAATATGAATTTATGGTTTTTGTATGTATTTTCAGGTTCCAAGAAGTCAGGAAGAACCTGGTAAGGGTTCATTTTGGAGAATTGATCCACAATCTGAGGCAAAATTAATCGAACAGGCTTTTAGGCGTAGAAGGCAGAGAGGAGTTTCCTGTTTTAGGGCTCCTTTCGGGTTGAGTTCAAGGTTTGTATCAATTTATATTGAATAATGATTAAAGGAAAAATTGGAAACAATTGTATTCTCATATTTTGATCAAAAAAGCATAGATAAATACAGTCTTATGATGCTGCACATTACGAAAAATTCTATTTTATTTGCATCTATGAATATTTTAGACCGGGATCCCACGCCTATTTTCAAAAATGATTAATAACAGCCTGAACTTCCTGAGTAGCTTCATTTTGCCGACACGCCCAACTTTTTCCTCTACAAAAATTCTCGAAAGTGGTAGCTGATAAAATGCGCAGGCGTCAATCACGTCGATTTGATGAGTGCAAAAAAGTCATTAATAACAGTTAGTTTTTCAGTGGAACCTCATGTTGAAAGTCATGTTGATTTGGTGAGCGCAAAAATTGTATGGCTATTAGTTTTACCCAAATCTAAAGCTCATGGCTCATGGTGAAACAAACTAATTGAATTAACTTTATTTCAAGGCAGCAAGCTACGGGTATAACTATAGCCTACAGATATTTCGACCGTACCTTCTGAAATAAAAATTGATCAAAATATTTCGTAAGAAGGCACATTTATCCTCATTTTTGATATTATATTTTGTTGATTCTGCCCTCCTCATTACGTAGTCCAGTTCATAGATCGATCCTATGGCCAGTTTTCGAACTAAGGGTGTCAAAAATTCCATTACTGCTATTTTGTGAATTATGAATCGATTTGATTTTTTTGCTCGATTTTTTTTTGGGAATAAACACATTAAATCGAATTTATTAGCTCGTAAGTCCCTCCATTCGAATAAAAAAAAATATTTCACAAAGGGTGTTGCATTACATAGCATGGCAAGACACTGTTTAAAGAAATAGATGAATATCAATACAATTATCATTTTTATTTTACAAATTTTTTGAAAAAGAATGGGTCTTCATCAATAATATGAGGATTCATATTATGATTGCTAGTTCAACAGTATACAGTGCGACGCTAAATTATGGAACAAATTCATTATTTCTGAATGTAAAGATATTTCGGAAAAATCCTCGGTCAGGTCGATTTTCTTTTCCGATGGGCCAATTTTTGAACCCCACCCAAAATATATAGGGTTATCCGCAATTGAGTAAAAATGACTTTGGTGATATTTTTAAATTGGACACCCAGTATATTTTTTCATATTTGGTTAGGGATCGTCATTACGAATCCAGTGATTGTTGTTATTGTTATTGTTAAAATTGTTATTTCCGTCAACCGATTGCACCCCTACGCGCAACCCTCGGAAGTCTTCGAGAGACTTGTGTGAGCTAGGGAAGACGCAGCCCTTACCTTTTAACGTGTGATGCCATGCACGAGACCGGTGAATCGGTGGATCGAACTCACGACCCCACGCTTGCGAGGCGTACGCTTTTACCAGCCGACCACCACGGCCCATAATACCAAGTTTGATGGGATTATGTCAAACGGCTGCGGAGATATGGCCAAAAAACTTCCTCGTATGTCTAATGAGTATGACTGTGAGACTCCACACGATTCAGAAGGTTAAAAGTCTCTGTCGCACTCATTGTCGCACTCAGAAGTTTTTTGGCCATATCTCCGCAGCCGTTTGACATAATCCCATCAAACTTGGTATCACTGGATTTGTAATGACGATCCCTAACCAAATATGGACAAATATTCTGGGTGTCCCATTTAAAAATATCATCAAAGTCGCTTTTCCTCAAATGCGGATAGCCGTATAGATTTTGGGTGAGGTTCAAAAATTGGCCCATCAGAAAAGAAAATCGACCTGTCCAAGGATTTTTCCGATGTATCTTTATATTCAGAAATAATGAATTTGTTCCATAATTTAGCGTCGTACTGTATAATTTTCCATGTAAATAGTGACAATTTGAATGCTTACAAAGGCTATATCTCAGGAACAAAATGAAATAATTATTTCGAATTGTCCATATCTGTTGCAAGGATATGAGAATTAAAGTGTAATTATACTCATGAAATAATTCTCCCATCAACTCCCCTTATTTCCAGCAAGTCCCGTCACTCTCTCATTTACAGCCACCCGCATTCAAATAAATTTTTCAGAAATTTCTTCTTGTGATACCTCCTTGAATAGCTGGTGAAAAATGTTCTCCCACTCCTTCCCATTCCCATCCTCATTGTTTAAAATTGTTTTTTCCGTTATCCAGATGTCGTTCCCTTACGTTCGACAGCCCTCAAAAGACGAAACTTGTGAGAGCCAAGTATTAACGAATTCTTACTTTTTACGTGCTATTCCATTTTCTCGGGCCATCAGAGAAATATAAGCAGTCGCTAGGCTTCGAACCCACGACCGGCGAGCAGAGTGGATAAAAGATCGATATTTTAACTACTTGGCCACTTGACCCCCGTAAAATATAATATCTCTCTCGAACGGACTTTTTGAGGCCTCTGGATATGCCATACATCCTATTTTACCGTAGAGCAGAATTTCACAATTCGTCTGACCTCTTTGAAAGTATTCAATTATAAATTTCTGCTCTTCATACGACGATGTGGTGTTGCAGGTTTTTCCGGGTTTCCCTGCATCTGTTGAAGCGCATGTGACTTCATTTAAGCCACCCCGGAGGGCAGATTGATTATTTCAACGTGTTTACTTTGTTATTGTTGTTTTTAAGAAGAGGTTTACCTTCTGAAAAAGGTCAAAGTAAATTTGCGGTGTAAAGGGGGAAGTAGGAATCTCGACTGATGGAGGCGGAGTCCAATATTAAAAGAAATCTAATAGCGTCTCACTCCAGCTCATTGCCCATTTACGTTATAGTAAAATTGGCCTTGACCGCGCCATCAGCATATTCCACAAATGCAGCTGCTCATAACATTTTATTTATACAACCCTGCCATCGTCCATAAATGTACTAATAAGTCTGGTAACTCCTTTGATGTGGTCGAAAAATGCCGCTCTTTTTGTGAGCGGTCGTAAATCATACGGACACCTGCAGAAACCTCTGATACGGGGGTCAGTCTACAGTGTGAACAATATGTTTACTGGAAAGTATGTCTACGAGGGTCGGGCGTTGAGTATCCATTATATTTGATGGTTATATTTTTGTATAAATATTGGCTTTTGATCTTTAATTGAAACGAATCAGATTTTATACGATTATACAGGGTCCTGCAACTGCGCTCCGGTGGTCCATAGCTTCTAAACGGCGCAACTTAAAAATGTTTCCTTCTTGAGAGAGTATTTTCGAAAAATATTACGAAGTATACAAGGTGACCCAGAAAAGTGCACCAAACCAAACTTATGTTTTTTGTAATGGAACACCCTATATTTCATAACATGGTTGAATAGAGATTATTTTGACCATTCAAAAAATATGAGATCACTTATGTTCATCAACGTTATTAGCGGAGATATATCGATATTACTTCAAAAAACGTAAGGCATTCAACACTCTGATATCTTGTTTTTTTTTCAATTGGAAATTTACGTTATTTACAAAGTTAAGTAAATACCAAGTGTGATATATCATTTGAAAGGAAATTTTATGGCCTTCCCAATACTGAACTTGAATGAATGGGTTTACATTTGAAAAAAACAAGATATCTTTCAATTTGCGTTTCGATTTATCCGGTACACAAAAAGTAATAAAATTTCAACTGTGTGTCATGTTACAGAAACTAGACCATATTTGAGTCATTTCGACTCCCATAAGTTTTTAGAATTATTTTTCCACGAGGAGTTACAGAGTGTTGAAAAACTTATGTTTTTTGAAGTAATATCGATATATCTCCGGAAATAACGTTGATGAACATACGTGACCATATATTTTTTGAATGGCCAAAGTAATCTCTATTCAACCATGTGAAGAAATATAGGGTATTCCATTACAAAAAACATGAGTTTGGTGTGGTGCACTTTTCTGGGGAACCTCGTATACTTCGGAATATTTTCTAAAGAAACTCTTTCAGGAAGAAAACATGCTTGCCTTCGAAAGAAATTCTTAAGTTGCGCTGTATAGAAGCTATGGACCACCGGAGCGCAGTTGCAGGGCCCTGTATATGAAATTCTACTGAGAAAAATTGAAAAATCTTTTTTTGTACTACCTAACAGAAAATATCTGATATTACATGTCTTCAATTGCAGACAGGTAAAAATATGGGATACTCAAAAAAAGACGTTTTCAGTAATCTACATTAATTTTTTACCTAAATATATTTACATTTTCCAAATATTTACAAGTTTTGCAAAATTTGTTATTTTGGATATTCTTTATTTGAACATCGGGATCTTATTTGCCTGTTTGCGAATTTTAATGTGTAAATATTCGCACTCTAGTATATAAAGAAACCAAATAATCATGGGGAAAATTACTACATGGGTGAGAAAATTTTACATTAGAATATTCGTTTAAAAATATCTGTCCTACACCATGTTGAATACAATTAATATTGAAATTTGCAACAAATATATTTTCTAAGCCTATTAGGTATTGTGAAAAATCATTTGTGGGGACTGTTAAGCCACCAAATAGCTCACCGCTAGCTTTGTAAGCTTTTAGCTCACATAATATCGTGGACTTGTCTCTTTGGGACATTGAACAATATTGTAAACAAATATCACAAGAATGTTTGAAGAGACATTTTCGTAAAAAATATCCTCCAACATACACCATTGCCTTCCTCTGATATCAAATTCCTGTAATCGGTTGACCCTAATTTCAAGATTGGTGATATATTTTCGTATTTTTTTTCCTGAATACATTTGATTTTTTTAAACGAGTCCGATGTTATAGTGAACAAAATATCGCTACTACCTTCCATACAATTGCTGCCTTCTGCATCATGAAAATACCCTATAGCAAATAGTTTTTTAAATACTCTAGTGAACTTAATGGCAGTGGGATTTCTAGCGTTTCTGATTTGACCAAAGTAATTCTCAAGACAATCCTGATTCAAAGTTATAAGAGAAAAAGTTATTCCTTGTTGATTTTCATAAATGAGGAACATCAAATAAATAAAAATAATGGATTCTCAAACTTGTTGCAATTGGCAATAGCCACTCGAGCCCTTCGGGATCTCGTGTCTATTGCCTGGCAACAAATTTTCGAATTATCTGTCTAATTATTTTCACTTTATTCTCACTCTCTTGTGGTATTACAACTAATAATTTTCTTAGAAAGAGCCGTTCACGGTATTTATCACCAGTTCGATAATTCGAATTTGGCATAATGTTGCTTGATTAACAAATATTGAAAAATACAATAAGTGTCACTATCACAATACAAGAGCAAACTAAACTCTAACGGTAGCCTCCTCCCTTCTCTGTGACACTCATTTCGGGATAATTGGTCCCTTTGTCACTTGCCGCCAGTCGCTCGCCAGCCCCTTGCAAATTGCAAAACATATCCAGTTCTCAGTAACTAATTGTGTGAGTGACGATCTATCAACAAATCGTATCTGCTCCTTATTACTTATTATTTGTCCATTTCCAGGAAGCAAATGTTCAAGTTAAATTGAATTATGACATATATAAGAATTACAATTTGATAATATATCACTTCATTATTCTTATATAGGCTACCTAATTCGGCATTTTTGCAACTTCAATAAACCCATTTACAACCTCTATTGTTTTATCTCCAGTGCTAAAATTTCCGGAATAGCTTCAGAATAATTTCTCTACTCATGAATGAATCTACAATTCATTCAGTTATCCATAGTATCCATGTAAAAGAGCATAGTTATGCGAGGGTGCTCGAATCAGCGAAGATAAATGCTCGAAAATTGAGTCTGCGGGGTTCAATAGAAAACGCTTTGACGATGTAATTTTAAATGGATCATTCCAATTTTTTTTTTGAACATAGATAAATGTATAAGTGAGGCATCTCACGAATTACTTTTTCGAAAAAAAAAATAGATCCTGAGATAAAGGTTAGTGAATATGGTCAATGTTCTGCCTATTTTTTCAACGTTTTTCTTTTTTTTATTTGAAAAAGTACTTCGAGAGATGCCTAGATCCAACATTCGAAAATCGGATGGTGAAAAAAAATATCGAGTTTATTCAGCGAGCTCCGAGTATTTTATTTTCTTCCGTTCCTTGTTTTACTAATAGTCACTAATAAGGTTTAACCCCTCTTAATATGTTTATAAAAATTATGAAAACTAAACAAAATTTCCCACTTATTTCATAAACTTTTCACGTGAATTATGATATTTTTGAATTGAACAATTATACATTGAAAGTAACATTACTTCACGAATAAAAGTATATTAAATGAGCTAAACCACAATAAGTGCACTTTTTTGGCAAATCGACCTAAGCGTTGTTTCGACTTCCCAAAATATCATTCTATCGGGTGCTAAAATTACCCAAGTCAAATTGTGTCAGGAAGTGCCATATCTCGGAGAGGGTAAAAAGTTGTTGAACGAAAATACTGTAATAGTGGGAAGCAAAATGGCTCAAGTATCACTTAGGTTGTTTTACTTCTCAACATTTGTCTGATTTTATTTATGTAAACAAATATTTGAGTATTTCTCGCCATTTAGTCGAGGTTTAAGAATCAGTCGACGTTTACTGTTTGTGCCGAGTGCCTTTTTCTTGCGTGTGCTAACGACATTATTGTAATACCTTGTTGGAGATTGAAAAAACCACTACAGAATATGTCTGATTTTATTAAGGACCCAAAAAAGGATTCAGGAAATAAAGTTTTCAAATGGAGGGTTAAAAAATGGTTTTCATACCATAAGAGTAAGACATACCAGTTCAGCTATAAAACTACCTTACAGGAGGATTTTCCATTATGTGAGTCGGAAGTGTTAAAAAAATATTGGCCGTCCAACTAATAACGTTACTTTGGCGTCGCTACATCCTCAAGTTCTGAAAGTCAAATATGAGAAATATGAAAACTTGCAACAACTGCTTGAATTCATTCCTCCGGTACATCAAGATTTTTTCAAGAATTTGCCGCACGAAGGAAAACAACCGCAGAAAAATAAAGAACTAACACATTCCACTGAAACCCCAGCTCTCGAACTTGATGAGGACTACGTAGAATTAATCTCTGATTATGAATAAAGTATATATTCTATTTTTTGTCATTATTTAACGTTTTGTACTAACCAAAAACGGATTTTTTAATTTTGATGTCTTCACCTACGTCATATTTGTACCAAAGAATCTCAAATTGCTCAAAAGCAAAAAAGCCCAAGTAGGTTTTTGGTTAAAAAAAATTCAGAAGTAAAAAATTTTCAAATAATTTTTTTACATCTAGAATTTTGTATCCATTTCAATTCACTAGAGTACATTACGAATCATCAAGTATTTGATAGGAATTTTCAAAATCAACTCTACTTTAAACCTCATTATTTATTATTATAACATTTAGTGACTTAGGCTGTTATGCATCTTACCCCTTCAATTCGTCATTTTGAATAATTTTTGTAGGACACTGTATTATTTAGGTCACTTACCTTTCATGTGTTATCATTGTCTTACAGTTAATAATACATTTTTTTACCATGGAATTGACATGTTCGAAGCGTAGGACTGGGAACACCTACCATTCAATTTGTAGGACGATATTACCATTCAATTTTACAAATATTAACCAAGCAACGGTAAAAAAATCCGCTGGTTATTATTGAATTTTTATGACCACGTCATTGGTACATGTTGGCAGTGGGGGACTCTTCAGTCCTACCATCCATTTTGTAGGACAAAAGTTTTTTCGAGTACTTTATCGAATTATCTTGAGGTTCAACTGGAAAACTAACTGTTATTAATGAATTTTTTGCACTCACCAAATCGACATGATTGACGCCTGCGCATTTCATTAGCTACCACTATCGATAATTTTCGTAGAGGAAAAAGTTGGGCGTCTCGGCAAAATGAAGCTACTCAGGAAGATTCATCAATTTTGAAAATAGGCGTGGGATCCCGGTCTACACCCTTTTCAATTGTAATTCAGAAAGTATAACATGTATTTCAGAAAGTATAATTTGTAATTCAGAATAGTGAATTGTAATTCAGAAACCGTAACATGTAATTCAGATTAGTAAGTTGTATTTCAGATTGTGTAACTTGTAATTCAGATTAGTTACTTGTTAATCAGAAAGTGTGACATGTAATTCAGAAAGCGTGAGTTGTAATTCAGAAAGTGTCAACTGTAATTCAGAAGCCAAGAACAACCCGTATTAGACGGAGAGCTGACTACGTAGAAATACGGGTGACTCGGTGCAAAGTGAATTTTAGCATTTATAGGTTCGGGTGTCACCAACGTAGCGTGAGACGGGCCGCCAGAAGGCACCCCGGAAGAATAACGCGAGGGTAGAGGGTTAAATATGAGTTTTTTTACGTAAAATAAGTCATAAGGTGCAAGGCTGGAAATTGGCAGAATAATCGGATGTTATACAAATAAGGGGAGAAAAAATTGCCAGAAGACTAGGTGGAAGATAAAGGCTCGCCAAAAGGCGCTAATGTCGTGAATTTTTTTTTTTTAATATAAAAAAATTCAGACGTAGTTTTTTGTAGTACTGAGTTTGTACAATGAAATTGTTCGTACAAACTTTTCGATATCTCGTTTAGTTTTTAGATTTTTATGCTTTTATAAAAAAGTTTCCAAGTCCCGTTTATTTTTCGATTTTATTTTTTCCCCGCTCTGTTAACGAATTCTAAAAACTGTAATTTGAATAGTAGGCAGATTTTGTCAAAAGGTATTTGCTGCAAAAAAACAATTTGGATTTTTTCAATAGTTTATATCGATTCCCCGGTTTTTTTGGATTATTTCACGGTACATTGATTTTATGGAAAAAATTCATTTACATTTTTTGTAGATTTTCTGGAGGCAATCAAAAAAGATTTTTTGATGAATTTGGAAAATTTTGAGCGTTTCCGAGATATTTCGAATTTTAAAAAATTTAAATTTTTTTATTCATATTTTTCAAGTTTCCTCAGTTTTCCAATCATTTTTTCGGAAATTTTCAAGTGACATAATTTGTTTGCATTTTTCAGCTCTATCCATTGCACTATTGAATATTTCATTTCAGTCATCGGTACGGTTTTTATTCGTGTTTTTTTCTTTTCGGAAAATTGCCCGGGAAATCGTTATGCAATTTCCGATCCTTCTCAAAATCTATACAGACCCTCATTGCATATTGACGAATATCTCAAAAACTCAATCAAGTCAAACAAACAAAACCCTGAACCTTTCTCATTGAATTTATGAAAAACTAATGAAGACCACTGGTGTGGAAGCAGCAACGGTTTTTCCAGCAACGGTTTTTTTTTCTTTTTTTGCGCTTCAAGTATAACCGTTGCTCCAGGTTTTTCGACGGAAATGAACTATTGTGAACCTGCTGAATATGTTCCATGGGGTTAAATAATTTGTGAATCAAAAACTACCCCTCCACACCCCTCTAAATTAGAAAAATATTGAAACAGTTGAATTACCCGTTGCTCGAGGTATTTTGACGGAAATGCATTATTCTATAGCTACTGTACACGTTCTATGGGGTAAAATAATTGATGAATCAAAAACCACCCTCAACGACCCTCCGAAGTGGAAAATTCCTCAAACAGTTTAAAAACCCGTTGCTCGATTTTTTTTTTACAAAAATGAATTATTCTACAGCTACTGAACACGCTCAACCACCCTCAGAAGTGGAGAGGTGATTTGCAACATTTTGACAAAATCTGTTAGTGCTCCGACGACGACTTCACTCATAAGTCGAATTTTTAAGATAAGTGCTAAGTGCACCACCTGGCTCCCCCGATAGTAGGGTTGAAAAATCCACCACGGGATCCCAACGGAGGTCAACAATTATCCAACGGAATGGTCCTTTTACAACAAAAAATGGACATTCAAAATCTGTGTATGCTAGAACCAATTTGAAATGAATATTCAAAATTTTAGGGTTGAAAATTTCAACCCTGAATCCCATTATTCAGTACTTTACGAAAATTGCATATTCAAATTATCCAACCCTAGTCCAAAAGCGAAATTATTTTATTACAATACCTTAATTTGCCGGAAGTCATTTTACGCTACAACCGCATTATTCACCCACCCACTTTCAACCCTGTCGTCAGTAAAGTTATGCAAAAGGTCCACATACTCTATTTTGTAGATATTTGTTATTATTTATCATAATAGCCCCCTTTTGGTGTCTCCGGGGTGTCTCCGGAGATTTCGGCTGCTATCTTTGGCCGATCTTTTCACACTGGTCAGATCTTTAATGGTTTCTAAATTACAAGTGATGGTTTCTGAATTACAATTGACGCTTTCTGAATAACAATTCACTAATCTGAAATTCAAGTTACACTTTCTGAATTACAATTTGCTAATCTGAATTACATGTTACGGTTTCTGAAATACAATTAACAATTCTGAATTACAAGTTACGTTTTCTGAATTACATTTTACTAATCTGAATTACAAGTTATACTTTCTGAATTACATATGAAAAAGGTGTAGTACTCCAGCAGGTATTTCAATATTTTGATAATTCAATTAATCAAAAAATATGTAAAATGCAAGTTGCCATTGTGACGCAGATTTCTTTGAATTTATTTGCTCCAGAAGTGCACCAGCATCTCCTTCACACGTCAGCATGAATGATATAATGACGCCCGAGAGTCTTTCTAGAGAAGGATCTCCAATAATGGAGCACCTGGTAGACATCAGCCAGTCGGCTCCAGGAAGTCCAGGAAATCCATCTTCGGCATATCCTGGTTCAGGTGGCATGATTGGCCATCAACAAATGTCTGCATTAGTAGGAGCCACAAAGGCTAGGCTTCTTCTGCCCCATCCTATGGATAATATTGAACAAGTTTCCAATTCTAATGGGCAGGAGTATAGAGAAGGTTGGTTAAATAGTTTTTAATGTATGTTTTTCAGCACGAGTTTTGATCATGAAGCAGTGTGTTGTCAAATCGTTTCCACAGTTGTTTTTTCTCCAAATTGTTTTATTTTGTGAGAGGTTTAAAAAACTTCCGGTTTTTTATTATTATTACTTTATTAATAAAATTAAAATTCTTTCACTAGAAAGAATTTATGTTTGGCCTGTCAAGAAAGAATAGTTTTATGAAAACATTGGACAAATATAAATTTTGGTGGCGACAAAGTTATCTAAGTGTAAGTTATTATCATATAAAGAATTGCATTTATCGCATAAATAATAAATATGGCAATGTGGAGAATATAACGTTGTGTATAACCATTGATTCGCTCGTATATCGCTCTATCACATAGGTTCAACATATATCTATTAACTACGAATATAGATAATAAGGACAACCTTTGTGATGCCAAAAAAAATGAGCATCGACTTCGAATTGGACGCTGCTGAGTTAATGCGCTTGCGCCAGAGATTCCTATTCAAAGACAAGATTTTGTTATTTCATTTCTTTTTAGCGTGCATGATTCGGCAGCAACAATTATCGGAGATATGAGAAGCATATCTTATGTGGTGCTGATTCGGAAAATTCCAACATAACCTCATAGAATAAGGTTACAGAGAGCAAGTGTGGATTGTGCTAATTATAAGAGGGCTACACTATATGGGTTTTATTCCTGAGAATATGATCCATTTTATAAATTTCTAGATTCATGCCTGAAAAAATATATCACTACCAGCAAACTATTTATCTCGGCGGTTATGAGGCCGATGTTCAATTCAATTCAATTTATTTTCCCAAGAAACATACAGTTTATAAGAGGGAAAAATATCACATAATGCAAATAACATGAAGGTAATTACAACAGTAAGAATAAATTAATGAGTAAAAATCATGAAATCAGAATTAGAAAAGATTCAATGGAGCAAGTACTTCTTTAAATTATTTTTAAATCGCAATTTACCATACGTTTTTAAACAATTTGGAAGTTCATTGTAAAACTTCACAACATCAAAATAAATTGATTTCTTTCCAATATTTGTTTTAATTTTGTTGACATATAAATTTTGGGCTTGTCGGGTCAGGTGATTGTGTTGATCATTATTAATTTTGAAAATTAAAGTGGAATGTTTCATGTTATTCTTAACAAGATGAATGAACGTGCAAATTTTCAATTTGTATAGGGAATTTATATCCAGTAGCTTTCTTGGTTTGTACAAGTTTACAGTTGGTTCGTGGTATTCAAGTTTAAAAATACATTTAATAATTTTATTTTGTAATGATTTCAAAGGTTTAAGCAAATAGGTCGAAGCAGTGCCCCAAACTGAAATCAAATATTGAAATTTAGAGTATGCCAACGAAAAATATATGGACTTTAGAAATTTGAGAGGAAGCAAATTTCGAATTTTAAAAATGATTCCAACTAATGGTGAAATCTGCCTCCTTAAGTTCTCTATATGTTTTGCCCATGATAAATTCTCATCTATAAAGAGTCCTAAGAATTTTTGTATGGAATGATAATTTATGTATTCATTATTGAATTTGATCGGATCTTTCAAATTATCGTTTGACGATTTTTTTGTAATGAACATGAATGAGGATTTTTCATAATTAAATGTCAATTTATGACAGATGAGCCATAATGAAATTTTTTGTAAATCACTTTGCATGTAATTTTTGATATCACGTTGACTATTTCCGCCATATATTATTGTGGTGTCATCAGCAAACATTTTAATTTTTCCAGATAAATCTAAATCAGCTAAAGAGTTTATATAAATGAGAAAAAGGATTGGTCCCAAGATGGATCCTTGTGGAACTCCACAGATGACAGTTTTCTCAGTGCTGAATTTGTCTCCTATACAAACAAACTGTTTTCTATCTGAAATATAATTTTGAAACCATTTATAAACAGGACCTCTGATACCTATTTTATACATAATATTCTTACATTATGTACCGAAATTTTGTTTTGGAAGTATATTTGTTTGAAATTTTGGGGACGTATAGAGCATTGTGAGACGTTTCGAATGAGGTATCACTCGACCCCCCATGCCATGGAACGAGATTAACCTTTTCAAACAATTGTCCGTCACATACCCAATCCATATTTCTTCAAGTTTAGTGAGTTTCTATCCGCTTTTGGCAGAAAATTGATTGATAAAACCCTGGTAGCAGGTAACAGATATTTTGTGACAAATGGATCAATGAATCGTTTTTTTTAATGACCGTCTTGCATAATTCTCATTCTTCATTTATCCACATTATAGAAGAATGTTAGCCCATTTTCAATATGAGACGGTTGAAAACGTCAAAAGAAGCATAACCACAAGCGTCTAGTCACACCAATTCTACTTTGATGGCGCAGTTCCGCATGACATTGTTGACATTTGAGAAAACTCAGGTTAGTCTGGTTATGACTGTTATGAGGTTAGGTTGTAGGTTGGGAATTTGGGATATTTTCATTTCGTGTGTTATGTGTTAGTGTTAGCACAATAAAAACAAAAAGCTTAACGTGTTAGGTTAGGCTAAGAACAAGGGAGGATATAAACATTTCAAAGGCCCCTTTTTAATGTGTTATTATTAGCTGGATTTATAAACTTGCCGTTCGCCGTTGGAGTTCCCAATTAAAAGTACAGAAACCGTAAGACCTTTTATATCTACCGTCGGCGTTGCGTCGGACGCCATCGCGAACGCCATCAACTCCAACGGCGAATGGCAAGTTTATAAATCCAGCTTATTAAAGTTATGATTTTTTTCTAGGTTTCTAACCATTCGCTTGGAAAGCCTGAATATACTTTTGAATTGTGAATCCGACAAATTGAATTGATTTTCTTTCCTCCAAAATATCCTGCGACCTTCAGCCTGTTCTCGAGCATTTTCTTCAACATTAAATATTTGATCGGCTATCAAATCATCCATCAACTCATCTATTTCAGTATCACATCAAAATAACAGACTTTTCAAATATCTATTCCCTGACGTTTCACTCGAAAATACCAAGAGAAATGTCAGGGAGTTATTTCTCTCGACAGGTAAGAGAAAAAAATTCAAGAATACTCTCATAATCGCTAAAAGAGAAAAGTGCCTCTTTTCTCTTGGCTTTTCTACTACCTGAAACTCAAGAATAGCAACCCAGAGTGGAAAGTTTTCACATGTTGAATAAAATTTGAATTTGTTGAGAATGATTTTCCACATTCAACACAGATAGCTTCAACGCTTTTCTTTTTTTGGGGGGCTATTTTATCCAGTTCATCTGAAAATATAGGTAGATTTACATTTTTCATAACATTTTATCAGTGCACAGAGAAAATAATCATGTATACACACTAACTTGGGTGGAAATTTTTACATGCCCTCAAACTACTAACATCGTAAAACGATCTGTTACAAATAGTGCACAAAGTCATTTTAAACAGTTTATTCAACAAAAAAACAAATCAGTTATCAAATAAACACACCTGTAAAGTCTAAAAATCATTCGATTTCTTCACAACAAATAACAATTACTGACAGCTATCAACATGGAAATCGGTATTTAAAATTTGGCGCGGACACAGTGCGCATGCGGAACTGCACCATCAAAGTAGAATTGGTGTGACTAGACGTTTGTAAGCATAACCTCAAAAATGTAATGACATTTCTCGTGATTCAGAATTCGGCATGCTCAATAGTTTCACAGCGCTCGTTTGAGAAAAGGTAAGATATATATTTTTGGCTTCAATTCGATTACATTGCGTCTCATGGCGTCTTATCAATATTTGTAGTTAATAGATATATGGTAGTTAGATATAGGTATGAGATACAAAGATGAGGTAGGTTAAGATATGGTTAAGTGGAAGATCATGTTGATGAGATACCTGTATCTTTCTCAAGATGAACTTCGCCATTTATTTCCAAGTACTAAATGTTGATTTATTTAATTTTGGTAATAATAAAGATGTTTTTTATTATACCGTGTGTCCATAAAGTAACTTTTGAACGGATTGGAATTTTCGCATGAAATTTTTTTTGGAGTTCATAAGCTACTTTCTGACGACAAAAAAAATTGTCTATCTTTCAAAATGGCGGCCCGACGCCATTTTGAAAAAAAATTCAAATGGCATGGGGGGTCGAGTGATAGCTCATTCGAAACGTCTCACAATGCTCTATACGTCCCCAAAATTTCAAACAAATATACTTCCAAAACAAAATGGCGGTACATAATGTAAGAACTCTCTTAGAGTAACCCCACCCATGTTAACTTTTGAACGGATTGGAATTCTGTTTTGAATTTTTTTTTGGTTTAACAGTAGTTCATAAGCTTCTTTTTGACAACAAAAAACTTTCATTTAGTGATACCAAAAAAGATTTGATGATTTTACTAGAGCTCATTGATAGCAATCGAAAAGATCCTCATATGACAGAGCTCTAACATTATGTACCGCCATTTTGTTTTGGATGTATATTTTTGTTTGAAATTTTGAGAAAGTATAGAGAATTGTAAGACGTTTCGAATGAAATTCAAAAATTCTCAATTAGCTCCCTACCCACAAAATAACGGTACGAACGATTCTATGATGTCAACTAACGCTATGGACCAATCAGATGTAAGAACGTCAAATCACAGGTATTTATTGAGACAAAGTATAACCATAGAAATATATTATAATACTCTAGAATGCTAATCCCCATGTCAAAAGTGTTGTGAAAAGTTCGGATTAGTCCGCAATGCGCATGCGCGTCATTAGTGTTTTTTTTAACAGGCCCGGTTTTAGTAAAATATTATGGTACCTGTGAAGATTAACAAACGTTAATTCTGAATCTCGGAGAATGAGGTTGGAAACCTTATTGTGCTTATACCTGTTATTTGTATTTAGCCGATTTGAATACATATTTTCACATATTTATGATCCCGAATATTCAGCAAAGGCCATCAGAAAGTAGAGTACGGTTATTATTATTATTTATCGCTCTGAAGCGACTGATTTTTGGTATCACATTCACTTTTCAGCTGTAGTTTTCAGCTGTAGTTTTCAGCTGTAGTTAACCAACAAAAACCTACGGAACCACCCCAAATCGTCGGTGTGAATTTCAAGAAAGCACTGGATTGGAAAATAAATTAAAAGTACAAAAAACTATGAAAATTTATTTCAGCTAAAATCATAAAAACTTATTTATAAAATTGGATGCTTGGAAGCTCGAGGTTTTTTTTCTAGAACGAGTCATGTCAAAATACGCAACTGCATTTAATTTAAATCATTTGAAGAGATTAACATGCTATTTCTACGAGTATTTCTGGTTGTATAACCTTAATGCAATTTCCACAATGGAGGTGCATGAAAAAGTGAGGTCAGAAGCATTTTCCTTACTGTGGATATTTTCATCACACTGTATTTAGAGTTCAATATGTTTTATGTTCATGTCAAAAATGATATTAGATTCGACAAGTTGATTGTCAGTCAGAATTGAGTGAAAACGTCAATAAAGTTTCTTCTTGACTAAAATTGGATTTATTGGCTTGAGACTGAGAAATCTATTGAAGAAAGTAACATTTGGTGACCCCGACGTGATCACGATATGGAGAAACGATCATCTCAACGACTCGGAGCAGGCTTGAATCGAAGTCTCTCCATGGATTACGTGTGGCCGAAACAATTTGGAAGTCGTAGCCGTCCACGTGAAATCTCAGAAACCCTTCCAGATCCGCTACTTGGAAGATCAGTCGAAAATTCAGAAAAAGAATCAACTTCCTCGAGACATGGACAAAATTCGGAAGCGGATTCAAAAATGACGAAAAAGACTGGACATTCTCATCGTAGTAGTTTGAATTTGGAAAAGAAGAGAATAGCTATAGAGATGGAAAAGCAGAGAAGAGCCCTAGAGTTGAAACAAAAAGAAATAGAAAATAGTTTACATCTACTCCAGATGGAAGAAGATCTACACAAAGCTGAGCTAGAAATGCAGGAAAATGATGGCAGTAGCAGTATCCATGCCCGCTCAAGGAAATCGAACATATCTTTGAGAAACGATTCATTAAATGAACTAGAACAAATACACTCAGTAGCCAGATGGGTGGATAACATTCCTCTTCATCAAAATCAAGACGTTGAGATTGAAACGGCCAACAACAACGAACACATCAACGGCCTAGCTTCTGAAATTATTGATAGAGGAAATATAACATGCAAAGAAAACCGTTCATCGAGAGATGATATCAAGATGTTGTGTGAAACGATTTCAAATGTACTTCAATCAGTCCGATTGCCAGCCCCAGTTGTTTCCAACAATTCCTCATGCGATGAAGCACCGAAAACCGACAAATTTCAGATGCGAAAAGTAATGGAAAAAGATTTTCCCTACTTCGATGGCAACCCTCAAGATTGGCCCTTGTTCCACAAATGTTTCAAAAATCTTTGCACTCTTTGTGGTTACACAAACTAAGAAATAATGTTGAAGCTGCAAAGGTACCTCAAAGGAGAAGCTAAATTGGCGGTTGCTGGAATGTTATTAACTGCTGATAACGGGAATCTTGTTATTCATACTTTGGAAAATCGTTTCGGAAGGCCAGAATTCATAATAGATACAATGATAAAAAGAATTCGAAATATTCCTTTCATCAAAGACAGTAGTTTGGAAAAGCTGATACAATTTTCAGCTGAAGTGAACAATATGGTGTCCATCATGAAAAGTTTGGAATGTAAACGTCACCTAGAGAATCCTCAATTAATAAGAGAGTTGGTAGGCAAAATTCCAGAGATGATGAAACTCTCGTGGGGAGAGATGGTGAAAAGTAAAAAAGGCGAAGTTAATTTGGAAGATTTTGCTTCATAGTTAGAGGAAAAAGCTAGTTCAGCGAGTTACGTTAGCACTCCTCGAAACGAAATAAATACACCAAAATTCAACCATCAATTCAAGAGGAATGAAAGAGTTTGTAATACCACCGATATTAATCCGAAGGTGTGTAATTATTGTGATAAGATCCACCACGATACTACCTGCCCTCTGATGAAATTAGATGAAATTGATAAAAGATGGGAAACAGTGACCAAAAAGAAATTATGTTTCTCTTCAGAAAAATCACCAGAAATTCAAATGCAGAAGGAAAAAACTGTGTGGTCAGAATGGTTGCAAGTTGTTTCATCATCCCATGTTGCGCAAGCAGTTGAAAAATAACGATCAAGTGGATACTCAAGAGCCCATCAATGACAAAATGACCGAGAAATGGTTTGCACCGTCAAAAATTCTACAACCAGAGTTTTATTACGAGTGATTAATGTTAAATTACATGTACCAAAAGGTGATATACTTGTTCTGACCTTGTGTGATGAGGCTTCGACTGTAACACTTTTAGAATCAAGAGTTGCCCAGAAACTTGGACTAACTGGTACCAAAGAATCTCTCTGCCTTCAATGGACAAGCGAAAATGTCACAATGCAAGAAGATTCCATGCGATTGAATGTGAAAATTTCCAAAGCAACTGACAGCACACAAACATTTACTTTGAAGGGAGTACGGACTATCACCAATTTGTCACTTCCCGACCAGAACATCAAAATGACAGATTGGAGGAAGTTTTCACATCTACAGGGTATTCCAATATCAGACATCGAGAATGAAAACCCTGTTTTACTTATTGGACAAGACAATATTCATTTGATCCTTGCAAGACAGATACGGAGCGGCCCAGATGCTAGCAGATGCAAATTGGGTTGGTCGTTACACGGGCCAAGTCCTGGCACTGAAGAAAATTCTTTCAAAGCTCACACCTTACATATTTGTAAAAAACAAACATCAGATGAAGAACTTAAAGAATTGGTCAGAAAATCATACACGACAGAAACGTTCGGCACTCTTATTACAACAGACCAACTATCCCAAGAAAGTTCAAGAGCTTTGAAATTGATGCAAGGTACAATCAATTACAATGAGGGAAAATATGAAATTGGTTTATTATGGAGAAGTGACGATATTCACTTGCCAGAAAGCAAATTTCAGGCATTTCAAAGATTGAAATGTGTTGAGAAGAAATGTCGTCTGAACGACAAATTTGCAAAGGAGTACTGTCAAAAAATTAAAGATTATGAAGACAAAGGATACATCATAAAACTGACCCCAGAGCAAGCGAAAAATGGCAATTCTCGCACATGGTATCTCCCTCACTTTGCCGTAGAAAATCCTCATAAACCAAATAAGATCAGACTGGTGTTCGATGCAGCCGCCAAATCCAACGGCATGAGTCTGAACGATGCCCTACTTGCTGGTCCAGATTTATTGAAGTCCTTGGTAGCAATCTTGTGGAAATTCAGACAAAGACGATATGGTTTCTGCGGTGACGTAAAGGAGATGTTTCATCAGATTACGATAAGAGAACAAGATAGATGTGCACAACGATTCCTGTGGAGAAATTTGGAATACGATAGACCTCCGGACACTTACGAAATGGTTGTCATGACCTTTGGGGCCACATGTTCACCTGTATGTGCCCAATTCGTAAAAAACCACAACGCTGAAAAATTTGCTCCCAATCCAGACATTCAGATAGCTATAATCAATAAATTCTACGTTGACGATGATCCTGGCAGCTACGAAAAATTTGGGTGAAACTTCTTTTCATCGAATATTAGGAATGTGGTTGGACCCAGAGAATGACCAATTTTCATTTAAATTGGAGAAATCCAAACTGAAACAGGAGATGCCTACAAAAAGAACAGTATTGAGAGCTTTGATGTCTGTTTTTGATCCTCTGGGTCTGATATCCAGCTTCACAGTAAGAGGTAAAATTCTGATGCAGGACATATGGCGATCGGGAATCGATTGGGACGAAATTTTACCAGAAGAATTATTGTCCGTCTGGACGAAATGGCTGAAGGATACAGAAGAAATTTCTGAAATCGAAATTCCTAGATGCTATAGTTACCTTATACCTTCTGCGCAGACAATCGAAATTCACACGTTCTGCGACATTAGTGAGAAAGCCTTTGCTGCAGCAGCCTTTCTTCGGATTGTTCGAAGAGATAGAATTGAAGTTTCTCTCATCTCAGCAAAAACCAGAGTCGCTCCATTGAAACCTCTATCTATAACTCCAGGCAGCAGTTATGGCAAGTCGATTATCTCAGTTGATAAAAAAAGAACTTGAGATTCGTATCAACCGAACATTCTTCTGGACTGATTCTAGATGTGTGTTGAATTGAATAAGAGGGGATGGTAGGAACTATAAAGCTTTTGTATCCCATCGAATAGGAGAAATACAAGAACGAACACAGATTGAAGAAGGGCGTTGGGTTCCAACTGATTATAATATTGCAGATGAAGCCACAAGATCGAAAGTGAACAAGAAAATCATATCCGATCATTGGTTTTCTGGACCAACTTTTCTCAAAGAACCTGAAGAACTCTGGCCGTGTGAAAAAGACATCGCTACACCTTCATGGGATATAGATGCTGAATTGAAAGATAAAATATTTGGAACATGTTTAGTTATTAGAAAATATGACAGCTGTTTACCGGACATCAAAAGATTCTCGAAGTGGATGAGATTGATTCGATCTACAGCATGGTGCTTTGGTGAGATTTGTTGAGGTTATCAAACGACAAAGATTCAGCTCTAATTTGACGATCGAGGAAATTTCCAAAGCTGCGAAGATATGAATAAAACGTGCACAACAAGAAAGTTTTCCGGTAGAAATCTCAAATCTCATGAACAGAAAACCTTTGAGTGGAAATAGTAAACTAGCTAGCCTATGTCCAGAATTGAAAGATGGTATCCTGGTTTTAGGAGGAAGAACGAACTTCACAAAAAGCATTGGAGAAGATGTCCGCCAACCAGCCATTTTGAGCCCAAAACATGACTTCACGAAACTGTTGATCAGTCATTATCATGAGAGATATCACCATAGGGGAATAGAACTGGTTGTCAACGAACTAAGACAAAGGTACTGGGTGATTCATAGCCGTGCAGCAGTCAAATCAGCATTCTCCAGGTGTCTCAAATGTAGAATCGAGAAAAGTAAACTACTGCCTCCTATGATGTGCCAAAACCCAGAAGAAAGAGAAATCAGACCATTTGTTAACGTGGGCATGGACTTTTTTGGCCCAATTTTCGTGAAAATTGGCAGAAGAAGAGAGAAAAGATTGCTATTTACTTGTCTTGCTGTGCGAGCCATTCATCTTGAAATCGCTCACAGTCTTCACACAGATTCAGCTCTTCAAGCGATATTGAGAATGTCAGCAAGAAGGGGACAACCACAAGTCATATTTTGTGACAACGGGACAAATTTAAGAGGTGCAGCTAAGGAAATACATCAAGCAATGGGAGATTTAGATCAATCTGCAGTAATAGATGCTTTATCAACAAGAGGAATAAGTTTCAAATTTATTCCACCATCTGCACCCCACATGGGGGGAGTTTGGGAAAGGTTGATCGGCACAGTGAAAAAAACAATTAGCAAGATTCTCCATGATCGATCTCTTCGTGAAGAAACATTGCAAACGTTCTTTGCCGAAACAGAAAATATAGTCAACTCCCGCCCTCTGACGAGAGTGTCAGGTGATCCAACTGATGCGCTAACTCCAAATCATTTCTTGATTGGTTCTTCAAACGGTTATGGGGCTTTGGTTCCTATAGATCCTAATGCGGATAACTTAAAAAGAGATTGGAAAATATCTCGAAACTTATCAGACTCTTTTTGGAATCGTTGGATTAGGGAGTATTTACCCACTTTATCTAGGCGTAGTAAATGGACGGATGACAACAAACCAATAGCTGTAAACGATATGGTGATTCTGGTAGATGACCAAACACCAAGACATAATTGGAAATTGCTACTTATCCTGGACCAGATGGCCGAGTTCGAGTAGTAGATGTCAAGACTTCTACTTCGGAATACAAGCGACCAGTAACGAAGATATGTAAATTGGAGCTAGAGAAAAATTAAATTCTTTAGCGGGGGGGAGAATGTGGATATTTTCATTACACTGTATTTAGAGTTCAATATGTTTTATGTTCATGTCAAAAATGATATTAGATTCGACAAGTTGATTGTCAGTCAGAATTGAGTGAAAACGTCAATAAAGTTCCTTCTTGACTAAAATTGGATTTATTGGCTTGAGACTGAGAAATCTATTGAAGAAAGTAACACTTACCACCAAAGAAAAGCACTTCCATTGAAATTAATTTTCTGAGTCGATTCTGTGGATGTTTAGTACTTTTTGTAGGAATCTAGAACTCATAAAAAAATATCAATACTTACACTGCACACACTTTACTTTATTTATTGATCCCAAGAAAAATTTCTGTTCATAGAGGGATTACATTTTTACATAAATTGTATAACCTACATATTTAATACAAATTGATAAAGAAATCAAATAATTAGTAGAGAAGGAATGATGAGAATAATTTGTGAAATGAGTAAATAAGTCATCAATTGAATTGAAGTCATCTGTTAAGTATACATTTCTTAAATTCATTTTTTAATTTAGTTTTAGTCCTAATTTCTGTCACAATGTTCCACTAAACTATTCAATATTGATGGCCATTTCTTTCTCAAGGTTTCCTGTTCCAATCCTGAAAAAAAATTAATGAAAATGTTATCTGTAATTGCCTTTAGTGAGGAAAATGGGAAAAATGTATTCTTCAATCTACTAATTAACAATTTATAAACAAAAAGATCTTGAACTCACCTCTGATAATACATTATAATTTATGACTTTTGTCGGTATTCTTGCAGGTTTTCACTGCATTATGCCGGGTCCAGACCAAGCAGACAAAACAACGACAAGACAAAAACATTCATGTTTCGCGACAAAGTGGCGACAAACTCGAAACATTGCTGCAACATTTTTGTCTTATTTTTGTTTTGTTTCCAAATTCGGAAACATTTGCAAGTCCCGTCTCGAGTCGGTAACAAAGGGTCTCTGTTTTGTCTGCATATTTTACGACAAGTTATCGTCGCAGTGTGGACGGTGCGCGCTGACAAAAGTAGGAGGCCCAGTGATCAGTGAAAAATCACACAAATTTAGTGCTGTTGTTGTTGTAGTGGCGTACTAGAGGCTTTGCAAAAATGTCGGAGGAAAAAAAGTGGAACACAGAAGCTTGCATGAATCTCACCACTAAGTCCAATATCATCCTCACGTAACTGGAGTAACAAATCATTTATGCCATAACTTTCTCGCATTTTTAAGCTTGGTCTCATCCAAAAACGTTTGCGTTTCTTTTTTCCAACATTGGATGACGTGGAAAGAAGGATATAACAACTGGCGGCTAGCAATAAATCTTAATTTTTTAAATTTTCCTCCTGGTGGAAACGCGACATGGTTACATAACGGATTCCCCACAAAATTTTGTTGCACATTTGTCGTTGTGGTGTGGACAGTTTGTCTCAATTTTGTCTTGTCTGAATACCTTAAGTTTTGTCGCAATGTTGTCGTGTTTATGTCTCAAAATCGTGTTTTTTTTGTCCGCTTGGTCTGGACCCGGCATTACAGGTACTTCACTTTCAGAAGAAAGGAATATTTGTATCAGTAAAAAAGTAAACAACATATTCCTAAGTTGGATCAGTGACAGCAAGGCAATCTGCTAAAACTATTTTTGAACATTTCCAATGACATAAAAACTGACTTTTGACATGTGTTCAAACATCGGACCTAATTTTCGTGGTGTTCTTTGGAACATTGGAACTATTTAGACTCAAACCATTGGCTATACCCGTAAGAAGGCCAAAGCCTTCTCGGATTCAGTGACCCTACACCTATTTAGGGTCACTGAATCCTAGAAGGCTTTGGCCTTCTTACGGGTATGGCATTGCATTCATCTCTATGATAGAGACTCTATCAAGTGTTTTCATTTTATGTGAAACTTGCATCGAAACACAAATCATTTGCATGTGGTCTGTAATAGTTGAATTGGAAGATTCAATATTGAAGGTTTTTTGAAATTGTTTTTATTGAAATTATTTCTTTAAATTGAAGACAGGTAATTTATCAAAAAATAACTATAAACAAGTTGCTGATATTGTAGCCAAATTTTTTTGACGATTATCGCTTTGGTGGAGATCCGCCTTTATATTCTTGATCTACAGAAATATTTGAATGTGTTGAAAGTATATTCCTTCTGCTTGAGGCAACAACTGTTTGATGAAAGTGAGATTGACACTCAGTTAATTGTGTAATACTTTAATATACTCTCTAAAACGCTTGGTACCAAGGAGACTAAAATTTAACAAGGAGTGTTTGATTCCCATAAGACAATGGGGACACTGGTAGAAAGAGATGAAAGAACATTTGTGACGAAATGGGACGTAGTAGGACGTGTCATGGCCGCCGTTCTCTATAGACAGTGACGGACTAGCTCTTGGTATATGAGAGTTACTGCTGACAGTTTTGTTGCTTGATTCGAGTTCGACTCTGTACTCATACCCAAGTACGTCACTATGACGCGTTGATGCTACAAGATTCTGATTGGCTAGAGCTTATTAAACCCTCTTTGTTAAATTTTAGTCTCCTTGGCTTGGTACAGATACTTGTGATTACTAAACCAAAGAGTAGGGGTCATTGACATACCGGGTGGCTACGGAAGTATTGCCTACGGAATATCTCAGTTATTGTATGAAGTAGGTTTGTGAAATTTGGAGCGTCGATATAACGACATAAGAGCTAGAATTTGAGCATATTGACATGTCGAAGTTAACTTCCGGTCTGACCGGAAGTAACATCAACTTTCTTATTTTAAATGGAAACCCTTTTTTTTTTCTTTTCGCTTTATTCAGCATTCAATTCCCTTTCTAATGACATATCACAAGTTGGTATCTAACCAGAAACTAGATCAGAAAAAAATTATTATTGAAATTCACCGAGTAGGCCGTGGAAGCAAAATGAAAGCCAAAAATTGAAAAGTTGGCTATGGAAACCATACGTCACTTGATAACAGTTGCTACTACTGTGATATTTTATTTTCATTCGTCGGCGTTATAAAAAGCCGCCAAAGAAAATATTGGAAAAATTGGGAAAAAAACAATACTCTGTAGGTCCATAACTTAAATAGGAACATACAACTTTTTCTTGCCTGTACTATTCCTTTCTAATGATATAATAGAAACTAATTTTTTGAAATGAAATACCAAAAAATCCAATTATTATTCTTCAAATAACGAAAAAACAGATTTATCGAAAAAAAAATTCAAATTGATAGGATTAAAGATAAAATAAATTCAAAACAAATGTTCGAAATGCATTCCCTCAACGTCAATACATTTATTGACTCTGGTGATATTTTCATGTAAAACGTTTCTCAACATTTGGGGCGTGATATCTTGGAAAGTTCTACGAATTTTTACTTCTAGCTCATGTAGAGTTGTAGGCTGTGTGGAATACACCCTATTTTTAAGATGCCCCCATAGAAAAAAGTCGCACGGAGTAAGATCAGGTGACCTTGGTGGCCACCTGACTGGACCATGGGTTGTTATAAGTCTCTCTTGTTGAAAGCGATTTTGAAGATAATTTCTCGCTTTTCTTGAATTATGCGTAGGGGCGCCATCTTGCTGGAAGTACATTCTCTCAGTTATTTCCGCTGGTAGGTTGTTAATGAATTCCGAAATTTCATTCGGAATTCCGGTTAGTTGGCCTTGAAAAAGAATGGGGCCAACAATATGAGTTCCAACTATTCCTGCCCAAACATTCACACCAAATCTCTCCTGGAAGCCGCCTTGTCGAAACCGGTGCTCGTTTGCTATCGCCCAGTACCTGGAACAAAAGACCGTTCACACTTTTAGCACTTTACACTTCGACTATCGACAGTACCTACCTTGTATTATTCCTGTTAAATAATCCATTGTTGGTAAATCTTGACTCGTCCGTAAACAAGATATAATAGTTAAATAGGTGATTCTCAGCATTTTGTCGAAGAAACCAATTACAATATTCCAGACGCCTTTCACCGTCATTTTCATACAAATGTTGATGCAACTGATACTTGAAGGATTTCAATCGATGTTTTTTCAAAATTTTCCTAGCAGAGTCCTTACTTATAGCTAATTCGGCGCCAATCTGCCTTGAGGAAATTGTGCTATCATATTGTTAATTTCAGTTTCCTCATTAATAACAAATGCTTCTTGGTCTTCGTGAACATCAGGCTCAGTTCTTAATTTTTCTTCAAGCCTCTGGAAATACCTTCTTGACGGTTGCTGCCTCCCTGGATATAGCTCTAAATGCAATCGTTCAGCGGCATAAGAATTTTTTAAACATTCACCATAAATGAGAAGCATGTCAATTTGTTCGGTTCGTGAATAACGGGGCATTTTTTGAATATTCCACTAACTGATTTCGATTTCCAAACCCTTTTAAAATGGCAGAATCAAAAACACCACTTCGAACGTCAAAATAATATGGATAGCAGCGTTCGTGACAGCTCTCATTTCTTTTTTGTTTCATTCCAAAATACATCTTAATCAGCCTACTTGTTAATATTTTGGTTCGAATGATTATTGCAATGGAATGATTATTCTGAATAGCACAAACATCGTCCATAGGTAGATATTAGAATATCTATGGACGATGGCACAGACCAAGTACGTTTATGTTCCTATTTAACCTAGAACCTACAGGATATAATTTATCATGCCACATTATTTTTAATTTTATTTTTGCGTATGGCGATAATCTGTTTTGTTATTTGAAGAATAATAATTGGATTTTTCGGTATCTCAGTTCAAAAAATTATTTTCTATTATATCATTAGAAAGGAATGGTTATGCTGAATAGTACAGGCAAGAAAAAGTTGTATTTAAGTTATGGACCTACAGAGTATTGTTTTTTTCCCAATTTTTCCAATATTTTCTTTGGCGGCTTTTTATAACGCCGACGAATGAAAATAAAATATCACAGTAGTAGCAACTGTTATCAAGTGACGTATGGTTTCCATAGCCAACTTTTCAATTTTTGGCTTTCATTTTGCTTCCACGGCCTACTCGGTGAATTTCAATAATAATTTTTTTCTGATCTAGTTTCTGGTTAGATACCAACTTGTGATATGTCATTAGAAAAGGAATTGAATACTGAATAAAGCGAAAAGAAAAAAAAATAGGGTTTCCATTTAAAATAAGAAAGTTGATGTTACTTCTGGTCAGACCGGAAGTTAACTTCGACATGTCAATATGCTCAAATTCTAGCTCTTATGTCATTATATCGACGCTCCAAATTTCACAAACCTACTTCATACAATAACTGAGATATTCCGTAGGCAATACTTCCGTAGCCACCCGGTAAATCATTCATAGAACCTTTCTACTACCACAGAACATGAAGATATCATAGAACTTATTTATGGACCACAGTCAGGTCATGGAAAATTGCTATTCTCAACAGAATGTATTACATTCGCTTGAAAAAGAATGTATCGAAACATGTCGCGTAGACAATATTCTGTGGAAAGTTAATCGTGTTTACCTTAGTGTCATACAAAAATATTCCCTAATATTTTTCTGTTGTGATTTTCAGAGCAACACTCTTGATAATGAATAATGCTTTGATCCACATATTTTTTTTATATTCCTCATATATGCATGTGTATTTAAAATTCATTTAATAATAATTAGGCAAAAACTATTCTGCCTGTTCTCATATTTGAACGATTTTCAGAAAAATATATGGGCCCCAATATGGAAGAAAGATCCTTATCACCTGGTGCATTTTCTCCACAACCTGTTATTGTTCAAACGGCAAATTATTCACCTTACAGGTAAGAAATATCTACCATGAAATAGATCTCAAGAGGAAATGTTGAATTTCTTTAAGACGGTATTCCACACGTTAGAAACAGTGATCAAACTCAGTATCTCGCAAAATCCATTTCTATTGAGTATCCGAAGAAACTTTCCGTCTATCGTTAACAAGATCCTTCCTTATGGATATGTGAGTTACGTTATTTCCTTGTAATTTGAATATATTGATTTGTCATGAAGACAGAATAAAAAGACATACTAAAAACCTAATCATAATTAATTGAATAATACCATTGTATATAGAAGTAAGATAGTTAGCCAACTTTATGGGATTTATATTGAATTCAAATGGATGCGACATGTAGATGGCGACAGTGATCTCGCATCCAAGTCATGTAACTTGATTAAAACAATGGAAAAGCATTAAAATCAAGGTTTTTTGAAGAAACCTGCATCAAAATGACGTCAAATATTCATGTTTGTAACTAATCACGCTAGATGACACCTGCGTTTGTATCCAATATCTTTTCCACAGGCATTGACGATCTTCTATTGAAACAATGATAATACTGAAGTATTGAATATAACATGAAGCGTGTTCCGTTTCATGCATTCATCGCATCACTGTTGCAGACATAAGGCGTGTTCCGTTTCATGCATTGAGGACATAATGCGCATATGACCGTTCCGTTTCCTACATTGGGAGCGCATTGACACGCCCACTTTTATATTCCCCTCTTTGGCCTTGAGACATCGAAAGTGCATGAGCTACTGCCCGTTCGTCTAGCAGCGATCAATGCGATCCAAATTAGATCTGTCAAACTCAAAAGTCACGTTCAAACAGAAACGTCAGAAACCGAATTAAAAGTTTAAATTTGATATTTGATAAAGTGTCGAGTATCGTGCATTATCACATTTACCTGATTTACCGTACAATGGAAGAAAAAATCGTCAGTTCATTCAACATCATATCGTCGGTCTCATGCCAAAACCACGAATGTGCAATTTGTCATTTCGAATGAGGAGAGTTTCAAGAATATTCGTGCTTCTTGCTTTGAAAACCTAGGTAAGTTTTCACATTGGCGAATTCACTCTCGTACACAGTAGACAACCTGATAGCACTTTCGTGGGTTTGGCAATTTTGGTAGAAAATTAGTATTTTACATGTTGAAGTCAGAACCCTGGAATTAGCATATTCGTGGTTTTGGCCTGGGACAGACGATATTATCCTCATAACTATCACTTGTATCAGAATCTGAGCTACTCTCGGTTTCACAAAGCTCGCTTCCTACTCTTGCTATTAACACTTTCGTTCTACCCATATTAATTTATTTACTAGATTAACAGATTTGTTTCCGTAACATAAGAATTTGGTTAACTGATAAAGTGATAAATGTCAACATCTGCGGGAAACGGCATGCACCACGCAAGCAATTCGTTCCGATTCAACCCACCAACGTCAAAGTTAGTTGAAACGGAACGCTTGATTATTAGACCGTCAGATAGTGACAGATTTAGGTGCCCCATTTTCACATACAAGCCTCGAATAGGGTTGAAAAGTAAGTCGACGTTGAGTAAAATTAAGGGAAATTTACGAGTGGCTCGTGGGGAAAATATATGGAAAAATTAAAAAGAATTTCCATAAAATTTTCCGACGACAAAATCTACTTTTCCATTCACGCCACTCAAGCCATTATGTTTTTCGGTCTAGTGACGATGTAGGTTTTCATAGTTTCGATGGGCTTGCGTGGGAAAACCTGTTAAAATCTCGATATTTCTTTACAATATTACAGCCTCATTTCAACCCTTTAGCTACCTTCAACACTCAAGCCTTTGATCTTCTGAAGCCAAGTTCTATTAATTAATGATTAGGTGAACACGGCTCGCGTTAAAATATGGAAAATCGAATTTTCCATGGAAAATCGAATTTTCCATATGTTATCCCCAGGAGCCACTCGTAAATTTCCCTTCATTTTACTCAACATCGATGTACTTCTCAACCCTATTCGAGGCTTGTATGTGAAAATGGGGCATCTAAATCTGTCACTATCTGACGGTTTATAAAATCAATAATAAAAAAGCTTCCCATATGTAGCCAACTTAAGCAGACTCACTGTATGTCTTAAAACACAGACATCTAATTAATTCGTCATCTTCCTATTCACCATTAAGAAGAGAGGATGGGTTAGAATTCAAGCAACATCTAAATCTTACTATGTTTGTAGATCCTACGTTTTTTAAATATAAATTGTTGATACATAATGATTAAACAAATTTGTGTTTTCTGTTTAATGAAACTTTATAGCGAATAATAAATAATAATGTTAATTCTTATAGACATCTTACATTATTCACGGGTATATCTACAATATTTAATGGTTGTAGATCATATGTTTACCTTTTCAACTGTCAAAAAATTTCAACTTAAATATCGTGGCGCCACGAAAAAATTTCCGGACATTTTTTTAGTTGCCATGGTAACTAGTCAAAATTAACCTTGCAGTGGTGGCGCCAAAGCTTGTTGCACCAGTGTAAGATGTATAAAAACCATGGTGTGTCGAGTGATTCGATTTTGTTTTGATTTTTCAGAAGACAAATAAATGAAATAGTGGTCTGCTTCTTTGGTCGGTTCCAGAGATGGCGCCCTTATATAGAATTTTAGTCTTGTCAATATTCCAGGGATATGGTGATTGATGACTGTTGTCAATTTTATGGAATTTCAACAAACTTTAAATACAATCCAAAAGTGAATGATGGTGACAGAATCTAAATTTGATAGTGCAATTTCCTTGTATTGATTACTATTATTGATGTGTTTCTTCATTTTGCTGTATATTTTCTTAGATCCATCAATAATTTAATTATTCTGATTGACTCGTCATTTACTTGATGAAGATCCATAGTAATTGTACAAACTACACTAAAAACGATTCGATCCTCCACAAACTTTATTTAATCAGACAGTGAAGAAGCTAGTGTGCAGGCAAAACATGTGTGATAAAATAAAATTTGTGAATATCTAATCGTTTCCTGTGTAGTTTGGATGATTGTACAATAATAATTTGATCATGTTCCTTCCTTCCGTTTTTGTATCATTTCTGGGCAATCCAGAGAGACGAACAAAATAATTCATTTATATCCAGTACCGAAAGTGAGTATAGTAAGTACCACCATATTATGAAGATTATCACATCATTATCTTGTAATATTAGAAAACATTTTGATGAAAATCATGGCACGAATATATCACACACGGAATCCCGCCATTCCCGCTTATTAGCCCAAGGTTGACAGGTTCTAATGGTGACTTTTCATTAAGCTTAACTTCAATATTTCTAAATGAAATGCGTGGTTATTATTGTGTTAGTGAATTTCATTTCAGTAAAAAATTGAATAAATAAGTCGAAAATGTAACAAATTAAACTTATTGGTGAAGTTTTTCAGTAAATTCCAATAATTACGTTTCTTTATTCATTTCATTGGTCGGCAATACTTGAAAACTTCTGTTCTTGAAAATTTACCCTAACAAGAAAACCGACCGTGGCGGTACACGCAAATGCGGAATATTTGGGAAACAGACCACGAATTCATTTGTTTTCTCTTAATCAAGCTGGCGAATTGTCTACCGTTTTATCCCACAGTTTTCCAGGTATGAGTCGACAAATCAGGATTTTTAGACATCTTACACTAGTGGTTGCGCTGGTGTCACAGACCGAATGGGGAGGGGGTGGGATTTTCTTCAAAAAATGAAATGACTTCCAACAAAAGGTCTATTCAAGAAAGATACTACAATTAGAAACTAATTTTTCCAAATTTACACGTCAAAAATTTTTTTGACGTGGAAGGTTAAAAAGGTGGTTAAAAAGTAGAGGTGTGAAATTTTCAGTATAATTCGCTGTTGGGTATCCCACGAGAAAAAAATTTCCACTAAAATATCTCCGTTGCCATGGTGATCTGTCAAAATAACGTATTTTGATTTGTTCAAAATTACAGGTGTGGAATTTTCTTATTGATTTTTAATTATGTTGAAATTTATCATGCTTTGATGAAGCTGTCGGATTCTGATATCAAATAATTGATTATAAAATACTGAATTTTACCGTCTTAAAGAGGTTCACAATTTATCTGGAAATTGGAAATACAGTACGATCGTTTGTTTTCGTAATTTTACAGGTCGAGAATATTTCTAATTTTGATTTTTCATTTGCAGCAGTGGAAATTATGCTAACATAGGATTAGATCTAAAAAGGCACGTAGACGAACAAAGCATGGGTAGTCCTTCAAGTACTGGCGAAAATTTGGATAATCAGCAGGAACCAGACTTGAAAAGATTGAGACAGGATCAGATGAAATTTGAAACGGAATGAAATCTGAAAAATCAAGTTTTGCCAATTTTCACAACGATTGGTTATGAAAATCCTGGAGACAAATAAAAGAAACCCAAAAAATTGATTTTTGAAGTAGACTTGTCTTAAATAATGTGTAACACATATTTAAGATCAATAGTATTTTCTCTATTTAGGAAGTATTTCTTTCATGATCCCAAAGTAATTTATTTACAGGTTGTGTAACCTATCTCCCTGTTGAGAGTAGCACCTTAAAAAATATTTTACTGTAGACACGATGTTTCATGGATGTGATATGAAAAGATGGAACTTTTTATAAATGAGACATTTATATTATTTTGACATTTTTGAAAGCAGCTTTGATTGTGCTTTTCGATAAGATGATATTTGTATACAAATGCACAGATATGAAAGAAAGCTTACAGCTCCTGAAGTTGCAGACATTGTTGTTGAAACACTCTTCGTGTGAAATTGACATAGCTGTGACATTTGCGTTGTTTCCTACATTTCTGAATTACCAATACAGTTTGTAGAGTAGATCATTCAGCCAACATATTTGTTTAGGTAATTTAGTTATTTACATTGAAAATAACAAATTGATACGAAGGCGTAGAAGGGCCACGAGCAATTTTTTTTTAAATCCCGACTTTAATCTCGGACCCCCGACTTTAATCACCCCCGACTTTAATCACGGGTGTCCGACTTTAATCTCGGGGGTCCGACTTTAATCTCGGGGGTCCGACTTTAATCTCGGAACCCTGACTTTAATTTCGAACCCCCGACTTTAATCTCGGTGGTCCAACTTTAATCTCGGACCCCCGACTGTAATCTCGTGGGTCCGACTTTAATCTCGTGGGTCCGACTTTAATCTCGGACCCCCGACTTTAATCTCGAACCCCCGACTATAATCTCGGACCCCCGACTTTAATCTCGGACCCCCGACTTTAATCTCGGGGGTCCGACTTTAATCTCGGGGGTCCGACTTTAATCTCGGAACCCTGACTTTAATTTCGGACCCCCGACTTTAATCTCGGTGGTCCAACTTTAATCTCGGACCCCCGACTGTAATCTCGTGGGTCCGACTTTAATCTCGGACCCCCGACTTTAATCTTTGGGGTCCTACTTTAATCTCGGGGGCCTGACTTTAATCTCGGGGGTCCGACTTTAATCTCGGAACCCTGACTTTAATTTCGAACCCCCGACTTTAATCTCGGTGGTCCAACTTTAATCTCGGACCCCCGACTGTAATCTCGTGGGTCCGACTTTAATCTCGTGGGTCCGACTTTAATCTCGGACCCCCGACTTTAATCTCGAACCCCCGACTATAATCTCGGACCCCCGACTTTAATCTCGGACCCCCGACTTTAATCTCGGTGGTCCAACTTTAATCTCGGACCCCCGACTGTAATCTCGTGGGTCCGACTTTAATCTCGGACCCCCGACTTTAATCTCGGGGGTCCTACTTTAATCTCGGGGGCCCGACTTTAATCTCGGGGGTCCGACTTTAATCTCGGAACCCTGACTTTAATTTCGGACCCCCGACTTTAATCTCGGTGGTCCAACTTTAATCTCGGACCCCCGACTGTAATCTCGTGGGTCCGACTTTAATCTCGGACCCCCGACTTTAATCTCGGGGGTCCTACTTTAATCTCGGGGGCCCGACTTTAATCTCAGACCCCCGACTTTAATCTCGGGGGTCCGACTTTAATCTCGGGGGTCCGACTTTAATCTCGGGGGTCCGACTTTAATCTCGGAACCCTGACTTTAATTTCGGACCCCCGACTTTAATCTCGGCGGTCCAACTTTAATCTCGGACCCCCGACTGTAATCTCGTGGGTCCGACTTTAATCTCGGACCCCCGACTTTAATCTCGGACCCCCGACTTTAATCTCGGACCCCTGACATCTCGGACCCCCGACTTTAATCTCGGACCCCCGACTGTAATCTCAGGGGTTCTACTTTAATCTCGGGGGCCCGACTTTAATCTCAGACCCCCGACTTTAATCTCGGGGGTCCTACTTTAATCTCGGGGGCCCGACTTTAATCTCAGACCCCCGACTTTAATCTCGGGGGTCCTACTTTAATCTCGGACCCCCTAATTTCGGGGGATTAAAGTAGGACCCCGAGATTAAAGTCGGGGGTCCGAGATTAAAGTCGGGGGTCCGAGATTAAAGTCGGGGGTCCGAGATTAAAGTCGGGGGTCCGAGATTAAAGTCGGGGGTCCGAGATTAAAGTCGGGGTCCGAGATTAAAGTCGGGGGTCCGAGATTAAAGTCGAGGGTCCGAGATTAAAGTAGGGGGTCCGAGATTAAAGTCGGGATTCCAAAAAAAAAATTGTTCGTGGCCCTTGTACGCCTTCGTAAATTGAAAATTATATAATGTAAAAAGTATGTATGGTTTTACATGCAGGCATTACTAAAAATTTCACTTGCATCATATAAAATATTTTAAGTAGCCATTTTTTAAATTTTATTCTTCAATTTTTAAAATGAATGCAACTTCCAATCCATTAGATTTTTGGTTATAAATTATAGAGGCAGATAGTTTGATTCAGTCTTTCAGTAATTGACAAGCAGTACTCTGATCAGTTTCTTATTCCCTGTATCGCGACAATATATTTTTATGCACTAGCGAGCTGAAGTACACTTTACCGCCCGGTTTTACAGGCGTTAAATGGCACTTTATGGCCCGCGGGCCGTAAAGTTGGCAATGTTCTCAATTGCCCATTCCTAACGTCATAAGTGGGCGGAGCTTATAAAATATTTCCAAACAAACTGGTAATATATGTTAAAACCCCATAAGAAATTATTGATTTTTTTGCATAATTCCATCGGGAATAAGGATAATCGATATTATTTTCAATAAAGACTGAGTTGAAACCATTTACCGAAAAAAAGAATTTCAATGTTTGGAAAGGTTTACCAAGTTTCACCCACTTTGACGTCACGCCTTGGTAGTCTATTCAGGTAAGACTTACCACGAAACAATCAATTCAGTTCAATGGAGAAATACTCATTCAACAATATTTATTCATAATCTACATTATCAAGGCCATAAGCCTGATAGGCCAATAAACAGAGCAATTTTTCTCATAAAAGTTCAACTTAAATTGCTCCGCCGATTTCTTTTTGGCAATTCGGTCGTCACGGAGGGTTCGAATAATTAGCAATAAAGTTATCACCCCCTGGGGGGGGGGGGGGGTCGCATGACATTTCAGCTCTGGGCAATCAATATGAGTGAAAATCGGTATTAATAATGGTGGCAAATTATTTTCATCAGTTAAAACCCCCTCCTGGGGCATCAACCCCTTCCCGAAATCGTGTTTTTCTGTGGTATTTTTTATGAATATGTAAAATTGTCAGTCCTGAGGAATGAAACTGAGCATTTGTAAAAATAATAGGTTCAAATTATTAGAAACGATTTTCCCATTCGGGGCATATCCCCCGCATCGCGGAAACATTGTGGTGAGAGGGAGGGGTAGAATATTTGAAAAAACTCTCAAACTCTTAGATATAAATGCGGGTAAATAATCGTTGAGAACTGTCGTTATTGAGATTTAGAAGTATTGTTATGAAAATTATTCGCAAATTCGAGAGAAGATCAAACGCGGAGGTAACGAAATATGAGAGTGTTTTTCAATGATATCGAGAAAGGGTATGGAGAAATGAATCCACAAGTAATCACCATCAGGAAATGTATAGGAAATTGTTATTTTCCTAACAAGTGCGGAAAGTGATACTTTCCCCCGCACGCGATTGCCGTTGACCCGAACGACGCGAAGCGGAGTTCGGGCAAGCAGTCAAGGGCGGGAAAGACACTTTACGCATGAATTAGGAACATTATTTTTTCTACGACCGCATAAATATTCAAAAAGCACATTGAAAATATATATTTTATTTCAACATACAAAATATTCCATGAAAATCCACTAATTATTATTAATGAAAAATACGCCAAAAAAACCTCTTCTCTGAAGCTATTCACTCCTTTTTCCTTACACCAGTTTAAAAATTGGTTGTATTGCTGTTCGTATCTTTCTCGTGATTTACTTGGTAACAGGTCTGAATTTACCTCATCTTCGGCCTTTGATATTGCTTCTGGGAGCTCTTCGTCTGACGAATCCATTAAAATATTGCTTTTATTGAAAATAATTTGAAAAATGCCAGAATCGGACACTTCGACAACGCTTCGACTTGAAACTTTGACGTCTTGATGACAACTTGGTTGTCATAACAAATCTTTGGTTACCACACCAAACCTCTTGACTCAGCTTAGTTTGATTGTTATGTGCATTGATTTTGAGAAATGTATAGGGTAGATATATGAAAGCATCGCAATTTCTTCATTCCAATGAATGAAAAATAGTCTTGGTTAGATTGAATATTAAAACCTATATTAGTTTGAATAGTGATATACAGGTAAAATCAATGAAATGTACATTTAATAACGATAAATTGACATATTTTACTTTCCCGCACTAGTGCGGGAAAGTGACACTTTCTAAACTAAAATGAGTGCGGGAAAGTGGGTAAAAACGCACGGTCGTAGAAAAATATGTTTATTCACTCATACAACCATCATCTAATTCATCTTCAGTCTTCTCGTCTTCATCTTCACAATTCGGAACAATCACTGCCAAGTTTCTACAGATATCTGTCGATATCAAATTGGTAGTTTCCTCTAAAATCCTACTTGTACGTTTTGTTGTGTTGGAAAGTCTCCGGTGTTAGTATCCGAAAATTCAACACCTTTAAAAATTTGAAAATTTTGAGTAACATCATGGCCAACTTCTGAAACAACACTAACACTAGGCTCTTTCCGTTGAATAGAAAAAACTTGGTCAACTAGGCAGACATTTATATTCTGCAGGTAAATTTTTGAAGGAGCGTATAAAATCCTAAGCATTTATGCATTTTAAGCAAGTTCCATTCAATAAAATGTTAATAACAAACTGGCATTTTCTCCTGAATTCCTTGGTGGACCTTCGGAATTTTGGAAATGTAAGTCATATCTGACATTGCGATATTTTGAAACAGAGCTGAGTTGAACATGAAACAAATATTTCAAAAATAAACTCACCATTTTCAATTAATAACAGTGACAAAGCACTAAGAGATGTTTCCTCGTCTCCGACTATCGATGTTATCTCACTGGAACTTTTATATTATCTGACGTTTACATGGAGCAACGTTGACTGCTGCCCATTGCGCACCGACAGAACCGCGCCGCTGTATACTATACAGCGGCGCGCTAGCTACCGCATTGACATGGTCCCAAGCCGATATTTTTAGGTTTTAGAATTTGAATGAGTTTAAAGCAGGTACACTTCGGGACAGTTTCCTTTGGTGCACTGTCTTCCTCGGTCTCGAATCCCCTTATTCCATCAAGGACTGATTTTATTTTTCTTTCCATAGAACAATAATGCGATCAAATGCCGAGTAACCTCTATTTTAAGTACTTGAAAGATTGACTGGATTGCATTTAAAATTTGTACAAGTATCCAAATTTGTATGAATTTAATAAGAGCAGGGTTTTTTCTGCAAAATGGCTTTTCATTCATGTTGATACGTGCTTTCATCTCTGAGTTATTAGCATTTGAATTTATAAACTCTCTCAAGATTTTGTAACCTAAAATATGCGAAGAATTGAAAACACTCGTATTCAAAACCAACATTATTTGGACCGGTTAAACGTTATGCAATTTGACAATGAAGTATTCCTCAACTGTTTTACTTGCAACAAATGATAAAACATTATTTCAGTAATCACAAGCATTATTTCACCAAGTCAGAAACTTTAATATTATAAGATTTTCAATTGCAATTTTGCAGCTGGCAACTGCGCGTATAAATATGAATAATATCAGAATACAAAGCTTTATCTTCAGAGTGACGTAATATTCATTCGAATTGAGTATTTATGTGAGGAGTTATAGAACTTTACTTCACGCGCTGGTTGAAAAAATGCACGTTGGCGGGAGACGGCGCAACACCTGCCCCATTGCGAAAGCATATAACTTCAACAATTTTTTTCAAGAATACCGTGCGATTTCTCAAAATTTTGTTTGGGACAGTTTTTTTGTAAAAATTTGTGATCTTTCTGAATATCAAGTTATTTTTTTGATCTAAAGTAAATTTTTTCAGATATTTCGAAATTACCTCAAAAATTAATTTCAACGCGTGGGGGAGGGGGGGGGGGGTTCCACCCCCCCCTGGGGGTGATAATTTTTCTCAGAAGTAAGGTACACACTGTGTCCTACAATTTAGAAAAAAATTATCGGCGGAGCAATTTAAGTTGAGGTTGATTGGCCTATGAATATTAAAATTGTTTATTAACAATTCAGTTGGTACAGTTACCAATGTTTCCGATGGGATATTCCCTCTATTTTCGAATATAATTATTCCTTTTGGAAATCTGATTTACAAACATTCTCATCGCTATGAGAACAAGTATTCACGCCTCAGGCCATAAACGCCTACTTTACGCCCTTGATACATAAATAACTATTATGTGTCCATAAAATAGCGTGTAGTTCGTAACACGAGGAAAGGGTTGGTAAAAATTGGCCCAGCATGTTCCTTAGCACCCTTTTTGCACTATTCAGACTATTTTCTTTTGACTGACTAACATAGTTGATGACAAGCTAGGTTAGTCTCCTATAGCAAAATTCCCCATTAATATAATAATAATAAGTTTATTTGTATGAATAGGTATAGTTTACATGTTTTACGTACAGATAAACATGGATAAGTCACAGAAGCATACATCAGTTATAAACCTATATACTTTTGTGCGTGACTTTGATTATTAGATATAAAGGAGGATAAAATCATATTATTTTGACAATTTAAACTGAAAAAACTAAAAAGTGTATATAAAGTTTTCAATGTACCGTAAAAGGTGGCGACTTGAAATGGTTTTAAATTTTCAGAAGTGATAAAAATTCGAGAAAAATCTGAAAATGAAACTTGATATTTTTATATCCAAATTTAGAATCTAATGAAGGGATACAGTTGAATAAAATATTTTTTTGTTGAATATATGTGTGCTTTTTTTAAAAAAAAGGTGTCATTTCAAGTCACCACCAAAAAGGAGTCACTTGAAATACGGATTGTTTTCCATAGATATTGCATGTTTTGCTGCTGTATAGGCGACTTGAAATGCGCACCATGTTTTAAAATTTATACTGACTGAAAAATTCGTAGGGAAATATTTTAAAATGAAAGAAATGTGAATTAAATCAGAGAAACGTTTATTATTCAGAAAAATGACAACGTACATTTTTTAGTGATATTCATAGAATGAGTTTGATTTTTTAAATCAATGCAACATCTTTGAATCGAAAACTACCTCTCCGCATCATTTCAGGAGTAGAAAGAACCTTCTTAATCTCAGTTTTCCTGACTAGTGATTCATCTGGCACTTGGGGGAAAATATAAATATTCTGAATTTTAGTACTAGGCCGGAGGAAAGAACAATGGAAGGTGTCACCTGCCAGTACTTCCAGTACTTTCGCCACAAATTTCCTCGAAATTCCTTTTGTTGTTTTCAATTCTACTATGACGAAGTCACCTTCTGAGAGCTCCTTGGAGTTGAAATCTTCAATCTTATCTGTTTCTTTAGATGCTTCTTCTGCCTCTTGAAGCTCCTCTTCAATCAATTCAACATCTTCTGAATTGTTTTCCTTATCACTTTCCACTTGGTCCAATATTTTTCTCTGTACTGCAGCCTCAGAAATAGACAATAATGTATCATCATCAGATGTTTCATTGTCCTGAATGATTACCTTTGGGGGTTTTCTTTTGTTTTTGCGCCTGTTAGTTGTATCTTTTTCTTTAGTTGCAGACGCCATAATATCGGAGGCAGTAACACTTTGACCTGGTTCGAGATTTATCTTCTTCCTTCTTACAGTTGTATCAGCTGTCTTATATCATGTTTCATTAAGAATGTCCTTAAGAACATTCATCGCATTCAACTGGGCATGTTCAGGTTCAACATATTTTGGCAATTTGCATAGAATTTTTGTTCTATCCAGTGGCACTAACCCAGTTGATCTGAATCCTGATTTTATATTTTCCACAGAAGCAACTCCCACTTTTTCAATTGTTTGTCTCAATAAAGACGGAAAAATATCTTTTCTGATGACACCTTTGTGAGTTCTCTTCCATTCTTTCAAGACACGCCTCCAGGCTACTTTTATTGGCTTGAAACAACTCACGTCCAAAGGTTGGCATAGATGAGTAGAATTTGGTGGTAAAAGAATGAATTTTATGTCGTTTGCTTGGCATTCAGTAATAACTTTTAGGGACAAATGACTGGCTAGATTATCGCCTATTAGAACTTTCGGTCCGCGCGGCAACTTTTTGAAATAATCCATTGCAATTGTTAAGAACCAGTCTTCAAATAAATTTTGATCGAACCATCCTGACTTACTCCTGTTATATCTGGCTCCATTTGGACCACGCTATGTCCAAGTTTGCCAAATATGATCTGCCTTGTATACAATATAGGGGGGTAACATTACCCCCGACGCAGTAACTGCGAACATCACGGATGTTGCTGATTTAGAAGTGTCCATTATTTTTTCGGCTCTCTTGCATCCTCGTCGCACGATAACTTTACTCCTGCCAGGATCGTCGCAAAAATTCGTCTCATCGTAATTTACGATACCCTCTGGTTGAATGCCATTCATATTAACCTCCAGTGCATCGAAATATTTATTGATGATACTGGGACTTATTGCTGCACGACTGGCTTTGATACACTGTGAGAATCTAGAAGATAATCCTGGGTGACGCTTCAAAAAAATTTTATACCACTGCTCCCCAGGCTTATTTTCGGTAAAAATTGGAATGCGTCTACCCATTCTGTTGAGATAAGATTGAACAAAAACCTTAACATCTTCGGGTTCAAATGGATAACCCCACTCTGCAGCAATTACTAGAGCTTCCTCTATAGCCCTCTCATCCTCTTTGGACAAATGAGTTTGTCCACCAGGTGTTTTGGGATGTTTACCTTTGACCTTTCGGAAAATTGTGGAAGCAGGAATACCAAACTCTTCCTCAAGATCTTTGTAGCTTGTTCCTACCGTTCTTCGTTTATTAATGGCCCGTTGCAAATGTTCTTCTTCGTAATTCCCATATGGTCTGGCACCAATCTTCCTTTTATATGTCTTTACCATTTTGTTTCAAGTGACCCCTGAAATGACGAAAATAAATAAAGCCGGTCCTGTGTTTTTTGTTCATGATATTGAAAGCTGTTCATGGATTATAATCTCTAGCCGACAGTATACCAAGTCGAAAAATAAATATTACTCACAATTACAGTTCTTGGATTAGTCAGTACATATGGAAGTATTCACCTTTTATATTACACACGATTTCACGTCAATACTACTGATTTTTTTCTGAGACGAACGATTCAGTTTAGACGGTTTAAACACAGTTATTTTAGGTTAGGCATGCATATACAAGGAATAGCCAGAAAATGAAGCTTCCACTACTCTCCCACAGATGTCAGTAGAAGTATCAATAAAATTGTGTAGAAGGTTTCAAGAGAACCCCGTGATTTCAAGTCACCACCTTTTACGGTACTTGAAATTTTGAATTAAAATATAAATGAACAGATATAGTAGTAATAGCACTTAACACTTAACTTATTACGTCTATTATAAAACCTCAATAAAAATAAAGAAAATTTTCAATGTATAATTGTGTGAAGAAAACTAAAATCTCTTTGACAACAACATAATAATAATAGGATTGACGTGGCCTTTACTTGATGGAAATTCATAGTATATGACACTAAGGTAAACACGATTAAATTTCCACAGATTTATTGTCTTCGCGACATGTTTCGATACACTGTATCTTTTTCAAGCGAATGTAATACATTAAATTATTCTACCTTGAACATTACTTAAATACCCTTCTTAACAATTGAGGTAATTAGGAGCTACCTATGATAAAAATAAAATTGACAATACAATGTAGGTAGATACCTGGAAATCTCAAAACATATCTACTACTTAATTAGTTGAAAAGGTTCAACAAAGGGGAACTATTAAGGTCCAATTGATCATTTAGTAAACAATTCGAATTTTTCAATTTATTAATTTCCAAGAATTCTAAATAATTAAGTCTAATACCTTTATTTTCAACATGAAGGATTTCAAAGTTTTCATCGAAGTCATGGTCTTCTTCCAAAATATGATTGGCATATGTTGAATGTGTTTTATTATTTACATAATTCATACGGTGCTCACGTACACGGCTTTTGAATGGTCTACCAGTCTGGCCTACATATACTTTGGAACAAGAACCACAATTCAATTTATAAACTCCTGATTTTTTAGATTTTTGTGTTTTATCTTTATTATTTTTAATAAACCTTCCCAACGTGTTATCTGTTCTGAATGCTACTCTTAAATTTTGTTTTTTCAAAAATGACGCTATTTTTTCTGAAACGGGCCCTGAATAAGTTAATGTTCTGTAATTATTGTCAAGGTTCCTCATAGTGGGGTACACTTCTTGGATAGCCTTTCTATGTAATTTTTTAGCAAGAATATTCTCTATTAATTTGACTTGATATCCATTGTTAACTGCTATCTGTTTTATAATATTTAATTCTTTGCAGAAGTTTTCTTCAGAAAGAGGAATATTAACTAATCTATGTATCATACTATGGTATGCTGATATTTTATGTATATATGGATGTATCGAATTATTATGAATGGTGATGTCAGTATGGGAAGGTTTATGAAAAATAGAAAAATGGTGTTTGTTGTTGGTTTTACCTATTGTCAGATCTAAAAAATTTAATGATTTTTCTACTTCTATTTCTATTGTGAATTTAATGTTTGGGTGAATAGTGTTAATATATTTATGAAAGGTGTCTAACTGTCTGTTGGTACCTTTAAAACAAACTATAATGTCATCCACATATCTGTACCAATACAAAAACTGTTGCGAGAGTGGGTGCTTGTGGATTATTCCTTCAAGGTTGTCCATGAAGATATCTGCCAGTAGCGGACTCAGCGGATTTCCCATGATCAAGCCTTCAGATGAAGAATATATTTTATTGTCAAATTGAAAGTAATTTTGTTCAAGACATATCGACAAAAGGTCTAATATCAACCCAGTTATTAAACAAGAGATATTAGACCTTTTGTCGATATGTCTTGAACAAAATTACTTTCAATTTGACAATAAAATATATTCTTCATCTGAAGGCTTGATCATGGGAAATCCGCTGAGTCCGCTACTGGCAGATATCTTCATGGACAACCTTGAAGGAATAATCCACAAGCACCCACTCTCGCAACAGTTTTTGTATTGGTACAGATATGTGGATGACATTATAGTTTGTTTTAAAGGTACCAACAGACAGTTAGACACCTTTCATAAATATATTAACACTATTCACCCAAACATTAAATTCACAATAGAAATAGAAGTAGAAAAATCATTAAATTTTTTAGATCTGACAATAGGTAAAACCAACAACAAACACCATTTTTCTATTTTTCATAAACCTTCCCATACTGACATCACCATTCATAATAATTCGATACATCCATATATACATAAAATATCAGCATACCATAGTATGATACATAGATTAGTTAATATTCCTCTTTCTGAAGAAAACTTCTGCAAAGAATTAAATATTATAAAACAGATAGCAGTTAACAATGGATATCAAGTCAAATTAATAGAGAATATTCTTGCTAAAAAATTACATAGAAAGGCTATCCAAGAAGTGTACCCCACTATGAGGAACCTTGACAATAATTACAGAACATTAACTTATTCAGGGCCCGTTTCAGAAAAAATAGCGTCATTTTTGAAAAAACAAAATTTAAGAGTAGCATTCAGAACAGATAACACGTTGGGAAGGTTTATTAAAAATAATAAAGATAAAACACAAAAATCTAAAAAATCAGGAGTTTATAAATTGAATTGTGGTTCTTGTTCCAAAGTATATGTAGGCCAGACTGGTAGACCATTCAAAAGCCGTGTACGTGAGCACCGTATGAATTATGTAAATAATAAAACACATTCAACATATGCCAATCATATTTTGGAAGAAGACCATGACTTCGATGAAAACTTTGAAATCCTTCATGTTGAAAATAAAGGTATTAGACTTAATTATTTAGAATTCTTGGAAATTAATAAATTGAAAAATTCGAATTGTTTACTAAATGATCAATTGGACCTTAATAGTTCCCCTTTGTTGAACCTTTTCAACTAATTAAGTAGTAGATATGTTTTGAGATTTCCAGGTATCTACCTACATTGTATTGTCAATTTTATTTTTATCATAGGTAGCTCCTAATTACCTCAATTGTTAAGAAGGGTATTTAAGTAATGTTCAAGGTAGAATAATTTAATGTATTACATTCGCTTGAAAAAGATACAGTGTATCGAAACATGTGGAAATTTAATCGTGTTTACCTTAGTGTCATATAATAATAATAATTTAATAATAACAGTCCCTCATCAACATGCGTAAAATGTACTAAGAGGCATAGTCTGTGCGGGTAGCGGACGGCTATTATTATTTGTTGTAGTTCTTCGGGGAGATTTAGTGATTTTTAGTGGCATATTCACTTTTCAGACGAAGAAATAGCCGTAAAATCTACAGATCCACTGATACTGAATGAGCATTTATACAAAAAAAATACCATATCAGGAGTCAGACTAAAAATCTAGAAAAATTTGAAATACGACGAAGAGTAAGAGTATACTATAAAAATAATAAAATACAAATTTGAATATTATGAAATCCTGTAAAATGTACTTTTCTGCTGGTAGAGTTGTACAAAGATGTTGAAATTAAAATATCTCTAAATCCATTAAAACACCTTCATTTTAAATGAATTTTTCCAAATGTTAATAGGATTCATCTGTCAGAAGATCTTTTAGAATTTTTCCTAATAGTTTTGACAAAAAAAAAATGAAAAGGTTTGTCGTGAGTTTGTTATACATCTTCACTTCATAATAAATCAATAAATCATTTACAATGTTAAAAGTTGGTATGGAAAGTCTAATGGTTAGTCTGGCGCCTATCATGTTTGGATTGTGCTGTAGTACCCAAAAAAGAGATATTTTCATGAAGCAAACTAACAGTTCCGAGTTACAGTGACTATTTCACGCACTTGCCAAATGAACCAATCAGGAGCTCTAGTCAAGTTCGGATAGATAATACCGAACTTGCCTCCGATTGGTCTGTCAATAACGGTGTTTTCAGATTCGTATATGTGACAGTTGAACGTCAAATATAAGTAACTAATGACGCTATGGATTTAAAAACGATCAGATTTGGGATAAATTCTATCGAATCAATCAATATTTCCTGTTTATTGAACTTTATCAATTTCTCAGATTAACTTTTTTGCAAATTTCGTCTAATCTGCCAAATTTCAGATTTTATTTCTGAACTCAACTGAATTGTATCGAGAAAACAGCACTCGTCCTGCGGACTCGTGGTATTTTCTCGACGCAATTTAGTTACGTTCAGAAAAGAATCGACAGACTTATCGCAAAAATTCAATCACTTGTGATATTACTGTTGATAAATTAACTCCTGTATAAAATATGTCATTTAAAGATGACGTGTCATTTTGACAGCGAGAAAAAAGGTGCATCGTTTTTTATCACCGACAAAAACGCCTGCTTCTCTTTAGCGTCTACATCTAGTGTGCTTACGTCACTTTAATGTCTGCCCTGTCAGTTATTTAAGTATTGTTGATAGTTGATACTGAAACATTACAACATGAGTCGTTTTGGGGAAGTTTCGACTCAACAAATAACAAAAAATATAGAAAAAGCAAACCCGCAATCTACAAAAAATACTAAAGCGTCAATATGGAGACAATTTATATTCGGTCGTTAATTTATCTTGCCAAAAAAACACTCGAGCTTTTCTTTTAAGGATAAATTTCTTTTTAACTCAAAATATTTCCATCAGTAATTTTGCTCGAAAAACTGACATTTGACAAAATCGCTCGACCTTCGGTTCAATCTAAGGGAGTAAGTTCAATCTAAGGGAGTATGTTCAATCTCAGGGAGTAAGTTCAATCTAAGGGAGTATGTTCAATCTAAGGGAGTAAGTTCAATCTAAGGGAGTATGTTCAATCTAAGGGAGTAAGTTCAATCTAAGGGAGTATGTTCAATCTAAGGGAGTATGTTCAATCTAAGGGAGTAAGTTCAATCTAAGGGAGTATGTTCAATCTAAGGGAGTAAGTTCAATCTAAGGGAGTATGTTCAATCTAAGGGAGTAAGTTCAATCTAAGGGAGTATGTTCAATCTAAGGGAGTAAGTTCAATCTAAGGAAGTATGTTCAATCTAAGGGAGTAAGTTCAATCTAAGGGAGTATGTTCAATGTAAGGGAGTAAGTTCAATCTAAGGGAGTATGTTCAATCTAAGGGAGTAAGTTCAATCTAAGGGAGTATGTTCAATCTAAGGGAGTAAGTTCAATCTAAGGGAGTATGTTCAATCTAAGGGAGTATGTTCAATCTAAGGGAGTATGTTCAATCTAAGGGAGTAAGTTCAATCTAAGGGAGTAAGTTCAATCTAAGGGAGTAAGTTCAATCTAAGGGAGTACCAGTTCAATCTAAGGGAGTAGTTCAATCTAAAGGAATGTGCATTCGGTTTCGTTCGGAAAGTTTACATTTTCTTTTTCGGAAAAAGAATGGGCTATCATTGTACCAATTTTGTTCTTAGAGGAGATACTTTCTTCATTATAGCTCTCCTTTATCGTACTACTCTTCCAATTAATTCAAATGGTGTTTCAAAGGAAGCACCACCCTGAACTAGAAGCGTTGATGACGTTCGGCGTAGACAATAATGGGTGGTATGATTAAAAAGAGCATTTGCTTATACTTCAAGTAAGAGCTTTTACTTCCTAGTATTTTGTGGAGTATCTTTCATATAAAGTAAATCCTTCGATGGGAAGTGTTGACTTAGGTTAGAAGTATAAACTACAAGTAAATAATAGTTCGTGATTAACCTCAAATTGGTTCGAGAATAACGATAGTGTTGAACCAAGTGCCGAGGTTGCTGAAGATGTGGGAGTACATAATTTTTTGTGAAACTTCTTTGATTACTTTTGACACAGTTGTTTGATGTACCCCAACATCTACACCCACTCCTTGTTGAAACCCCGGATCACTTAGAGCTCTTAGAAATACCTCCATTTTCGTTAAATTTGATAAAGCTGCTCCCCTCATCACAAGAACTCTCTAGCTATCCAATCAACATTGTTTTTATTTAACCTGAAAGTACAGAGCTTAATAGTAGCAATCTAGTTAAAATAATTGACGTACCAAAATAATTTTCTATTTTGTACCTCCCCGTACGTTCTACGTTCACACATTTCCCTCCTTTTCCTACCATAATTCATAAAGAAAGCCATAACACCGTTTCAATTGAAGATATGGAGTTAGTCTATGAGTTGCTTCTTAAAAACTTCACCAAACACTCCCAAATGGAGGAAATACTTGACAACATTAGTAATTACTGCAGTATTAACTTCTATATATCGAAGTAAATAAAGCAAAGTGTAGAGTAATTGCTACTAGTACTTACTTAAGTGTTACTTCAAGAATTATGTGACTTTTTGAAGTGAAAACTACAACATGGAGCATTAACTTGAAGTACAAGCCAATACTTTTTTTAATCATACCACCCAACGTCCGGTGTAACCTTTCGGGTTTTCCAAATTAAGGTATTTCGATATGATAGAAGGAACACTTCCTGTAGTATTTTTACCTACAGGTTACTCAATGCATTTATGATTTCTGTAGGTTAAAAAAACTACGTTTTTTACATCCTTTTGGCCGTAGTGCAATGTACTTTTCAACTAAGTTCAAGGCTTCTATTTCGCTTTCTTCAACAATGCTGAAACTTTTTGAGGTGCAGGTCTTGGTTTCTGGTACCTTCATCAGTAAAACGGCTCCTCTGTCTTCAATGTCATCAATTGTCATCTTGACCATTTCATCACATCGAGAAACAAGACGTAAAAAGAGAGAAAACATGTTTTTGAAAGTTTGTTGGAGAGGACCAAACAAATGAAATCAAATTCGAAAATGTCGAAAATGTCGAAATTCCCTTCTCTGTACACATTCCAACTAAGTGGAAAATGAGGCAAATATCTGACAAAAATCAACTACTTCCCTGGCTAATGCCTCGACTAACATTAAACTACACTTGGCAGATTTTTATTCACAATCTTCAAGGACAACAGTGTGAAGTATATACAATGAACAAATTAGCTAATATAATACAACTAAAATTTCAAAGGAGAATAGTACAATGATATTATTTTCGTTCTCGACAATTTTGAAGGATGTAAAAATTGTGTAGACCTTTTTTGGCAAACGTTTTTCCATGAAATTTCTAAAATACGAATAATGTTGCAACACTGCACCCAAAAACTGAAAGCACAAATAGTAAAACTTAAAAAAAATGTCACAATATTTACAGTATAAGTATTTTGATACTGGATATCATGCAACAAGTAATTTTCTTTTATATTTATTAATGAAGGTGCTATACTCTGAGGTTAGATAGGCAACAATCCTGTATATATACAATATATAAATATATTTAAATAACAAGTCGAAACTGTGTTTTTTTATTAGGAACTTGTAATAATGTTGTTTCTTAAAGAGTAAAAAATTTTAGAAAGGTTGAATATTGTTTCTGTAAATTTTGGAATATAACAGTTTATTATATTTAATATTTTTGTTTTCTGAAACGATGTACATAGAAATTATGTACTGTATACATAAATGTTTTAAATTTGTTGATTTTTATTTTATATTATGGGAAAATTATTGAACTGAATAAAGTGAATACTGAGGCGTGAGATATGTATTCTGAGTAAAATTTCCGATCTTAGACTTCCATCTATCCTGCGTTTCTGTGAGATGACCTGCCATCAGATCTGATTTTCCCTTGTAATTAAGTTCAGGGAATTTAACCGAAAGCCATTTTCCATAAGGAAAATGCGGGGTACGAAGGCGTAGAAGGGCCACGAACAATTTTTTTTTTGAAATCCCGACTTTAATCTCGGACCCCCGACTTTGATCTTGAACCCCCGATTTTAATCTCGGATCCCCGAGTTTAATCTCGAAACCCCGACTTTAATCTCGGACCCCCGACTTTAATCTCGGGGGTCCGACTTTAATCTCGGACCCCCGACTTTAATCTCAGACCACCGACTTTAATCTCGGACCCCCGACTTTAATCTCGGGGGTCCGACTTTAATCTCGTACCCCCGACTTTAATCTCGGACCCCCGACTTTAATCTCGGGGGTCCGACTTTAATCTCGGGGGTCCGACTTTAATCTCGGACCCCCGACTTTAATCTCGGACCCCCGACTTTAATCTCGGACCCCCGACTTTAATCTCGGACCCCCGACTTTAATCTCGGACCCCCGACTTTAATCTCGGGGGTCTGACTTTAATCTCGGGGGTCCGACTTTAATCTCGGACCCCCGACTTTAATTTCGGGGGTCCGACTTTAATCTCGGATCCCCGACTTTAATCTCGGACCCCCGACTTTAATCTCGGGGGTCCGACTTTAATCTCGGACCCCCGACTTTAATCTCGGACCCCCGACTTTAATCTCGGATCCCCGACTTTAATCTCGGACCCCCGACTTTAATCTCGGACCCCCGACTTTAATCTCGGACCCCCGACTTTAATCTCGGGGGTCCGACTTTAATCTCGTACCCCCGACTTTAATCTCGGACCCCCGACTTTAATCTCGGGAGTCCGACTTTAATCTCGGGGGTCCGACTTTAATCTCGGGGGTCCGACTTTAATCTCGGACCCCCGACTTTAATCTCGGGGGTCCGACTTTAATCTCGGACCCCCGATTTTAATCTCGGGATTCCGACTTTAATCTCGGACCCCCGACTTTATTCTCTGAGTCGAATCCCGAGAATAAAGTCGGAGGTCCAAAATTAAAGTCGGACCCCCAGAATAAAGTCGGAGGTCCGAGATAAAAGTCGGACCCCCGAGATTAAAGTCGGGGGTCCGAAATTAAAGTCGGACCCCCGAGATTAAAGTCGGACCCCCGAGATTAAAGTCGGGGGTCCGAGATTAAAGTCGGGGGTCCGAGATTAAAGTCGGGGGTCCGAGATTAAAGTCGGACTCCCGAGATTAAAGTCGGGGGTCCGAGAATAATGTCGGGGGTCCGAGATTGAAGTCGGGGGTCCGAGATTAAAGTCGGGGGTCCGAGATTAAAGTCGGGGGTCCGAGATTAAAGTCGGGGGTCCGAGATTAAAGTCGGGGGTCCGAGATTAAAGTCGGACCCCCGAGATTAAAATCGGACCCCCGAGATTAAAGTCGGACTCCCGAGATTAAAGTCGGGGGTCCGAGATTAAAGTCGGGGGTACGAGATTAAAGTCGGACCCCCGAGATTAAAGTCGGGGGTCCGAGATTAAAGTCGGTGGTCCGAGATTAAAGTCGGTGGTCCGAGATTAAAGTCGGGGGTCCGAGATTAAAGTCGGACCCCCGAGATTAAAGTCGGACCCCCGAGATTAAAGTCGGACTCCCGAGATTAAAGTCGGGGGTCCGAGATTAAAGTCGGGGGTACGAGATTAAAGTCGGACCCCCGAGATTAAAGTCGGGGGTCCGAGATTAAAGTCGGTGGTCCGAGATTAAAGTCGGGGGTCCGAGATTAAAGTCGGACCCCCGAGATTAAAGTCGGGGGTCCGAGATTAAAGTCGGACCCCCGAGATTAAAGTCGGACCCCCGAGATTAAAGTCGGGGGTCCGAGATTAAGTCGGGGGTCCGAGATTAAAGTCGGACCCCCGAGATTAAAGTCAGACCCCCGAGATTATAGTCGGGGGTCCGAGATTAAAGTCGGGGGTACCAGATTAAAGTCGGGATTCCAAAAAAAAATTGTTCGTGGCCCTTCTACGCCTTCGTAGCGGGTCCTTTAGTTCAACTAACTATTATAGTTCCAGTTTCATTTTCTGTGAATATCAAAATAATTCGAAGATTATTTCAAAGAATAAATCAGTTACTGTGATTATGATCATAAGGTTGATCCTTTTACATAAAATAAAACGTAGTAACTGAATCCTGTGATATAATTGCTGTGTTTTATTTTATGACAGCGATTCATATCTTGATAATCATGAAACAGTATGTCTTTTTAAAATTTTCAATTCAACCGTAATTGCTATCGACAAACTGAGATCACAACTGTAATGCCGTTTTGGTAAGTAAAAACAATTTGATGCGAAAGGTTTGTTTTGTACTTCAATGTAAACTTTCCCCGCTTTGCTCGAATTTGCACAATATCACCCAAGTATGGGTTGGGATTATTGAGTGTCACCTTAGTTTTTGCCACGAAATAACCATTGGACAAAATCATTGAATGGATATCACACCAACTTTCCCTGAATTTAATATTGAAATTAAATCTACAGAGTCCAGGAAATCATGTTTAATTTTTCTTCTTTAAACTTACACCAGATTTTGTTCTGAGCGGAACAATTATCCACCCAAATGATTATATTTTTCGTATCTCTATTATGCAAGAGACTTGGTAATAAGGTATGCTTTCAATATCTTTCTCTCTTCGATAAGTTGTTGCTTCGTTCCACAAAACTGCGAATGGTCGTCGTGATTTCTGCTCTCTTCTTAGCAAGCTGTGAGTCTAATGAAAATAACTGCCTTGAACAATCTATACGAAGTAACATAATCAAATCAATCAAATATCATATCAACATGTTTTTTGTACTTTAGGCATGTAGCGATGTTGGACTATTTACTGCATATTTCACATTTTGTGTCTGAATACATAGTTCTTGGTATGTTCAGCATTGTGTAAACGATACGTGTCACAATGTTCACATTGTTCGTGGCCAAGTTTCGTGAAATTAATGTTCATTTTGCCCAGTACAGTTCATACGAAATTTTTGTATTCTGGTACTTTCGACAAAAATCGCTAAACATGAAATTAATTGTGACGTAATCGGTTAGGTATATCTAATGTTCGGAGCGTGTTCACTCCTATAATGCGAGGATTCCGGATGGAAGAACTCAATGTACAAATTTGATTGATCTCAGTTAATTTTGGCTCTAGTAGGATATGCCTACGCCGATCGCGTACAAGGGTGTTTCTTTGTAATGCTTCTGATTGCTGTTGCAACACTTCCACTTTTCGTATGTAGGTATTTTTGGCGCACCATCGACAACTTTTTTGATGATCTACTCCGGAACATTTCGGTGTATTATTAACCCTTAACCACTGTGGTACAAGTTTGATGACGGTGCGCGTGTGGTGCGGTCATGGTGACAAGCACAATATATATATATATATAAATCATCATCCTCAGTTTCTATTGTAAACTGAATATATGGGTCAAAGCTGTTAAAAGTACTAAGAATCTCAGTAATGCCATCTTTTGGTAAAGCGACAATGATATCATCAACATATTTTTTGATGAAAAAAGGTTTAAATGATAGTACTGGAATTACTGTGTCCAACACATCATCCATCACATATGAAGCTAATATAGGGGAGATTGAAGCTCCCATTGGAGTTCCAAAACTTTGTTTATAAATTTTGTTGTTAAAAGAGAAATATGTGTTATTGAACAAGAAAGTTAAAATTTTCATGAATGTTTCTTCATTAATGTTACAATAATTGCTAACACGATACCAATTTTTGTGAATTGATCTTTGACAAACTTCTAAATATACATTACTAAAAAGAGAAACCACATCAAGACTTGCCAAAACGTAGTCATTAGGTATGTTTGTGTTATTAAATTTATTATTTACTTCAAAAGAGTCTTGTATAAAGTATTCATTATCGGAATCATATGCTTTAGTTAGAATATCTGTGAGAAGTGAGGCAATGGCTTCTGTTGGAGCACCAATACATGAAACTATAGGTCTCATCGATAAAGTAGGTTTATGTATTTTTGGTAATGAATAGAATTTTGGAGAAATAGCATTATAGCATGTGAGTTTCTTTTTTGTGACATCATCAATTTGATTTGTGTCTTTAAGTACTTTCAAAAATTCATTAGCTTTACTTTGTATCGTAGTCGTAGGATCTTTTGCTAATTCAATATAGGAATTACTGTTGATAATTATTTCATTTGAAAGATTAAGATATTGATCTTTTTCCATAATGACTGTCACATTACCTTTGTCAGATTGAATCAATATCAGATTCGGATTGTCTTTTAGAAACTTTTTTGATTTTAAAAGTAAGCCTCTAAAAATAGAAGAATGCTGATTTGATTGTATATTATTAGTTATAATATTAGTTGCTCTTGCTATAGTGATATTTCTTTGGTATTCGTCACTGATAGATGAAGTGATGTAATCAACATCAGCTAAAAAACTCTTGATGGAAATGTCTTTTATAATTAACGGTTCCACACTGAACTTTGGTCCTAAAGCAAAAAATTGTAAAATATCTTCAGGAATGATGGTGTTAGAAATATTTGATATCCAGTTTGGTTTTGTTCTCAATTTTTTTCGAAAATGATTGTTTTTTAGGTTATTAATTTTATTGATATTTCTACTTTTTACATCATGGAACAGTTCATTATATGTTCTTAATTGTTTACTGAGAAAATTTTCAAATATAAGTTCACTTGTAAGAGAAATGATTTCACTCCTAGTTGTCGTCAGAGAACACTCTAAATTTTTAATCAAAGTATGATTTGTAGAAATCTCAATGTTAAGTAATTTTATTCCTAACCAGAATTACAGGTAAAAATACATAAACCTACTTTATCGATGAGACCTATAGTTTCATGTATTGGTGCTCCAACAGAAGCCATTGCCTCACTTCTCACAGATATTCTAACTAAAGCATATGATTCCGATAATGAATACTTTATACAAGACTCTTTTGAAGTAAATAATAAATTTAATAACACAAACATACCTAATGACTACGTTTTGGCAAGTCTTGATGTGGTTTCTCTTTTTAGTAATGTATATTTAGAAGTTTGTCAAAGATCAATTCACAAAAATTGGTATCGTGTTAGCAATTATTGTAACATTAATGAAGAAACATTCATGAAAATTTTAACTTTCTTGTTCAATAACACATATTTCTCTTTTAACAACAAAATTTATAAACAAAGTTTTGGAACTCCAATGGGAGCTTCAATCTCCCCTATATTAGCTTCATATGTGATGGATGATGTGTTGGACACAGTAATTCCAGTACTATCATTTAAACCTTTTTTCATCAAAAAATATGTTGATGATATCATTGTCGCTTTACCAAAAGATGGCATTACTGAGATTCTTAGTACTTTTAACAGCTTTGACCCATATATTCAGTTTACAATAGAAACTGAGGATGATGATTTTTCCGTACCTTTCTTAGATACAAGATTCATACGTGGTCTTAATAACAAAATTCTTATAGACTGGTACAGGAAACCATGCAGTTCTGGAAGATATATTAACTTCGAGTCTTATCACAAGCGGTCAATGAAAATAAACCTTGTGAAACAGATGAAAGCTAGAGTACTCAAAATCTCAGATAGATCCTTTCATAAAAAAAACCTAGATATTCTTTTCAAACTCTTTTCTGACAATGCTTATCCACCAAAATTACTGAGAAGTATTCTGTTCAGCACACCATTAAATATTGAAACAGATATTATATCTAACAATCTGAACATATCCATTAATAGCAATGTTGCTAATACTAATCCTACAATTCCTACATTCACTTCACTTCCATATATAAAAGATATTACACCAAGATTGTCCAGGCTCTTTCATTCAGTATGTAATGTCAAAATAGCAAATAAAACTATTTTACCAATAAGATCAATTTATTCAAAAGTGAAGGATAAAATTCCATTAACTTCCACTTCAAATGTAGTATATAGCATTCCTTGTCAGGACTGTGATAAAAATTATATTGGCCAGACTTCTAGAAGCCTGAAAAGTAGAATATCCTCACATAAAAGTGATTGTAGACTTCATCCTGAAAGATGTGCTCTTGCTGATCATGTAAACAAATTTGACCATCGAATAAATTATAACTCAACTAAAATATTAGCTAAAGAGACACATATGACTAAGAGAACTTTTTTGGAAATGGCCTTCATATATCAAGACAAAAAATGTATGAATAAAAGAACTGATATAAATCATTTGAGTGAGATTTATTCCTTCTTATTGTCGTTAGACCACACTCTCCATATGAATAATAATATCTCCATAACTACTCAATTGGAAATGTAATTTTTTCCTAACTTACAAAACAACAGTCGTATATTTCAACAGTTGGTACTACATTACAGTTGGTACTACATTACAGTTGGTACAAGATTACAGTTGGTACAAGATTACAGTTGGTAACATTGACTTGAAAATTACAGATTTCTTTTCTATTGACAACTGATTTGTGTCTCTTGGATACAATCAACAAGTCTTTTGTTTTTCGACTGAAATTTCAAAATTTTCTGTTATTTATATTCGTAAAGTCTTTTTTCCTTATTATTTACAATTTTAAGCTGTAATGTCACTATACAAAGAACTAAGAACATGTCAACTAACCTCACTATAGTTGTAAGTAAAATTTTAATAACATCAAAATGTATAATTGACATAATAATTCTTTGTAGTTCCCTGAAGATGTAAATAAAATTTACGAAAGCTTGGAATAATCTCTATAAAAGAGTACACTTTTGACTTTGCTGCAATCCCCAATATTAACTGGTTTTATTCTTAACTAGTCAGCAACGACTACCCTTTCTATATATATATATATATATATATATATATATATATATAACAGGAAGTTATTCATGACATCTACAGTCACTAGTTGAAACTTAATTTGACACGAACCAAGGAATCCAAAAGTAGAGGTTTGTCCACAAATTGACAGGTAGCCAACAATTCGTTGTTCTGACCAACCCAAGGTTCAATCAAGTTTCTAATACGTTATGAGGAACGCAAGCAGAATCTAAGTGAAAATAGAGTATATTTCGTTTTAATTCCGAGAGCTCTAACCTTGGGTTGGTCAGAACAACGAATTGTTGGCTACCTGTCAATTTGTGGACAAACCTCTACTTTTGGATTCCTTGGTTCGTGTCAAATTAAGTTTCAACTAGTGACTGTAGATGTCATGAATAACTTCCTGTTATATTCTGTCTTGCCTCACGGTATTAATTCTTGAGTGGATTCGTTTTGATTTCGAGAGCTCCATAAATCCTTTCTGATGAGTGCGTTAGCACGAAACAGCTGTCAAAGGTTAGAGCTCTCGGAATTAAAACGAAATATACTCTATTTTCACTTATATATATATATATATATATATATATATATATATATATATATATATATATATATATATATATATATATATATATATACAGGGTGTTAATTAAGTACGTTGACAAACTTCGGGAGGTGATTCTTTGAAGGTTTTCAGGACGAAAAGTTCATATAAACATATGTCCCAAACGGCTTGGTTTTCGAGATACAGGGCGATAAAAATACATTTTTTTCAAGATTTTTTAGAGTTAACTTCGACATTTTCGACAATAATCAGTTCAAATTAGGCAAGTACAATCCATTCAATAGGGCGCACGATACAAAATAATGCATTTCTTAAATAATTCACAGGGTCCTCCTTTTTTCAGGGTCAAGCTTTGTTCAACCCTTCAGAATTTTTTTTCCGCCGCCACTGACAAATTATGAGAAAGGAATAATCAATGTTGTTTCATTTAACATCTTTTTGATATCTTGCATTTTTTCATTTACTTGTACGGTTCAGGGGCTATAATGAAAATATTAATTTAAACATTTTCCAGTGTGGAAAATTAAACATTTTCAATTATTGTAAATTGATGGAAATATTTTTTCAGAATTAGAAAAATCTACGATGAATAAAAATTATACAATAAAAAATATAAAGACAAGCTTTTATACAAATGCACTGAAAATGAAAAAATAATTTGTTTCATTTTTTGTAGGTTATTCTGTGAGTATCAAAATCTTTCTGTACAAGATTACCTAGATCAAACAATGAAATGAATTATTTTTTCCTTTTCAGTGTATTGTATTAAAACTTTAAAATGTTTTATTTTTATAATTTTCATTTTTAACATTTTAGTTTATTTTTTATGTGAAACTGAAAATCTCCAACCCAAAAACCATCACATACCAATTTTGAACAGAATCGGATCATAATCACAAAACTCGTCCGCCATTTTGTTTTTTAACAAACATTTTTTTAATGCATTGTCACCGGAATTACGGAAACCTGCCAAATTTCAAATTAATCGGAGTATTAGAAGTGGGTCAAATTCAACTTTTATTAAATTGTTAGTTACAAGTGAAGCTAAATAAAAGCTTGTTATTGTAAAGATGTGATTTCTTTTTGTGATATCTAACAGAAAACTACTATCTCCCCGTCACTGCGGTACGCTGGATATTAAACTAGATCTGACAGATATTGGGAAAAGCTTAACTTTCAACCTGAAGATTCTGATGGTAAAAATGTGCATTTTCATTGAGATATTTGATTAAAAATGTTTTTACCCTTCAGTCTTGATAGAGAACTCATACAAATTTCTTGTTATTTTAAAAAAAATATTTTTTAGTTTTCAATTGAACGTTTCCTTTTCAACATAAAAAACTTCCGAAAGGTAATCCTGTAATGGAAGATAGTTAATAGGGTTTATCTAATAGTCGCAGATCATTACACATTTGATTTTCATTTATGAATCTCTGGTCATAACTCCGAAAAACTAAATCAAACAAATTTTTGTTTCCGTACGGAGTACATTATTTTATCAGAAATTTCGGTTTGTTTTTTCTTCTGCAGTAACGCAGAAATTTTGTAATCAATTTGAATTCATAAAAATAGCAAAGTGGGCTTTGATATTAATTCATTTATTTAAATATCAACAACTTGACAGTTATCGAAAGTTGAGAAACTGTCTCATTGTTAATTCTTCATTAGTGCAAGCTATAAAGCAGATTCATTCAATATTCCTTTGGATAAAATGGTTGAATATACAAATTCAGAAATGGCAGACATGCACTTAATGTATGGAATGGCTGATGGTAACGCTCGTGCCGCCAGACGAATGTATCTAGAAAGATTTCCACAACGTCATATTCCCAGCACAAAAATGTTCATCAATATTCACTCCCGTCTTCGTGAAACGGGTACTTTCAAGAGGTCTGCTGTTCTCATAGGAAGACCCAGGAGAGTTAGAACAGTTCAGATAGAAGAAGCTGTACTTAACGAAATTGAGCAGCATCCAGACACCAGTACAAGACAAATTGCGGCACAGTTTAACGTAACCCATGTATTGGTATGGCAAATTTTAAAAGAGCAACAACTTTATCCCTATCACATACAGCGTGTTCAAGCTTTTCTGCCAAGGGATTTTCCAAAGAGATTAACTTTTTGCACTTGGATTCGAAATAAATTGTTGGAAAATCCATGTTTTTTTATCTCAAGTGTTATTCACCGATGAGGCATGCTTTTCCCGTAAAGCCATTATTAATTTTCACAACAATCATATGTGGGCTGATGAAAACCCACACGCCGTGATTGAAAACCATTTTCAAGAGACGTTTTCTGTGAATGTTTGGGTTGGAATTGTAGGGAATTTCCTTATCGGGCCACATTTTCTGCCTCATAGACTCAATGGTGACCATTATCGACATTTTCTTGAATTCATCTTACCTGGACTCCTAGAAGAGATCCCACTGAGGGAAAGAATTGGAATTTGGTTTATGCATGATGGTGCTCCAGTACACTTCAGATTGGTTGCACGCCAATATTTAGATGAGAATTATTCTGATCGCTGGATTGGGCGTGGTGGGCCACAACTTTGGCCACCAAGGTCACCCGATATGAATCCACTTGATTTTTTCCTCTGGGGGCACCTTAAATCATTAGTGTACCGAACTCCATTTCAAAGTGAAGAAGACCTGAGGAATCGCATACAGGAGTCATGCGGAATTATAAGAAACACTCCTGGTATTTTTGAGCGTGTCCGCCAGTCTATGGTTATGCATTGAAGTTGGCGGTGGCCATTTCCAGCAGCTGCTCTGACATATCAATTTCAATAATGGTCCTTTTCTGAACTTAATTTTATTCCTAGGGAATTTATGTTACTTTGCTCTAGTATTTGATAATAAAGTTATTCACTATTGAAAATGTCCAAAATTATTTTGCCATAATTAACTTTGTGCAATACATATTCAACCTGAGTTATGGTAAAAAATGTATGGGAGCTCCATAACATTACATTTTCTCTACACGAGCAGAAAATAGCTATTTGTGTACTGAGAACAAAATGACGTATTGCGTCACGCGCTAATCTTTGGAGAGTGGCAATGACACTTCGAGAAATGAATTATTTTATATCATGCGCACTATTGAATGGATTGTACTTGTCCAATCTGAACTAATTTGGATCGATTATTGTCGAAAATTTCGAAGTAAACTCCAAAAACTTCTAAAAAATGTATTTTGATCACCCTGTACTTCGAAAACCAAGCCGCTTGGGACATGTTTATATGAACTTTTCATCTTGAAACCTTTCAAAGAATCACCCTTCAAGTTTGTTAGACTATTTGCTTCTCAAATTTCTTTATGTTATGCGTTACTGGAAAATGTTTGCGTTAATATTTTCATTGTAACTCCTGAACCGTAAAAGTAAATGAAAAACATCAAGAGAGCAAAAAGATGTTAAATGAAACAACATTGATTATTCCTTTCTCATAATATGTCAGTGGCGGCGGAAAAAAAAATTCTGAAGGGTTGAACAAAGCTTGACTCTGAAAAAAGGAGGACCCTGTGAATTATTTGAGAAATGCATTATTTTGTATCGTGCGTACTATTGAATGGATTGTACTTGCCTAATTTGAACTGATTATTGTAGAAAATGTCGAAGTTAACTCTAAAAAATCTTGAAAAAAATGTATTTTTATCACCCCGTATCTCGAAAACCAAGCCGTTTGGGACATATGTTTATATGAACATTTCGTCCTGAAAACCTTCAAAGAATCACCTCCCGAAGTTTGTCAACGTACTTTATTAACACCCTGTATATTAAATGTGTTCGGATAGGTTTCCGCGGTCAGATATTTGAAAACTAGAAGTTCGGGTTGAACCGCGTCTGGAATTTGTTGAAATTCGACGTTTCGGCTCCGATTTTGGAGCCATTTTCAAGAATAAGAAGGATAGGTATAGTGAGTAGGCAGATTGAGACCTTAGAGAGAGCCAGTGACGAGACTTGGGGAGTAGGCAGATTGAGACCCCGACGTCAAGTCACAAAATCCTAACGCGATAATACCCGAGGAGTAGGCAGACTGAGACCTCAGTGTAGAATCACGTTTCCTCACTATACCTATCCTTCTTATTCTTGAAAATGGCTCCAAAATCGGAGCCGAAACGTCGAATTTCAACAAATTCCAGACGCGGTTCAACCCGAACTTCTAGTTTTCATATATATATATACCGAAACCGGTCTGCAGTTGGTTCCTTGTTTGGATCAGGCGGTGTCCTGCTGTCTGTCTCTGAGAGCTCTTGCAAAGTTGTTCCTTCAAAGTAAGGATCTTTGCACATATGTCTGACAGATGTAGTTCAATATCTGTCGAGGTATTAGCCAGAGAAGTAGTTGTTTTCTGTCGAACATATGCCATACAATCTATACAAAGGTATAGTGAGTTCCTAAAGGATTGTTTTCGACTGTTTTACAGTCACTGGAACATTTATTGCTCCTTGAAACAAGTATTTAGCATATACCATTTCGCATCCGAAATGTCCTTCTGGAGCGCTCTCTAATCTGTTGCCGTGGTGGATCCTGTAAGCGATTGCAGTGTTCATCCCGGCGAACGATGACGGGCACCGGGCCCCCGCGTGAATACAACCATGATTACCAGGATTGCACTGATGAGGGACCATATCCCGAAACCGGTCTGCAGTTGGTTCCTTGTTTGGATCAGGCGGTGTCCTGCTGTCTGTCTCTGAGAGCTCTTGCAAAGTTGTTCCTTCAAAGTAAGGATCTTTGCACATATGTCTGACAGATGTAGTTCAATATCTGTCGAGGTATTAGCCAGAGAAGTAGTTGTTTTCTGTCGAACATATGCCATACAATCTATACAAAGGTATAGTGAGTTCCTAAAGGATTGTTTTCGACTGTTTTACAGTCACTGGAACATTTATTGCTCCTTGAAACAAGTATTTAGCATATACCATTTCGCATCCGAAATGTCCTTCTGGAGCGCTCTCTAATCTGTTGCCGTGGTGGATCCTGTAAGCGATTGCAGTGTTCATCCCGGCGAACGATGACGGGCACCGGGCCCCCGCGTGAATACAACCATGATTACCAGGATTGCACTGATGAGGGACCATATCCCGAAACCGGTCTGCAGTTGGTTCCTTGTTTGGATCAGGCGGTGTCCTGCTGTCTGTCTCTGAGAGCTCTTGCAAAGTTGTTCCTTCAAAGTAAGGATCTTTGCACATATGTCTGACAGATGTAGTTCAATATCTGTCGAGGTATTAGCCAGAGAAGTAGTTGTTTTCTGTCGAACATATGCCATACAATCTATACAAAGGTATAGTGAGTTCCTAAAGGATTGTTTTCGACTGTTTTACAGTCACTGGAACATTTATTGCTCCTTGAAACAAGTATTTAGCATATATATATATATATATATATATACCATAAAAAAATATATAATTGAGTTTTTTTTATATTATTTTATTGTAATAATATGAATTGAACATTTTTTGATGAAAATAAAATATATACAATTAAAAATCGGGCATCTTTTTAACAAAATTTTATTTTCTTGGTCAACTGCTTCTTTCTTAAGAAAATTAGATATTTTATTTATTAATAAACATTTAACAAAAATTAATAATTCTGAAATGAAACTAGCAATATTTTTCGTAGAACAGAGGTATAAACTTACAAAAAAATTAAAAACATTGATAAAATAAAATTATTTTCACAAAAATCACATGATGTAAAAAATTACAAATTAGACTTGCAGTTTATACATATATATGTTGAACATTCACCTCAAATAGGCTTGGTACACGTGTAACACAAGTGAAAAGTTTTTCTCTTTAGTCATGAAGGACAAGCGTTGCAAATTTTTCTTTTTTCAAGTTTCTCCATGGGTTCCTCCAAACGTTCTTCAGTAACAAACACGGCAAGAATAAGTTACATTAATACTGTGCTGAGGTCACCATGACCGCAAAAAAATTTCAACTCGATGTAATTCAAAAACAAAAGAGCGTTACACGCGACTACCCTGGCCGCCTTCTTAAAATGCTCTAATTTGAAGGTACAGAGACGCCCAAGGCTATACAACTAGGGAGGAGCTCAATGCTAGAGATGTTCAAATAGGCAGCGGTCACGGTGACCGCACCACAGTAGTTAAGGGTTAATTCCACCATGCACCCCCTAAGGTTGAGGCCCGGAAGGATGAACGCCCCAGCACTCGTACGTACTCGAAAGCTCACCCCCCCTATCCACCACCCCCGCTCGTTAAAGCGGTTCCTCATCCTGATGATTGGCGATCAGCAGAATAAAATCTGATCGTTTGATATGGAGTGCTCGGCCAATTCTCGGCCTGAAACTCTCTTATATCTGACATGAGTTTAATTTGATTTTACAATGACTTTACTTAATGTGCATGGTGCCCCCCTGAAACTGGCTGAAGGCCTGAAAAACACTTGGCTGAGGGCCAAGTGTTGTGTATTGAATTTACTGAGTTTACCACTTGGTCGGTTCTTCTTGGAATCTGCAACATAAAAGCATGATTATCGAAATGTTAAGCCTGTTGAAGTAGACGTTGGCGTCGCCGAAGGTTTCGCTTCCGTCTTACTTCTTCAGGGGTGTCGTTGTCTCCCTGGTTCACTGGTCGTCTGTATTTGTCTCTGTCTCTATCGTATTGCTCACGTCTGTTCTCGAGGAGCTCCGTGAGCAACGGGTTCGTGTGGGTCTCTACTCTGTATAGAGTAGTCCCCACGTGATTCCTGATCAGTCTGTCAATGTAGTCCGGATGGATGTCTAAGTCTCGATATATAAACCTGTTTGGCATATATCGTGGTGCGTCTGTTGCCATTCTCAGGCAGACATTGAAGAAGGCCTGCATCCTCTGCCTGTAACTGTTCGCGCATTGCCCCCAAGCAGTAGACGCGTACATCATGATTGGCAGAAGGATTGTCCTGATGAGGCGTAGTTTCAACTCGAGTGCCATGTTGCTCCTACGCCCGATGAGTGGATACAGCTTATGCCTCGCGGCTTTCGCTATAGCCAATCTGTGGGAGACGTGCTTCTGAAACGTGAGTTTCTTGTCCAGGGTTACTCCTAGGTATACAGCTTCGTCTACTCATGGAATTCTCTCATCGTTCATAGTAACATGGCCCTCGGGTGTCCTACGTCGCCTCGTGAACAGTATGGCCTTGCTTTTGTCTGCATTGATTCCGATCTTCCAACGATTGAACCACGGTTCCAGCTTGTTTATCTGATGTTGCAGCTTCGATGTTACTCCTCTCTCATGGGATGACTCAGCAAAGATTGCCGTGTCATCTGCATAGAGAGCAAGTTTGGTCATGGGGTTGTCCGACATAGGCATGTCTGCAGTGTAGATCGAAAACAGGTGTGGCGACAGTACTGCTCCCTGTGGTACTCCTGCTTCTAGCCTCCTTCGTGAAGAGAGAGCATTTCCGACTTTGCATCGGTAATGTCGACCTCTTAGGAAGGAGTTTATCAGCTTGACCATTGGTGTGGAGTATCCGGCATCAAAAGGGTTAATTGAATCGATGGACACAACTGAGCTGTTAGCTCAGTGGGTTGAAATGATTTACTTGTGGATTCCTGTCTGTATACATAAATTAAAATGTAATATTTACAAATTGTAAGTTAAAATACAGTGTCTACGTTCAGATACTGCTTTCTTCCTTACTCTGGTGTAGATACTTTATTGTAAGGTACAAAAGGAACAATTTATGCACTTACTGTGATCAATTCTACGTCGATATCTCATTGTAAATACTTATTTTTCTTCTTGTATATTTCAATTTAGCGCGTTGGAATAGATACGTGTAGATAAAAAACCGATTTTCGACTTTTTTGCACTCACTACGTTTTTTCTTAGGACGGCAGTATTCATGTATGAACAGAACATCGCAGTGGATGATTGATGTCACAAAAACACCTCTGAGACGTTTTCATGCTCGCTGGGAAGAAAAAAAAGAAACATGAACAGATTACCGATTCTTCTTCTTGTAATCGGAATAAAAAATATTTGAACTCCACGACGATAATCAAACATGATCGTAACAAAAACATGTGATTTCGGTATAAAAAACTTTATTAATATAAACGATATATGATAAAACTAGTTAACAAAAATACTTTATTGCCACTTCATTACTTATTACTAGAACAAGAACATAATAAGTCTTCAATTCAGTATAAATATGGATTATTTTCCTTAGATTAAAGGATCTTTGGAGTAAATTGTAGACTCTGAACCTACAGTCACTTAGGAATTGGATTCAAATTATACTGAATACCAGAATCCTGATCAACTATGACTCCCAAATCCGAATCGAATACCAAGGCTTTCCCAAATTTTTTCTTCTGCTCTCTTTTTCCTCTAAAGTCATTGGCTCTCCTGTAATTACCTCCATGTTTTTGAACATTACCATCTAATATGGAAGACTTAGCTTGATCACTGATGAACTCAACGTCTTTCAATAGTTCCGGTTGTCGTTTCTCTCTCTGGGTACTTCCTGGTGGAGTTAAAACCGGAACATTTTTGGATTCATCTTCATAGGCAGCATATTCTTCATTAACTTGGCTTTCACCACCATGTCCATCATGGTCATGTCCGGCATGATTGTAGTCCCAGTAGTGTTCACCATATCCTCCGTGCTTGTCACCCCATCTCACCTAAGAAGAAAAGAAATTATGCTACAAATTTTTGGCAGAAACAGCAGAAGCATTGATTATTGATTGAAAGCTTGGTTTTGAGGAGGAAATTAGTTTCTTGACATGCTTTTTGGTATTTTTTTACGCCCATGTCTGTAAACGTCAAAAATCGCACTGTCAACATTCCTTGTAAATGACATATAACAATAACATGCACGTAATGAGATCTCATAACATACACGTGCGTTTTGAGAAGAAAACTTAAACTTCTTGGTTTAATTGAATTACAATCAAATTTTTATTTGTGTAAGACTTTATTTGGTCTATTTACAAAAATTTAGTCAATTAAAAAACAAAAACTTTTAGCATTAGCGAGATATATTTAGGATTGAAAGAGTGATGCCCCTAAATGTAGACAGCACGTTATGCAATTTCTTTAAAAATAGGACACGTTTTCTTAAGTAGCATGCTATGAAAATAAATGTCACGTCATTTATATTGTCAATTTCTTGAACAAAATATAATTGTATCCGAACATTTTCTCAACTAAATCTACGAATATGTCTGATAGTAGTGAAAATGATGAAATTATGAGCACTCCACCAAAGATTTTAGAAAAAGCTCAAGCTGCCACACACAATTTGTTACCGCGGTAAAATTCCGTTAACCGGGCGCTACAAGCTACAAAAATTTTTTTTTTGAGACTTGTAGTTTGACCTGAACAAAAAATCCAAATGAAATTTTTGGCTGTCTCAAGTAATGGTAAAGGTAAGCTTATCGGGCTCATTCTCGAAACAAAAAGAAAAGTGGTGTTACTTACGTAGTTTTATCTCCTGATGAACACGAATCCGAAAGAAGTTCGTGGGAGTCTCTTATACTTTTCGAGTTATGACCTTTTGAATCTTGAAAATCGACCATTTTCAAACACGATTTTTTCGATCAAAAATCGAAGAAAATGTCTCCTTCCTTTTTTTGACACTTTTTTGACTCATATTTCACAATTACAAGCCTTAAAACCAAACGTTTTATACAAAAAATCAACCTTTTTATAAAGTATACATAACCCTTCCCACATCTCTAGAACGAACGCCAATGGAGAATGAGGTTAAAAATAGTGTAATATAAGAAGGTTGATTTTTTCCGTAAAACGTTTGGTTTTGGTGCTTGTAATTGTGATATAAGAGTTAATTTGGGAATGAAAAAAGTGTCGACAAAAAGAAGGAGGCATATTCTGCCATTTTGACCGAAAAAACGTGTTTGAAAATGGTCGATTTTCACGATTCAAAAGGTCATAACTCGAAAAGTAAAAGAGACCCCCACGAAATTCTTTCGGATTCGTGTTCAGGAGATAAAACTACGTAGGAAACACCACTTTTCTTTTTGTTTCGAGAATGAGCCCGATAAGCTTACCTTTAATGAAACCCATCTCAAAAATCATTGGTTATGTAGAAAATAGCAGTTTTTTAAACTTTATTAGCTTTCCAATTAGGTTGGCTAAAAAATTCCAGTTATGTTCATACAGATCATCGTGAGAACCTGGTCTTGGGAACTGAAAGATGGTCCGGATTGATATTATTTTTGAATTTATGACGGTTGTGCTTCCCATAATTTGTTGTTATTTGAAGCAATAGAATGACGAAAACATTTTTGAAATAATTCTAGACTGGTCACAAGGATGGGGAATCTCTATTACATATTGAACAGCTAGTGGTGGAATTTCACAAGAGCATCTACCGAGGTAATACTTGAAAGTCACCAATTTTTGTGTTTTTCGAAAAGCGAATTCGACAGCATTGGTACTACCAATGAGAAGAATGTTTTTTTTTTCGAATCCGGAATCCGAAATCAAGCGACTTAGACTATTTATCTCTTGTCATGAAAGCTACTTCGTTGAGGAAATTCATAGCAAATTTGATATTGAGTTCAAGACATTTATTTATTTATTCATTTATTTATTCATCCATACAGGCCTACTGGCCTAATTACATGGATATCAAAATGAAAAATATTCACAATGACACTGATACAATACAAGAAAAAAAAAAGAAAAAAATATTTATAATGGGTAATACCGTGGCAGAAAAAGAAGGCATTATAACCTTGCAGGTGAAGCGAAACTTTGTCAAAGAAAACAAGTCTATGATTGTGAAATTGATATTTATTGGAATTATAAATTCCATTCTGAGAGAAATAATCAGATTTCCTATTGATAAATTCTGATATGCCTATTCTCGTTTGAGCCGTTTTTAATTCGAAATTTCAGTGCAGGTATTTTAAGAAATCGGCTATGATGATGGGAGTTCTTTCTGTGCCAGTGTGAATGATGCCTGTCACGCTGTAACACAATTAAAAAACGTAGAATTCAATGGTGTAAGTGATTTATTTTTTCAAATAACACTTCAATAGTTATTGATAGAAAAAACGGGACACCCTGTATATTCCTGTATATTTCAATAGAGCTTGAAATTACCTTTCCAAAAATATAGCACACTTGATATGTCGCTAGAGTCATCTATGAAATACAGAGCTTTTAGATTTTTTCATCTAGACTTTGAAACACACGTTTTAAACAAGTAGCTATCAAATGTTGAGAAAGCTTTTCACAGCCATTTTGATAACAATTTATGTTATATTTACAACTAATAAATGAAACTCCAATAATAATAATAATAATAATGATAAAGAACAAACAGTGAAATACGTTTCTTCACAGGAGGTGTTCGAAATGTCTACCAGCTTCTCCTACACACAGGCGACACCTTTTCTGAACGCTTTTTGCCGAATTGAATTAATTAGTTCAATAGGAGTGAGAGAAGCAAAACGTTGCTTCACTGCCGCTTCCAATTCGTATCTAGAGTTGGTCGGCAATTTAAAAATAAGATCTTCCAACCTTCCCCAGAGCTAAAAGTCCATAGGCGTTAGGTCCGGTGACCTGGCCGGCCAACAGTTGGGTCCTTGGTTGGCTATCCAATTACCAAAATTTGCACCCAAAAAATTTTTGACAATTGCAGTGTTGTGAGGCGAAGACCCGCCTTGTTGAAAATATATTTTCCTGAGCTCCATTAGTGGCAATTCATCAACAAGGGGTTCAATATTTTGCCTTAAAATTTCTAAATACCTCAGAGATGTGAGACTGCCATTATAAATGAACGGGCCGATAATTCTACCCCTGAAAAAACCTGTCCGAACACTAAATCCAAATTTTTCTTGACTTCTCTGCTCCACAATTGAATGAGGATTTTGTTTTGCCCAAGTATGAGAATTGAATCGGTTCGGCACTTCTTACATGAGCTTCGTCTGTCCAAATACAATTTTACGAAAAATCACGCTTTTGGTTACAATTTTCCAGGAAACACTGGCAAAAATCAATGAGGCGTTCAAAATCACCTGGTCTGAGTTTGTGAACTTTTCTGGTCCTGTATGGTTTGAATTTGCGCTTTCTCAAAATCCGCCTAACGTTGGTTCTTGGTAGACGTGTTGATATTATCAAATTTCGCGAAGACGTATTGAGATTATTTTCAACAACTCCTTAAACTACTATTTCTTTCAACTCCGTATCCCTATTTGATCCCTATTTGATATTTGAATTTTGGTCTTTTCTTTTCATATTGTCGCAATATTCCGAAAATGTCTCTGAAAGGTTGTCTTCTCTCTGGATACCTCTCGTGGTACAAATTGCTTGCTGCTTCTGTATTTCCCCGGTTTGTATAAAACAGACTTGTCCCATTTTTCATAATTCTCATACTTCATTGCGAATGTGTTTGAAAATTGAACAAAAACCACGAATTGAGGAGCGTCTTTACAGCTACCAGTGAACATTTGGTTTTTGTTTTATCGCCGCGTCGTCCAAAGCCTACTTGTTCAAAATATGTGTTTGAAAGTCTATAGATGAAAAAAACCTAAAAGCTCTGTATTTCAAAGATGACTCTAGCAAAATATCAATTGTGCTATATTTTTGGAAAAGTAATTTTAAGCTTTATTGAGATATGCAGGGTGTCTCATTGAATTTGTTTTCCATCAGTACCAATCGATATGTTATTTGAAAAAAAAAAAATCACTTACACCATTGAATTCTACGTAAAAAAGTAAATGTTTTTATAGAAAAAAGGAATTTTCTACAGGAAAAAAGCTACAGCAACTTTTATTAAATGCTTTTAGAAAAACACGATGTAACTCATGAACGATGATAGATATCGATATGCAGTTCTCACCATTGAGTTTGTCATGAAATTTGATCCCCAGACACAGTCATCAGTTTTCATCTATCTAGTATGAAAACAGGACTTTCCCTTTAAAAGTGTAAAATTTGGCCCACTCTGTACATTTATATCACAACATAGTATTTCTTATGACTCTTGGTTCCCATTGATGCCACATTCCAACAGAATTTTTTTCTAATTCATTATCATAATGAATGTGTTAAAAGGGCCGGTCTTTTATTAACAGATTTTCACTTCTTATTGGATTGTATATTTTTTCACCGACTGAGAAAAGACCGACCCAAAATCAAAGTTAGCTAATTTAACTGGTAGAAAGAGAATATAATTCAAGAAAAAGAAACTACCCATTCACCAAAACTACGCCAAAATCATACTCGACGCGCGTTTCGCCAACAAAGTAGTATCTTCAGGCGCTGAAAGCTTACTGCAGTAAGAAGTTTATTTTCTTGAATTGTTTTCCCACCAAAGGTTCCAAATATTCATAATCCAGCCAAAATAGACAAAAATTAGTCATAACTTAGCCCAAATTTGCATAGAGCTGGAAATAGGCAGAGACGTTGAATACATCATTATAAATAAAATGTTAAAAATCTCCTTCGATCCTACTTCATGATGATCTTCAAACCCTTTTTATATGATGGAGTCATTGAGAAGTCGTTCCTTAATGATTATTGAAAAGTACAGGCCCGGATTTATAAAAAATTGAGATGATAGTGCCAAGAAAAGACGAAACCTTGCATAGTGAATTCAGTGATTGAATTTCATTGATTGGGTGAAACAACTCAAAACGTTCATTTATTACCTTATATTCCCAAAAATTAGGTGACTAGAGATTAAATACCAAAAACTGAAATTTTAATTTTTCTCAATATTTTCAAAATAGCTGAAGATACTTCAGACCTTCACACACACTATGCTAGAGGTCTGAAAACAGGTGACTGTTTTACCGTTCAACCTCTTCTATACCTGTTACAGTTTCCAAGAACAGAATATTTGCCACAATATTTTTAATGGTTTTTTTTTGGTTGGTGTAGGTCCAAGACAATCTCATAAATTCTTTCTTTCTAACTCTTTTTTTTTAGTGAAGCATCCAACCATAATTGATTGCAAATTATTTAATACCATATTTGATGTAGCCAAAAAATGTCCTCCTCAAATATGGTAGAGTTCCATTTGTACTTAGATAATCCTTTATTCATTATTGTATGAAGGATGTACTAGATATTGTGTTTGCAAAAATAAACTTTGGTTCATTTTTTCTTATGTTTTTTTGTAACTTATATTCATTATCCGAATTGCTTCGATATATTGCAAAACTGGTTACGAGTAAGTATGCTACTGAAATAACTGCTTGACGCATGGGCTTGCCGAAGAAATGTCAAACTTGATGTGTTTTGTGTTTGTGATCTCACCTCAGGTGTCCCTTTCTAAGTATATCTTTTAAAATATCACTGTGCTCAATAAATAATTGTATAAAATATATAGAATGTCCTAATGGATACTCATATATGAAAAATGGGAGAGATGGAAACATTGATTCACATTGAAGCAATAGACCTACGGAAAATATTGCTAACTCACTCTATATGCTTGAACCGTTTATATGTAAAAACCTGTTTTCTGAAATTAGTCAGAATTTCCCCACAAACCCAAAATAATTTGATCTGAGTAACTTATACTTTATATCAATTTTAAAGAATAGAAATAACTTAATTGGATTTTTATTCAAGGTCAAACGTACAAAATTAAGGTTTTTTTTCCATTTTTCTCGGAAACAGTGAGTTTTATCGTGAGAATAGAATATAAGTTGTAGATTATACAATTTTCTACAAAAAAGGTTCAGTCACTTTTTATCTTACGATTCACCATTCGAGATATCGCGGTTTAAATAATTAGAAAATTCATATTTTACATAATATGCACTAAATGCAGCCTGTACACGTCATTGGACGTTCAATTTAAGTGAAAATAAAAAGTATAGATTTGTGCTACTTACACAATAAAACTTGTATAAATTGAATGAGTATTTTAAAATAAAAGAGTATACTGTCAGTCCCTAATTCCCTTCATCGGTAACCTTGAGTAACATTTGCTAGTTACGTCATTGTTCGAGTGGGGAGGGTTGCATACCTGCCTATTGTTGAAGGATGTTAACGAAATAACTAAAAAAATTATATACTGTTAGTTTTGGAAATTCTTTTGCTGTGAGCAGATGTGCTCATTGAAACTATTTTCAATTTTAATTTGTGCTGTTAAATAATTTTAACAAAATGTCAGAAGTTGGTTTCATTTGTGATAAACCTTTGAGAAAAAGTGAAGTTGTTGTCCTCGGACTATAAAAACATGTTCATCTGTTGATATCGTTTTTGAACGATCTATGAAAGTTCCAACAAACCAACAACAATATCTTGCAAATACTCACAATAAGTCTCGCTTCATTTCAATGTTATTAGAAGATTTTACAGCTGCTGATATTTCAATAAAACAAGCTGATAATGATGCTAATGTCCTTATAACTGAAACAGCAATAGAACAAGTTCAAATACAACTGTCGTTGTTGGGGAAGATGGGCTTCCTAAGGTACATAAAGCAAACATACCACTGAGACCATGAGTCAGTGCTCCAGGCTCGCCAACGTATCACCTGGCGAAACATTTAGCCTCGCTTCTCCAGCCTCATGTGGGAAAAACGAAAGTCCTACGTCTTGGATTCAATAGACTTCGTTGGGAAAATTGAAGGCATAACGTTGGAGCCGAGCGATATCCTGGTCAGCTTCGATGTGATGTCCTTGTTCACCAACGTCTCACTTGAAGACTCTTTGAGGAAGCTAACTTACTTGTTTCCGAATGACATCGTCGGACTCTTTAAGGTATGTCTCACGGGAAGTTACTTCCAATGGAATGGAAACTTCTATGAGCAAGTAGATGGCGTGGCGATGAGAAGTCCACTCAGCCCAGTGATAGCCAACTTCTTTATGGGACATTTTGAAGAGAAAGCAATTGATGCTTCTGATTTAAAACCGACCATGTGGCTACGTTAGGTGGATGACACCTTCGTCATTTGGAGACACGGAAGGGGCACACTGAACCGTCTCCTAGAACATCTAAATGCTCAACACCCCAGCATCAAGTTCACCATGGAGACTGAACAGGAACAGCGGATAGCATTTCTAGATGTGGCACAAGACTGACCCACAAAGTATTCCGAAAACCTACGCACACGGATAGGTATCTGCATGCTTTAAAAAAAAAAACCATCCTGGTCAGAAGCGAGGAATTATCTCCACACTAGCCACGTGCTAGGAGAATATGTGAACCTGAACATCTACGGGATGAACTAGAACATCTTCAAGCAACCTTGAGATCGAACGGATATAGTGTACCCGGAATCAACAGGGCCATGAAACCGAGAACTTCCACGAGACAAAGTAGGGAGGAGGCTCAGATAGTTGCACGTGCGTATCTTCCATATATTCCTAAAGTCACAGACCGAATTGGAAAACTCTTGGGGCAATACAACATAAAAACGGTCTTAAAAACCCACCAAGAAAATACAACAAAGTCTTAGGTCGGCAAAAGACAAAAGAGACCCACTATCTGCAGTGGGGGTATATCGCATACCATGCACTTGCGGAAAGGTATACATCGGAACCACAAAAAGATCGATGGGAACAAGGCTGAAGGAACATCAGAGGAACTGCAGATTAGGCCAAACGGAATCAGCAGTGGCAGAACACGCGCTCATAACATACAATAACTGGTTACGATACTACATCAGCAATTTTTCAAAGAGGTAATATAGGTAGCAGTATTTAAATTGTTCGAAAAACGTAATGATTTAATTGATTGCGCAGAAGTATTTACAAAGATTCAATCTTCTCTACACTATATCGTTACAAATGGAATTCGTTTTCTTCTTGCAATGTATGGTGCTCAAAAAAATTGATTCCTTAGACAAATAAAGAAATTAGGTTTAGGTTTTTTTTAGGATTTTTTTAGGTTTTTAGGTTAGGTTTAGGTTTAGGTTAGATATAGGTTTGTAAAATCTGCATGGAACAATAAAACAGTACAGTTGTCTTGTCTGCCTCCAACATCTGCTTCTGCCTTTCAACACTTGTTTCGTGGGTATTATCAAGTTTAAGTATGGCTAGGCAATGAGCTGGACCCAGAAGGATGGGGTTGGAAATTAACTGATAATTATTTGGAGCCAATTCAAACTCTACTCCCGGCTGCTCCAGAAAAACTGCTAATACTATTTTTTGTAAATGCAAGACGGATTCTAATAAGAATTGTGGCAGTCGAAAAGTGGGATTAGTTTGTTCGCCAGTATGCATCAATTGTCAGGGTCGGACTTGCTCCAATATTGAAACAAATACAACAGATGAAAATATTTATGATATAAGTGAAGAGACAATTGATGCATCCCTTGTCTCAGAACAGCTAACAGAAATTTTGCAAGAAGAAGAAAATGAAGATGAAGAAATAATTGTCGATGTAGAATTAGACATTTAGAAGAAAACAACCTGTTCCACTTTGATCGTTAGCAATATTACCATTTTTTCAATCAATAGGAACTGATCTGATCAAACTTTCTTCATTACAATAGATCGTGGAGTATACCTATTGGGGAATCCACGTTAAGAAAATGAGCCAAGTACAGTTGTGTGCATAAAAAAGTCGTACAAGGTTTGTATGGTGTAAATCTGCCAATGATATTCCAGATTTCATTAATAAGTAGTACACGTACACATTTGGAACTTTTGTGCAGTTTCAGATTTTAATATATTAGAAAAAAAGCATGCTTTATGGAAAAATTCAACAAATTCAATAACAATTAACTCCATAACGAAGCTTTATCAAAGCTATATTAATATTTGATCATAGCGCCATTATGTTTTATTATTTTGTTTAGTCTATTTGGTATCAGAGCATAAAGATTTCTTATCAGATCGGGATCATTGGCTATCTCATCCCACGTTTCTTCCATAAAATTCATCAGCTCATCACTTGTGTTTGGTTGGAAGTTAACTATTTAGATTTTCTCATTCATAATTTATTATTGCTGCATAATGGACCGGGTAATTATCTTGCTGGTATAAGAAATTTTGATGTTCTGAAACATGTGGTAACATAATATTTTCCAAAATATTCCTGCACGTAACAGCGTTAAATCTTCCATTAACACGCTAGCACACGCTCAATCCTCGAGAGCTTAACCAAGCCCAAACATTTACCGAAAATCTACTGGATTTTTTTGAATTATGAACAAATTCTTCATTAAACCATGTTCCTTTAGGTCTGTACACTCTTATATATCCATTAAAGCATGACTGGAAAGCTTTTTCATAGGTAAATACTACACTTTTCTAGTTTTCTGTTGCCTGTTCATTTCCCAGGATTACCTTTCTGGCAGCAGCATAGTTTTTTAGATGCGATTTTTTTATTCTACGACTTGCTGTCGATCTTGATACAGGAAATACTGTATGTGGAATAGCATACCGCGCTACTTCAAAGGGATTGTCCTCCAAATACTGCAAGAGTGCAAGAGTCCTGCGTAGTTGTTTGTGTCTCCAAGTTGGCTTTTCTCTATTTACGTTACCTTCGGTCTCCCATCTGTGCTTTATGTTTTGCACGGTCTTCTTATTCACATTTATAATATGGGCTATATCTCTTATGGGCATACCATCTTGTAAATAAACAATTATTAGAGCTCCTTAAAAATTATCTAATTGCACTAGGAAAATGTTAAAAGCGCGTTACTGACAAAAAGTTTGAATTTGGACAGTACTTGTCAAAGTCGATAAGAAGTTTAGTAACCTGACTCACAATAGCCTATAACTGTTGTACGACTTTTTTATGTACAGGGTGTCCCAAATTCGAGCCTCATCATTGGGATCTCGGAAACCAGAAGAGATACGAGGTAGGTTAAATGGAGGCAAAGTTGCGCAATTTGGTGCTCATTGAAACGCCGCTTTCATATTTGAAAAATTCCGAATACTTCCGAAGATTTTTGAAAAAAACCGATTATTCGCGATTTCATTTTTATTTTTTTGTGACTCTATTGGAATAGATATAACTTAACAAATTTCACATTCTCATTGCTACTTTTTCTGTTCTACAAGATGCTGTTATCAGATTTTCAAACAGACGTTTCGTATTTGAGCTGCCATCATCAACTTTGTTTTTTTAAATACGGCCCTGGATTTTTTATTATGGATTTTAAAATCTTCGAATGTCCCAAAACAAATGATGTATCGCACTTATTCGAAAAGTTTATATTAATAGCATTTTCCATAAGAACTCATGTGTTAGAGAGAGGCAGAGAATAGATTTTTGGCAAGATCTTAGCAGGACATTGTTAAAATAATTTTTTTGAAAAAGAACGATACATCATTGTTTTAAGGACCTCAGAAGCTCCTAAAAATTGATATAAAACAATGTGTGATGTTCAACAATAGGCATGATGTTTTAATTATTCCAAAAAAGTCAAACAAAAACTATTAAATTGAATACCCAATAAAAGTTAAAGCAAATATTCAAATCGTAATCCACCTGCTTGAATGCATTTTCGTGTCAGTCTGTGAAGTTTATGGATGGCACGCTGAATGGTCCTTGCAGGGATAGCCCTGATCTCCCTTATTAGATCTTGTCGTAATACTTCAAGATTTTGTGGCGTGTTTCGATAAAGACGGTTTTTGAGAAATCCCCAAAGAAAGTAGTCTAGAGGGTTTAGGTCCGGGCTTCTAGCTGGCCAACGTACAGGACCTTGGTTTCCAATCTATTTATTAGGGAATAATTCATTTAATAAATTTTTAATACATCTCCCATTATGAGGTGGTGCACCGTCTTGTTGCCACCATAGTTGACGTAATATGCCCAAAGGTTCTTCCATTAAGGAATCCAATATATTGGTCCTTATTAATTCTGCATATCTATCGGAATTTAATTTTTCTTGAATAAAAAACGGGCCGATAATTTTATTGTGCCACATACCGACCCATACGTTAAATGATTGTCGTCCCTGAGGTCTTACTTCTTGATTCTGTCTTGGGTTATCTATTGACCAATAGTGTTCGTTATGTCAAATAGTCCATCTGTTGAAAAACTGCATTCATCTGTCCATATAGTTTTATTTAGGAAGTCATCATTTTCATAAATTTTATTTTGCAACCAGTTACAAAATTCTAATCGTCTCTCAGCATCGCCAGGTCTTAGTGTTTGACTAATATGGATTTTGTAAGGTTTATATCCACGCTTATTTAAAGTTTTTCAAACTCTCATTCGCGGTAATACTACTTCTTCTGAGAAAACTCTAACTGAAGCTCCGTACTGAGCTAAATTATTATCAATATTATCAAAATAACTATAATGCGGCTGCCGTCTTTCTGGATATTCCAACAAATAGCGCTCACAAGCCGTTTTTGAATTTCGATTCGAAATATAATAAATCTTTATCATGTCTCGTTTTTCTTCGTCAGAAAAAGTCATTTTCGTTTAATAAGCGTTAACGATTAGTGAACGAACAGTGAACTGTCAAAATATTGGATAATTTAAACATTAACAAATGAACTAAGATAGCCAGAATGCACGATGCACAGCCACTTTGATAAAATGCAATTATTTTTGTAAATATAGCCTAGGGCCTAGAGTTTGAGGGATGACACTTCAATTATATTATTTATTAACCACCCACTTTTATGTTAGTTTTTGAGTTTTATGCAGTGCGTTATTGCAAAAAAAGTTTGTTTTAACTCTATTAAAAATCTAATTTTTGTCTCTCTCTAACTTATGAGTTCTTATGAAAAATGCTATTAATATAAACTTTTAGAATAAGTGCGATACATCATTTGTTTTGGGACATTAGAAACTTTTAAAATCTATAATAAAAAATCAAGGGCCGTATTTAAAAAACAAAGTTGATGATGGCAGCTCAAATAAGAAACGTCTGTTTGAAAATCTGATAACACCATCTTGTAGAACAGAAAATGTAACAATGAGAATGTGAAATTTGTTTTGTTATATCTATTCAAATAAAGTCGCAAAAAAAATAAAAATTAAATCACGAATAATCGGTTTTTTCCAAAAATCTTCGGAAGTATTCGGAATTTTTCAAATATTAAAGCGGCGTTACAATGAGCACGAAATTGCGCAACTTTGCCTCCATTTAACCTACCTCGTATCTCTTCTGGTTTCCGAGATCCCAATGATGAGGCTCGAATTTGAGACACCCTGTACATTACCTCATAGATGGTGCGGAATTGTGTACATATTATGAAAAATATGAATTATTTAATTATTAAAACCGCGATATCTCACGAATGGTGAATCATAAGAGAAAAAATAAAAAAAACATTTCTGTAGAGAATTGTATGATCTACAACTTCTGTCGTACCTATTTTCAAGATAAAGCCCACCGTTTTCGAGAAAAATGGAAAAAACCTTAGTTTTCCACGTTTAACCTTGAATAATTTTTTTTGCAGAACTAGGATCGAAGGGGATTTTTCATATTTCGTTTATAATGATGTATTCAACGCCTCTGCCAATTTTCAGCCCTATGCGAATTTTGGCTGAGTCAAATGTTATTTTGACTGGATTATCAGTTATTCGAAGAGTATAGAATCTTTACTTTAGTTTTGAATTCTCCAGCGTGAGGGCGTTCCTTCTCATGACGTTCTATGAAATGATGGTCGTTGCCTCTTTTGTGTCCATGATCCACTTGGTCTTCGGAGGGATTATGAATATATCTGTTAGTAAATAGAAAAAAAAGCATTAATCGCTACAAGCACATGAAGGGTGTTGACAATCAAAAAGCGTTAAAGAAGCTAGAATTCGCAATGGGTTTTCAGCTGATCACAAAGCGCGAAAGAAATGCCAACAAGGGTTAATGTATGAAATATAAATGCGAGCACCTTTCCTTGTCGTTTCAGGTTTTTCAAATTGATCTTTTCAAATCGTTGCTCCCAGTCGTTTGGTGTCTCTCGGACGTGACCAAATTCTAGTTCGTTCGGCTTTTCCATTGCCACATAAATGTCCCTATTCATAAAAACGATTAATGAATTTAGAAAAGGCTTAGGACCTGTACCAAATCTTATGAAACATTTTTTTCTTCAAGATGTTTCTTAAAAATAAGTTAGGAGGGAATATTATATAAAGTGTATAATTTCTTAAATATGCAAAGCGCTCTCGATTGTGAGAGATTCTTGAATTTGAATTTAATAAATTTGTAGGTTATGAAATTTGGAAACAGGTTTTAAAGTTTGATGAGTACTTACAAGTCAGGTAACAGGAAGAATAACAATTTGGTAAAACTTCCGTTACATTGAGCATCTGAATTTCAAAAAAAATTGGAACTTAGGTATTTTGACCTTCTGAACAAAAAATCCGAATGAAATTTTTGGCGGTCTCAAGTAATTTTGGAGATACGGGCCTTTTTCTGAATGATAACTGGCATTTTCTAGCACATGTTTCTTTTTTGAAAAACATACTCAAATGCCTCCTTATTTTCACTAGCACATTATACACACCTTATTTTACACTTTTATTTTCATTGAAAACCGTTTTTTATCACGAAATTCTACCTTCTTTCAACAATAACAAATCAACAAATTCATGCTGCTTTGTTTAGTGAATATCTGTCATATCAGGATTGTCAGGTTGGTAACTATGAAAATCACCAGCCGCCAACTTTTCAAAACAATGGAATAACGTGAAGGCGAAGCTAATTTTGCGACATTGCCAATGCGATTCCAGAAATATTTAATTCACATATCACATGGAATATTTTTATGAATGAGTATGAAAAATGAGTTGATATAACCCCAACATTTTCCCATCAACACTTCAACTGCACATTTGAAACAATGGTAATTATTATGTTTCTAATTAACTAGCAAAATTTAGAGGACGAGACAGAGCACGGACATGTGCGCAAACACACCTAATATGAATACACATGCGCACAAAAATAAAGCGCACTTTTCACATAAAATAACCTACTGCAGTGACTATAACTTAACCCGACCGGCCCCAAGGAGACTAAATTTTAACAAGGAGTGTTTGATTCCCATAAGACAATGGGGACACTAGTAGAAAGAGATGAAAGAACATTTGTGACGAAATGTGACGTAGTTATACATGTCATGGCCGCCGTTCTCTACAGACAGTGACGGACTAGCTCTTGGTATATGAGAGTTACTGCTGACAGTTTTGTTGCTTGATTCGAGTTCGACTCTGTACTCATACCCAAGTACGTCACTATGACGCGTTGATGATACAAGTTTCTGATTGGCTAGAGCTTATCAAACCCTCCTTGTTTTTAGTCTCCTTGGACCGGCCCGACCTTATGCAACCTAACCACAATACGGTTAGGTTGCGTCTTTCTGTATCTATTTGCGCACATACCAAAATTGAATGTTTGTGATCCGACACGATTTTTAAGTAATTATTTCCTTGCAAAAAATGTCTCCTACATGCTCTGTCTGTTTAAAAAATATCTTTTGTGCATTCAAAATATTAATATCATGAATTTTTTTCAATCCAGTTATCTCACAACTAAATGGCTTCTTTCATAACAAAGATTAGTCAGTATCAATGTCTTCCATTGAACCAACAATGAGTCTCAATAACTGTATAAGAGTACAATGCAACGTTGTCAGATTCCCACAAATTCCTGCATACTGAATAATGATAAATATGAAATTTTTTTAGTGAATAGTTTTCAGAAGTATTGGCGCCCTAGAGACTGACAATTTTTTCATCAATAATAATAATAGTAAATAATAATACTACTTCCTCATAAACACTCGAAGAGTGTACCATTATTCTTAGTGAAGATATTTAGCAAGAAATACGCAAGCGAAAAGAGCACGCTCATTCAAAGCACTACTTTGTCAGTTTCTGTCAACTTTGAGTAAAAACTTTCATCCCTTATTATTTGTTAGTGGGAAACTAGACCAGAAATACGCGAGCGAAGCGAGCGCGCGCATTCCTTTGCATTTCCTTGTCAGTTTCTGTCAATTTTGAGTGCACGGATTTGCGAAATGTCGGGCGAGCGCGCTCGCTTCGCTCGCGTATTTCTGGTCTTGTTCTTCACTAACAAATAATAAGGGATGAAAGTTTTTATTCAAAGTTGACAGAAACTGACAAAGTAGTGGTGGGAATGCGCGCGCTCGCGTCTTTCTTGCTTGATATCTACACCAAGAAGTACAGGTCGACAAGCGTAAGGATGCCTCTGAGATGCGCAAACGATAGAAAGCGTGAGTAGATGTGCGACAAAGATCGACAACTGTTTACGACTGGTTATCATCGGAATGTACAATCGGGAGAGACATTTTTCTGCAACACGTAGGAACGTAGGTTCTTTTCTGAATTCTCAATAATTCCTAATGAACTGTTCGAATAATATAATTGTCTGTGATCACTGGACCGTAAATAAAGTACGACTAGAAAAAGAATGCATCGCTACACAATATCAGAAATAGGCAAATAAATATAATAAAGAACACGAGGAAAATACTTACAGAAGTAGAATAACAATATCACATGACCTTTGACCACTGCCAAATCAGCATTGTCCAAGGTAACTTTTGATTTTTTGTTTCTCTTTTTATTTGGAGTTGAGAATTGTTCCATTTCACCTTTTTCAATTTTATTCATTTCTGAATTAATTTTCCTAATGCTTCTATCGCAAACTCCCTTTGCGGCAGCAACTCGTTCTTGAACCTTCACAAGAGGAATACTGGTTTCACCTATGATTGCTTCTGCCTGCATAAATTTGATGACATTACTGACAATTTCCCTACTTTGTCCACTCAGAATCTTATTTCTCACTTTACTCTTTGAAGGCATTTTCAAACACAACAAACTACACAGCTATAACCTATCTAATAATATTTTAAAACTATACACAACCACAACCCAACCACAACACAACCACAACACAAGGATTTCAAATTCAACACACAATCAGAATAACGCCACAATAATTTTATTCCACTGACAGTACACTCACGATGTTAACTGCTTGAATAATGCAGAGCGATTGAGCTCCTGCCCCCGGAGGCATCCTTAGGCTTGTCGACCAGTAAGTAATAAGTTACATAAGTTACAAAGTAGTAATAGGAATGCGCGTGCTCTTTTCGCTTGCGCATTTCTTGCTAAATGTCTTCACTAAGAATGGTACACTGTTAGAGTGTTTATGAGGAAGTATTATTATTATTTACTATTATTATTATTGATAAAACAATTGTCAGTCTCTAGGGCGCCAATACTTCTGAAAACTATTCACTACAAACATTTCATATTTATCATTATTCAGTATGCAGGAATTTTAGGCAATCTGACAACGTTGCATTGTACTCTTATACAGTTATTAAGACTCATTGTCGGTTCAATGGAAGACATTGATACTGGCTACTCTTTGTTATGAAAGAAGTCATTTAGTTGTGAGATAATTGAATTGAAAAAAAAATTCTTGATATTAATATTTTGAATGCACAATAGTATATTGTGCTCCCAATTCTTGTTTGAAAGGGTGTTTGTACTACAAAAAAGAGGAGTTAGAAATATGTGTAGAGCTGGGTTCAGGGAGTCCTGTCGACCTTTATTCATAAGACATAGAATCTTGACCTTGCCCTCCATACTTATCTTAGAAATGGTTTGCTTGATGCAAAAAAAATACAAGAGCGAAATTTTCAGTTCACCTCGACGAAATACAAGAAATAAGCTCAATATAAGTTTACCGATCCCAATATCATCAAAAATTGAGAGATATTTTATATATAATGGAAAAAAAATGTTTAATCATTTACCAATTGGGATTAAAGGCAAAACACGTTCAACTATATTCAGAAAGTCCGTAAAAGAGCTTCTGTTATCTAAAGCCTACTATTCTGTAGAAGAATTCTATTCTGACAGAAATTTTGTACTAAAATAAGAAATTTTTCTTTTCATCTTTATTTTTTATGCTGTATTTTAGTACTTTTAATTATTTGAACAGTGTGTAACATTTTAAATTTTTGACGTTTTGTATAATTACATGTTCTGACGTGAATTGTATAATGTAAATGTTTATGTAGTGGGTACAGTTTTACTTATTATGCTTTATTGTCTTTCTTGTGTTGTATGACAATATTCATATTGTGTATGTGAATGTAATACGTATATAACTTTACTCCTTTATCACATATTGTGAAATCACCAAATGGTCTAGTACCTCAAAATTTTGTAGTTCAATTTTCTTAGGATATTTCTTAGGATATCAACACTTTGTCAATGAGATGCTATCTTCGACAATAAAGTACAGTTTGATTTGATTTGATTTGATATTGTACAATGAGCATGAAATGACATACATTTCCCACGAGTACTCGCTACGCTCGTACTACAAAACTTCATATACCTACGAGTGGGAAATGGGTAATTTCATGCTCATTGTACACTATACTTTTTCTACGACCATCTGAATCATTAACAAATCTGTAATATTTTTAATAATCCTTTTTATCATAAACTCTCCTGCCGTAATTTTTACATGGTTTAGATAATTTTTTCTTTCTTCACCCGTTGAATGAAACATCTATTTTTTCTTTTTGTACCTACCTACGTCGTGAAACAAATAACATTAAAAATTTTCAAATTTTGACAACTTGGAAATAAAAAAACACTAATCGATTTCATAAAATGAAAAAAAAATGTGGCTGCGTGGATTTGAACCCTCGCTCCCACCATCCAAAATCCATGTGTCATCTGAATCAACACTCGTCGTTACTAGAGCACATAATAATTTGTTCAAATTAACTGCTATATAGAAAGTATCTGTCAACTATTCAAAAATATAGAATCCAATTGTAATTAATTTTTTTATTGAAATTATTCTGGTTTTATGAAAAGAAAATTATACCTTTGTCAGAAGATAGGCAGTATCAGGAGCTTCTGATATAAATTTATTAATTTGATTGTTAAATCACCCTCACTATCGCTAATCATTTTTAATAACGTAATTTTTTCAGTCGAATTTTGTAATTATCTACTGATGTGAAATGTCAAATTATTAGACAGACGTAAACAAACTTGATTCGATATTATTTATGTTCATAAAATTCGTTAATACTAAGATGTCTACAAACCCTGGTGTGTCGAGTGATTCGATTTTGTTTTGATTTTTCAGAAGACAAATAAACAAATGAAATAGTGGTTTGCTTCTTTAGTCGATTCCAGAGATGGCGCCCTTATATAGAATTTTAGTCTTGTCAATATTCCAGGGATATGGTGATTGTCGACTGTTGTCAATTTTATGGAATTTCAACAAACTTTAAATACAATTCAAAAGTGAATGGTGGTGACAGAATCTAAATTTCATAGTGCAATTTCCTTGTATTGATTACTATAATTAATGTGTTTCTTCATTTTGCTATATATTTTCTTAGACATTCATCCAATAATAATGTAATTATTCTGATTGACTCGTCATTTACTTGATGAAGATCCATAGTAATTGTACAAACTACACTGAAAACGATTCGATCCTCCACAAACTTTATTTAATCAGACAGTGAAGAAGCTAGTGTGCAGACAAAACATGTCTGATTAAATAAAATTTGTGAATATCTAATCGTTTTCTGTGTAGTTTGTACAATAATAATTTGATCATGTTCCGTTTTTGTATCATTTGTGGGCAATCCAGAGAGTCGTACAAAATAATTCATCTAGGCATATTCAGTACCGAAAGTGAGTAGTAAGTACCACCATATTATACAATATTACAAGATTATCTTGTATTATTAGAAAATCATGGCACGAATCCCGCCATTCCTGATTATATTAGCACAAGATTGACAGGTTCTAATGGTGAATTTTCATGAAGCTTAATTTCAATATTTCTAAATGAAATGCGTGGTTATAATTGTATTGAATTTCTTTTCAGTAAAAAATTAAATAAATAAGTCGAAAATTAAACAAATAAAACTGATTGGTGAAGTTTTTTAGTAAATACCAATAATTACGTTTCTTTATTCATTTCATTCGTCCGAAATACTTGAAAACTTCTGTTCTTGTAAAGGACCCCGCAAACACCTTATGGGATTTGGGTCCCGGTGGATTTTTTTGAATTTTTGGTATGATGTAGTCCATGTTATTCTCAAAAAAATGAACAGTTTTGCTGCTAGGGGGCGTTGAAATCACCCCTAGCGCAGATTAGACTATTTATTTTTGAATCCGGTAACAATATGTTCACTTATTTCATTGTTGCTAACGTTGCACAATATTGTGCTGTTCTTCCCCCCAACTCCTATTACGTAACGAAAAAGAAAATATTTCTTGGGTGCTTTTAAATGTATCGTCGAACGTTTAAATATGCCTTAATAAGGGAAATAGCAGTTTTGTATGATTATCCCCCCTCCCCCGAAAGACACAAAATGAAAAAATTTCGGTGGATTTTTCTGAATTTTTAATATGATGTAGTTCAAGTTATTTTGAATCGAAAATAATTGGGTGACAAACCCCGAAAATGAATAGTTTTGATGCTAGGGGGCATTGAAATCTCATTTTGCTCAGAATAGACCATTTATTAATATAGGCTGAAACAATTTCTCTACGTATTGTAGTTTAGATTATGCTGAACAATTGTGTGATTTCTTATTAAAAAAAAAATCTGAAACCTCCCCCTTACCCCCAACCCCTATTTTAAAACACGATATTTATTGTAAATGCTTTATCAAAATAAATGTTTAAATCAGCTAAAATTAGGGAAACTGTACAGTGGTTCAATTTCACCTTCTCCTCCATTCAAAAAAATATTGGTGGATTCAAAGGAAGAGGGGAGAGATTAAATTAAACAACTGTACGATTTCCTTCATTATTTGAACTGATTAAAACATTTATTTTGATAAAACATTTATTTTGATAAAACATTTATTTTGATAAAGCATTTACAAGTAGTCAAGAATAATTTTTTTTTGTGTTTTAAAATAGGGGTTGGGGTAAGGGAGAGGTTTCAGATTTTTTTTTTATAAGAAATCACACAATTGTTCAGCATAATCTAAACTACAATACATAGAGAAATTGTTTCAGCCTATAATAATAAATCTATATTCTATTCTGAGCAAAATGAGATTTCAACGCCCCCTAGCATCAAAACTATTCATTTTCGGGGTTTGTCACCCAATTATTTTCGATTCAAAATAACTTGAACTACATCATATTAAAAATTCAGAAAAATCCACCGAAATTTTTTCATTTTGTGTCTTTCGGGGGGAGGGGGGATAATCATACAAAACTGCTATTTCCCTTATTGAGGCATATTTAAACGTTCGACGATACATTTAAAAGCACCCAAGAAATATTTTCTTTTTCGTTACGTAATAGGAGTTGGGGGGAAGAAGGAGGGGGGTAACATTTTTTTTATAAAACAGCACAATATTGTGCAACTTTAGCAACAATGAAACAAGTGAACATATTGTTACCGGATTCAAAAATAAATAGTCTAATCTGCGCTAGGGGTGATTTCCACGCCCCCTATCAGCAAAACTGTTCATTTTTTTGAGTTGGCGCAATGGTAACATTAGTTGAGAATAACATGGACTACATCATACCAAAAATTCAAAAAAATCCACCGGGACCCAAATCCCATAAGGTGTTTGCGGGGTCCTTTACCCTAACAAGAAAACCGACCGTGGTACACGCAAATGCGGAATATTTGGGAAACAGACCACGAATTCATTTGTTTTCTCTTAATCAAGCTGGCGAATTGTCTCCCGTTTTATCCCACAGTTTTCTAGGTATGAGTCGACACACTAGGATTTTTAGACATCTTAGTTAATACCTACCTATAATGACAGTCTAGTAGTTCATGAAAGTCATAGGAAATGAAATCTTTCGATACAGCTAGCCCGTGGGAAATGAAAATCGGTGTTACAACGTGGTAGGTTTCTTAGGGCCGGTCTTTTCACATATAGATAAGTCCCAGATAACTCTATCTATCAGATAAGGATGTGTAAACCTGTGAAGTTTATCCGATAGATAGTTATCAGATACTTTATTGTGGGGTCAAAAGACCGGCCCTTAATCGAAGACGCAATTGAAATGTTCATTTTTCTTGATGGTCGTAGAAAAAAGATATTTTTTAAACAGACAGAGCATGTAGGAGGCATTTTTTGCGAAAAAATAATTACTTAAAAATCGTGTCGGATCACAAACATTCACTTTTGGAATGTGCTCAAATAGATACAGAAAGACGCAACCTAACCGTATTGTAGGTATAGTCGGGTAAGCTCGGTTAGGTTTGCATAAGGTCGGGCCGGTCGGGTTAAGTTACTGTCATTGAAGTAGGTTATTTTATGTAAAAAGTGCTCTTTATTTTTTGTGCGCATGTGTATTCATATTAGGTGTATTTGCGCATATGTCCGTGCTCTGTCTCGTCCTTGTTTAATGTTGCTAGTCATTCAGAAACAGTATACATACATTTGTTTCAAATGTGCAGATAAAGTGTTGATGGGAAAATGTTGGGGTTATATCAACTCATTTTTCATACTCATTCACTAAAGTATTCCATGTGATACGTGAATTGAATATTTCTGGAATCACATTGGCAATGTCGCAAATTTAGCCTCGCCTTCACGTTATTCCATTGTTTTTGAAAAGTTGGCGGCTGGTGATTTTCATAGTTATTAATCTGACAATTCTGAATGACAGATATTCACTAAACAAAGCGGCATGAATTTGTTGATTTTGATATTGTTGACAAAAGGTAGAATTTCTTGATAAAAAACGGCTTTCAATGAAAAAAAAAGTGTAAAACTGGTGAATTAGGGTGTGTATAATGTGCTGGTGAAAATAAGTTGGCATTTGATGAGTATGTTTTTCAAAGAAGAAACGTGTGCTAGAAAATGCCAGTTATCATTAAAATAAAGGCCCGTATCTCCGAAATTACTTGAGACCGCCAAAAATATCATTTGGATTTTTTGTTGAGGAAAATACGTAAGTTCCAATTTTTTTTTTTGAGATTCAGGTGCTCAGTGTAACGGAAGTTTAACCAACTATTCTTGAAGGCATTTCAAATGTATTTTTTTTAAATTTTTGGTATAAATTCCAACGAAAATTATGTTAGAAAATTGAAGGCCATGTGGGTATATTAGAGCTGTTTTTTGTCTTTTCACTTTTTTAAAATCATTTGGGCCGACTTGAAAACTTTTCATTTTAACGTTGAAACAATGACGTCCTAGACAGAATGTTTTGTAACGAAATGCACCATTTTGAATCCATAGTCAAATCTATGACATAAAATTGAAAAAGTTTTTAAAACATTATTGAATACGGTTCAACGACAAAAAACAGCTCAGGTATTTTGAAAGACAAAATTTCTTCATCTGTCAAAGTCAAAGACTAAAATATAATACCAACTTGTGTTAGTACTAAATTGAAATGTTTGGTTATAAAAAGGTAGACAACATAATCAAATTGAAGGTTTAATTTTGAAAATGGTTGATCTGAAAGGACATATTGATTTAATTTTGATGAATAAAGGTGCATTTAGTCAACATCATTTTAAAATTGTGCTTAAATATATGTTAAAAACAAAAGTTGAATATGTTAAATCAAATGGCACCATTTATACAACAATATTAAGTTTATGCTAAAAACATGTCACTTTGAAAATCCCAAATTTATAAAAATATTACTTTTATGACAAAAATGTTGTCCATAATTCACGTGTACCTAAAGTTTCATGTCATAAAATGTACCTATCATTCTTAAATGTATGACTAAATCTAAAACTCGTGTAATATTAGGTCTCATACAAAATTATTTTCAAAGTTATGTTTATGTCATGCTTGTGCTAAAGTTACGTTTATGTTGACTAAATGCACCTTAATTCTTTGATGAAGTGGAAGGAAATCTCTATACAAGTTCACTTGAGTGTTCAAGCAGCAATCATCATTGAAAACTTCTTTTGAAATTTCCAGTTCTTCGAACAAATAATTCTCATTATCAATTTGGTGTGAATTTTTTTAATTTCTATTAGAGCTAAAGTTACGATTATTGATTTTTGAACTGTTTCCAAAACCTTACTCATCGGGTTTCTTCAGGTGTTCGTTGATACGTGTTATGAGAGGTCTGCAAGTTCGACCTATGTAAGAAACGGGGCAATCAGAACAGTTGAGCCTATAAACGCATCTTCTATTTAACTCCTCGATTCCATCTTTAGAATTCATCAACATGTTTCTCAACTTTTTGCAGGATTTAAGGGACATTTTTGTACCCTTGAATCCTGCAACAAGTTGAGCAACATGTTAGTGAATTGTAAAGATGAAATCGACAAGTTAAATAGAAGTGGCGTTTATAGGCTTGACTGTTCTGATTGCCCTGCTTCTTACATAGGTCGAACTTGCAGATCTCTCATAACACGTATCAACGAACATCAGAAGGACCAGATAAGTCAGCATTTGGAAACCATTTAAAAATCAATAATCATAACTGATCATAAATTGATAATAAGAATTATTTAAAACCAATATACCGAACGCTTTTTGCGCTGCATTATCTTAGATCGACTTACCAATCTTTGGTTAACCGACCTACCAATTGGTAGACGGACCTAACAATGATAGAACCATTAGACCGAATTTTCAAATCAAGTGTTTTAATATTTGATTATACCGCAATAGGAATCTCGGGTCTGTTGCTGCTGTTAATTTCAATAATTCTAATAAATAAATATGAGTTTAGAACAAAAATTCAAAAAATAGATTTTAGAAAATCTGTTTTTTAATTTTTTTGTGTTTTTTTGGAAAGAAGTTTCACAGTAGATGCATTACATAATCGGCTGGGTAGCTTGAAAATGCGAACTTTACCGGTCAAACTTTTCAGTTTTCCGAATTCGTCGAAAAAAAAAGGAAAAATCTGTTTTTCGGGACAAAAAAATTTCAGCTTGCTTGAAACATAATAAGTTATATTTCCACCATATTTTGTAGAAAAAAAGTAATATATGAGAGGGAAAAAACTTGAAAACTGAAAAATTGGTTTTTCCGATTTTCCTGGAAAATTTGAGGTACTGTGGAGAAATTTTCGATACAAAAGTTGTTGATCTTTTCATTTTCAACAACTTTGCAGTTGATTTTTAGGGGTAAAAATTGGCATAGAAGTAAAATATTTCTGAATAATTATTTTTTTGTAGGAATGTAGGCTTTCGCGGCTGGCGTCAATGTTTTGGTTGGTTTCCGGGTTTTTCCGTGGTCAACTGAAAGTTTCAGTTGACACGTCTAGAAGAGTACTTCGACTACGCCACTGAAGATGACTGCTGCAGTTGCAGTTGAAACGTTTGGTGATTTAAACCAAAGAAGACCACGGCAAAACCCGGAATCCAACCACAACAAATAATTTTTTTTTCAATTTGATTTTGAAGTATGAGAAATTTGTTCTGAAAAAACACCGGCTTTGCTGGTCTGACTAGTTTGTAGTAGCAGAAGTTTTATATTGTCCAAGAAAGTCCATTTTTTTTAGTTTGTAGCTTCTACGTTTGTTTGAATTCATCACCTACCTATATTTGTGGGTAATTTAATATATCAAAATAAGCAGGGACTTGGGGTTTTCTAGTAGAATTTCAACTGAGTTGTCGTTTGTGTCATAATTTTGGGTGTAATTGATTTGTGTTCTATTTGAACTTATAGTTCTTTTTCTACACGTAAGATTTTTTCACAAACTCGACAAAATTTTGGATAGGTAATACTCCAAAATCGATAAACTTACTGAAAAAACTTGTTTCCAGTTTGAACAGCAGCAGCTGGGCTTCCAAAACCGGTTTCTGCAGGCACGTGATCTTCTTCTTTCGCAGCAATACTGCTCACTTGTCGCTTCCCCTGTAGCTTTTGTGCAGCCAAACCTCCACCCAGACAAACCAGCGTTAGTAACGTGACCTATGGAATATCAATTTTATAAGAATAGCACATAAGTCGCAACAGGTCACAGGACAAGTATTCGATCTTGAGGAAAAGTTTTTTTCTACGACCGTGCGTTTTTACCCACTTTCCCGCACTCATTTTAGTTTAGAAAGTGTCACTTTCTCGCACTAGTGCGGGAAAACTCGCTTTCCCGCACTAGTGCGGGAAAGTAAAATATTTGTGTAATTGATGACTTGTTTATTTTGTGGAAATTCATGATCACTTTAATGAAACGAAAGAAACACAATTTTGTCTTATTTCCACTAGTTTTTTATATTTACGACCGGTTTCGGGCTTTATCCCATTATCAAGTATAAAAACTAACTAATACAATTGTACTCTCAAACCTAGTTATATAGGGAGTTTGCAGGTAAACTGGATGGAGAGGTAATTAAATGAAAATAAATGAAATCTAATGAATATGGGTGAAACGATATAAATTCAATACTGGAGGTTATGGAAATTACCTGGGTTGTCAAAATCACAAATTCAAAAGTGGAGACCTACATAAATCGAGTTGCTCGTTGAGAGTTATATATTTCGGGTTTTTAATTGATTTATTGATTTCCATGGCTTCCAACAGATTCATTTTCTTTCCTTTATTACATGTGTGTAGGATTTTGAGATTATCTTTATTTATCTTGTGTTTGGATTCTTGCAGATGTTCGTACATTGTGGATTTTTTGTCGAAACAGACGTGTTCACGGAACCTTACGTCAAAATTTCTACCGGTCTGGCCTGTATATACTGCCGAGCATTCACCACATTGTAATCTATATATTCCTGATTTCAGAATTCTGTTCAATGCAAAACCTAAACGAGATAGAATGAAAAAATCAGGAATATATAGATTAGAATGTGGGGAATGCTCGGCAGTATATACAGGCCAGACCGGTAGAAATTTTGACGTAAGGTTCCGTGAACACGTCTGTTTCGACAAAAAATCCACAATGTACGAACATCTGCAAGAATCCAAACACAAGATAAATAAAGATAATCTCAAAATCCTACACACATGTAATAAAGGAAACAAAATGAATCTGTTGGAAGCCATGGAAATCAATAAATCAATTAAAAACCCGAAATATAGAACCCTCAACGAGCAACTCGATTTATGTAGGTCTCCACTTTTGAATTTGTGATTTTGACAACCCAGGTAATTTCCATAACCTCCAGTATTGAATTTATATCGTTTCACCCATATTCATTAGATTTCATTTATTTTCATTTAATTACCTCTCCATCCAGTTTAACTGCAAACTCCCTATATAACTAGGTTTGAGAGTACAATTGTATTAGTTAGTTTTTATACTTGATAATGGGATAAAGCCCGAAACCGGTCGTAAATATAAAAAAACTAGTGGAAATAAGACAAAATTGTGTTTCTTTCGTTTCATTAAAAAGTAAAATATGTCAATTTATCGTTATTAAATGTAAATTTCATTGTTGCTGAGAGTTATTTGGAGGACTCCGTAGAACAGAAGAAAACCATCTCGAATAAAATTCTTTCATGTACTGGCAACTTGCAACCGATGCCGTCTCCGTCATCTTCATGCACTTTGCAATCTATGAGTGTTACTCTTAACAGCCAGTTACCACCAACTAACTACTCTGGACCGGCTATTCTGACGCATTTGCAGAATGCAACATTGATATCAATAATAATTAGTGGATTTTCATGGAATGTTTTGTATGTTGAAATAAAATATATATTTTTAATGTGCTTTTTGAATCTTTATGCGATCGTAGAAAAAATAATGTTCCTAATTCATGCGTAAAGTGTCTTTCCCGCTCTTGACTGCTTGCCCGAACTCCGCTTCGCGTCGTTCGGGTCAACGGCAGTCGCGTGCGGGAAAGTATCACTTTCCGCACTTGTTAGGAAAATAACTATTCTGCTTAAGACATTTCAAACAATTCAATTTCAATTCATTTATTTTCCTTTAAACAACAAAAGTACATTTTGTATAGGAATTATCACAAAGTAATAAGTCATATTTAAAACCCTTCAGTGCACGGGTGAAATTTTAATACATAAAGGAACGGCTCGGGTCTTACAGATCTAGAAGGAAAACTGTATATATTTTTAATTAAAATTTTTTATTATGCATAATAACATTACACATCACCTAAATAAACATTGTACTTCCTATTTTTGACAAAAAACCAATTTTTTAATTTTGGAAAAGAACTACAATAATAATAAATAACAAATACATGTTTTTGGTCCATAAATGTTAAATGCCCTGTAGAAAATAAACGTTTTAAATTTCGTCAGCACACACATGACATACATATCTGGAATGTTCTGAACAAATATATTTTTTACAAATTTTGCATTGAAAACGCGTTTTGCGATCTTTACAGAAGCTACATCGACCTCTTTTATTACCCTCGACAGCTACTGGTTCCGGTACCTGGACACCGCTAATTTTTGCAGCACGGTATCGTATTTCTCTCGTCAAATGCGGAGATGTAACTCTTTCTTTCATGTGCTCCATTACCAATTGAATTCCAAGCTGTTTTAGGAATATCCTTCTGTTTTCCTGACGGTGATGAAGGATCATTACTCCTTTTTATAATAAAAGCGTTAATCGCAGACACGTTCAATAAATTATAAAAAATAACCATCGGCCATCTCTTGGTGTTTCTGGCAACATTATATTTGGCACAAAGTTGATCCACTACATCAACACCACATTTTGTCGTATTATAGAAAGTGATAATTTCCGGTTTATTATCTTCACCAGTGCTTGCATCGATGGAGTCGTCATGGTGCATCGTAGACAGAAGAATAACATGTTTGTTTTTTTTTTGGTTTATAGGAAACAATGGTCATATTTTCAGTAAACACAAACATACTTGACTTCTCTGGTCTTGCAATAGAGATGAATTCTTTTGGTATTTGCCGCTTATTTTTCCGCATAGTACCAACAACTGTCAATTTATGGGTCACCAGTAAATTTTCAGCACATTCCACCGAAGTGAACCAATTGTCCATGGTAATGTTTCGGTTTGATTTCGTAATCGATTTAACAATTCTTTCAACTACATCATAGGCTGCGTTGCTCACTTTGTACGGACCTACTGGCTGCTTACCTGCATAAATTTCTAGGTTCAGAGTGTAAAACGTTCGAGCATCGGCTAATGAAAAAACTTTCAACCCATATCGGGCAGGCTTGTTGGGAATGTACATCCTGAAGTTGCAACGACCTCGAAAAGCTAGCAACATTTCATCGATGGTGGAATATTGCCCGATGGAATAACATTTCTGAAAATTTTTAACAATGGCTTCAAAAACGTATCTAATGGGGGCGAGATTATCTTCTCGTTTACGTTCCTCCCTGGTATGTTTGTTGTCGAATCGTAGGCATCGTATCAAAAATCGAAATCTTCTCAATGCCATTGTAGCGGGAAAAATGTCTATTCCAGTTCCATCAGTTGCCCAGAACTCAAAAATAGATGTTCGGCCGCTATGGTATACTCCGATCAGATAGAGTAGACCAAACAAGGCTTTCAGCTCAGTTATTGTAATTGGTCTTACATCAGAGCTGTCTTGGTAACGGTTGGCAATCGTTTCGATATATATGTTAGTGCACTCTACAATGTTCATGGTTATAGCTGCGTCAAAAAATAAGTCCCAACACTGTTTCTCCGTAGAAGCATTTTTTGCATCGCCAATTACTCCTGGCAGTTTGGATATAATATTGTGCTGCCTAGTTCTCACGTTTTTTGGAGGACACATTTTATTCCATTTAAACCCATCTTTGGCTTGATAATATAAGTGAGCCCTTTTACCACGTGAAATGCTCTGCGCAGGATTTTCATTTTCGTCTAACGGAGTAATCTCCTGCTCTGAATCGGTGTCGTGATCGCTGTGCTCACATGATCTTTCGTCTGCATCGGAATCCTCAGATTCTTCAATAATGTATTCCTCGTCTGTAGGCACCTCATCATACAACTTCCGTAGCGAATTGATATTTTTTTCATACGGATCGGACATTTTTCAATCTAAAATGATACTATTTCACTTTTTCACCTTTACGTTTTTTTAAATAAAAACTTACCAGAAGGAACGGGTTGGGTCTATCAGGACGAAACAAGCGAGGACACCTAAACAAATTACTGAACACAACTGATGTATATACTGATTGCTATTGTCCGACACGAGGAAAAGGTACCAAGTCGGGTGAAGTCGGCCGAAGTCGCGTTCGCGCGTTCTCGCACCTGGAAAATAGCTTTGGGTCCGTAAGACCCGACCCGTGCACTGAAGGGTTAAAATAAAAATCTATCCAGTCACCTGTACAGACCTGAATGAATAAAATTCGTCTATGGAATAAAAACAATGTTTCAACAGAAATGATTTCAAATTATATTTGAATTGTTTAACAGTACAAGATGTTTTAATATCATGTGGTAAATGATTATAAATTCTGGGACCGATATAGTTGGGAGAATTTTGTGTAATTCTATACCTGGCAACAAGGGTATGAATTTCATTCTTTCTCCGAGTATTCATATTGTGCATATCTTTGTTTGTTTTAAAATCATTTCTGTTACTGAAAATATAAACTGCCAATTCATAGATGTATAAACTAACAAGAGTTAAAATTCCATAAGTGGTAAAAATTAGTCTACATGAAGGCATTCTAGAAGTACTAGAAATGCAACGTAAAATATAATTTTGTTTGATAAAAACATTTCTGGCCATGGTTGAGTTGCCTCACGAGCAGATGCCATATCTCAGTCTCGATTCAACTTCTGCATAGTATATGTTACAGAGTTGGGCTCTGTCTAATACAGTTTTTGAGTTCCTAAACATGTACTGAATAGAATTTAATTTAGAGATCAAATTTCCACAATGTGTATGCCAATTTAGATGTTCGTCTACATGCAAGCCTAAAAATTTTACTATAGTTTGGTTTGATAAGTTTGTATCATTTATATTTATTGAAAATGGATTAGTTTTATTCTGATAATTGTGGAAACGAATAATTTTAGTTTTCTGTGGATTCAAAAATAGGTTGTGGTCACTGAAAGAATTGGAGCCATTAATTAGGGCAACTTCACATTCGTTTTTTAAAGATTCGGTGTTCTTTGCCGATACTAGCAGCGTTATATCATCTGCATACGCGATAAAATTAGAATGCATTATTTCAGATTCGAGATTGTTAATGTAGATCAAAAATAAAATAGGCCCTAAAACGGACCCTTGAGGCACCCCTAAAGAAACCTGTCCTATTTCAGAGAAAAATGTTGAAATACGTTCATCGACTTCAAATTTGAGAGAAACACATTGACGACGATTTTTGAGAAAAGAATATACGAGTTGTGCGATGATTCATAATTTCGAGTTATAACTCGAAATTATGCTTAATTTCGAGTTACAACTCGAAATTAGTGTTAAGTTCGAGTTATAACTCGAAATTAGCTTAATTTCGAGTTGTAACTCGAAATTAAGCTTAGTGTTAATTTCGAGTTACAACACGAAATTAAGAAAAAAATATCGCATGTCCATTCTACGCCTTCGTAGAAAATGAAAGAAATTTAAAAAAAATATGAAAGAACTGAAAAATTAGCAGTCCTTATCGTGTGTTATGTTTTCGACTCGCAACTGTCATTTATTGATTTGTTATAAACATTTAAATAACAAAAATAGCTATTTATGATACAAGTTCGTAAAGTAGTGATAGTCCGATTTCAATTTCTAAAACAGATTTTGAAAGTAAAAGTACAGTACCACAAAACGTATATTCTCATTTTGCGCTAAAATGCTGCAAAATGGGTGAAAAATGCAGGCAAACATGACTGAAAACGGCCGAGTTCATATGAGAAGGGTCAAACCTATTTCTTGAAAAAGGTCGGAGTTATACATTTTTTTAAAATTGAAAAATTATCCGGTTTTTCCGGTTTTCCTCCGTTATTAATGATCCGACAGGGTCGTAAAAAATCTCATTTTGTTCGTATTTCAATTATCTACAATTCTTTTCATTGGAGCAACCAAATTGCTCTATAAGTTTTCATTTTATAAGCAAAACAATTTTAAAAAACACGTTTTTTATTATTTAAATGTTTATAACAAATTAATAAATGACAGTTGCGAGTCGAAAACACAACAGAATATAACTACGGACTATCTTTCATGTAATCGCACAGTCGGTTTTCTACTAGTATTTTTGTTAGGAAAATATGCTTTATTGATTGGCCAAAATTCAAATATTTGGTAAGCAAATACCTGACTAAATGATGCAAAATTGTAAAATTCATAATTTATCATGTTTTTTGATTAACAAACTTCAAATATCGGACAAGTAAATTAAGGCAACATTATAAAATTTGATAGATTATAATTAGAACAATTCTACTACTAGGGTTTTTCTTCCTCCAGAAGATGTTTACTCGATGACGATACACTTGTGGAGGTGTTGAAAATAGTTTGATGTTAGGCCCCAAAAAGTGTAGTGCAAATGGAAAGGACCCCGTACAAAAGCATAGGAAAATGGCCCACAGTGGGATTTGCCTGAAATTCACATATGTTATTGGTATTGAGTTTTTGATCAAATGTTCTCATGGGCCCAATCCCCTAATACCAATAGCCACGTTTTATTGACCACTAGAGTTTACATCTACTATAGAGAAGTAGAGTTCCATAAAAACGTAATTTCAGGGTTTCCAATAGAAGTCAGATAATTCCAAAATTTCCTACTTAAATCTTTGTAAAAAGTTTGGAAATTAGTTTTGTTTACTATGAATAATGATATATTCAATATGAATAATTTTCTTACATTAACAACTACCACAGCCCAAGGCAATGGAAGAAGGCGCGAGCAGTATTATATCTATTCGAAGATTCGATCTAGGCGGGAATGTTTCAAGTACAATAATAATCTCATCTGAGATTATTATTGCACTTGAATTCACATATTATGTTCCTTGAATAATTTTCATTCAGAAAACTTGTTCAGAACATAAAAATTATAATGAAGTGATTCACACCTTCCACTTTCAAGGCCTCTTTGAGTGAACTAGCAAATAAGCCGGAATAATCTTTAGAAAATAGGAGCATATTCAAAGGTTGGGAACAAAATAGGATTTCTCTCTATTCGTCATACATAAATCGATGTTTTTGAACTTACGCTATACTTTCGGGGTCATCATCTTCTTTTTTGGTATCTATTTGTATATTTTTAGGATATGATTTTAAAATGGAGGTACAACAGAGGTTTTCAATGAATTGAGAATCAATATAAACCCACCTTTTTTATTATATAAATAAAACTCGTTGTTCAGCCTATACATATTTGAACATTTTAATCTATAACTTTTATTACGTCCATAACACTCATATTCATTTTAACTAGAGGCTGTTCTCTAACAAAATCGTTTTAATGTCAGTAAATGAAGTTTTTTGAGCCTCAAAATATAACCAAACTGAAATATCATCAATGCCAATATCTGCTACGATTTAGGAATTTTCCTTTTTCAACCAATTATCTACTTTTGCTACCTTCAAATTCGACCGTAGTGAAAGTAGAAAAAGTAGATATACTTGATATAAAAAAAACAGCTATGTCAAATTTTACTTCTACGAGTAGAACATTTCTGCCTACAATAAAACGCTCCAAATAATGATTTAGCTTACAGGGCCGTATTTAGTATAGGTGCCAAATAAACAATGAGATTTTTCTCAAGTCCATGATTTTTGTATTTCCTATTAGAATTTAATTGAATAAGAAATATTGCATGATTTCAGAATTTGTCTTTTATCACCACTCCTCTGTGAAACATGTTTTGCCTACAGTATTTAGTAAAACTGTATGTGCCAAGTGATCCACAGAAAACTGAATTAAAATGGTTTTGTTGTAACTTTCTTATTTCTTGATCTATGTCAGTAGTTGATGGCTCGGTTGATGGATGAATGTAGCTTTTTTGTGTACATAACAAAAGTGGTCGCCAAGTTAATATCCAAGATGGTCGGCCAAACCTATAAACCATATAGGACTTATCTTGTAGCATTTTGAGAAATATAATAACAGGAAAAAATAAAAACTACAACGGTTTGATTGTTAAAATCCGTCATTTACTGAATTATCTAATTCTTTAATTAAAAGTGAAAAAAAAGTAACCAGCTGTCGCCCCCTTACGAACGGCAGCCCTCATGCATATAGTTTATTGAATACATACTTGATATTTTTCTCTCCTTCTGAATCGTGAATACACTCTATAACTAACAAATCCAGGTTCATTCATTTTTTTAAATGTATTGAACCCTATGACATTATTACCCTAACAGATAGTAGAGTTATATTTATATTATAGAGTTAGATAATTCAAAGAGAAAATGACCAAATTGAACCATCAAAACGTTGTAGTTCTTATTTTTTCCTGTTACTTTCTTTCTTAAAAAGCTACAAGATAAGTCCTACATAAAGTTTATAGGTTAAGCCGGCCATCTTGGATATTAAGATGGCGACCACTTTTGTTTTTTACACAAAGAAAGCTACATTCATCTATCAAACGAGTCATCAACCACTGACAGATCAAGAAATAAAAAAGTTATAACAAAATCAATTTGATTCAGTTTTTTGTGGATCACTTGGAAAATACAGTTTTACTAAATACGGTCCTGTAGGGCAAAATATGTTTCACAGAGGACTTGTGCTAAAAGACAAATGCTTAGATTTTGTAATATTTTTAATTTTATTAAAATTTAATAAGAAATAAAAAATTATGGAGAAAAAAGTGTCATGGTTTATCTATATAATAAATACGACCCTGAGAGCTAAATCATTGGTCTTAGAGGATTGGGCCCGTGAGAACATTTGATCAGAAACCCAATACCAATAACATATGTAAATTTCAGGCAGATCCCACTGTGGGCCAATTTCCTATGCTATTGTGCGGGGTCCTTTGATCAAATATTGAATGTATATCTGCTGTATTATAGCTATACCATAGTAAAAATTTTAATACAATGGCAATGGCTGTGGCCTACTTTAGCGCATTGGCAAGTGCAGCCCTGTAATAGTTATTTACGTTTAAGTTCGGTAAATCGAAACGAGTACTTGAAAAAGTTTATCGGACTTGTGGTGACGTACAACATTTCATTTCACGAATAAATGGTTGGCTTTTAGAAGATTTGATACTTTGATAACATCTATTGGATAAAGCAGAAAATGTTTAATGGACTAGTCCGGTAAACTGCTTTATTACGGTACTCAATATCGTAAAAAGTTATTTTCCCAACTTAAATCAAGTACGTAAAAGTGTGTTTTACGATGCAGAGGGACCAGACCAGAAGTGTGTGGAAGAAAATAAAATTAGGATAAGGAAAAAATATATAGATAAAAGAGGGGCGAGGAGAGGGGTACACAGGGCTCACCGAAATCGCTGTGGTAGCGAAGAAAGAAATCCCCCTAGCCGCTAACAAAGTTATACAGGCAGAGGATAAAATTAGGTGGAAAAAGACGATCTCGCTAGTGGGAAGAGGAAAGGATGATATTTCCCCCAGAAAGCCTGGTCTGTCTTACAGACGGGTCCAAACTGGAGGAAGGACCAGCCGGAGCAGGAGTTCACTTTGAAAACGGAGAGAAAAGAGCCTATGCGCTAGGTTCTTTAACAACAGTTTTCCAAGCAGAGGTGTATGCCATCCTTGAGGTGACCAGAATGGAAGAGGTGAGGTCCGGCCCAGAGAGACATGTATATGTCTGCTCGGACAGTCAGGCCGCCATCAGAGCTCTGAATGCAACCAGATCCAGATCAATCTTGGTTCAGGAGTGCAGAGATGCCCTGGAGAGACTTAAAAGGAATTGAAGGCAACGAGCAGGCGTACCAGCTAGCCAAGCAAGGAGCCGGACAACCCTACTATGGTCCCGAACCTGCACTCGGCATAACAAGGAGACAAGTAACAACGGCACTGAATGAGTGGGCCGTTGATACATTAGGAAAATAGTGGAGAGGGATAGACGGCTGCAGGCAGTCAAAGCAAAAGTTCAATTGACTGTGTGTGAAACGATTCTTTGAAAACAAAAAAGTTGTAATTTTTTTCAGGGTTGCCTGTTTAAAAAATTCCACAAAGCGATTTTGCTGAGTCGAAAACTGGGGCTTTCGTTAACGAACTATCTTATAAAAATTAGTATAGGCCATTTACGTCTTTTATTTTGTGATGGAAAAGCCTCTATGATGTTTGTGCTAGTGACATGGTTGAAAAATTAGCATACGCACAAAAGAATGACCGTAAAACTCACATTTTTTCTTAAGGCTATGAAGCCTCATTAGAGAAATCAATTCGGTTCAATATTCAATAATTTGATTTAAAGGTTGGTTGATAACACTTCTTCCTGATATGTTCGTAGAATCAATTTATTCCTTCGTTCTATTATTGAAAATTGTTCTATTTATTGTGTTTGGCATTAATGCCATCAATAGGGATATGCATATTTTTTTTATTTGTTTAATAAATTTTTTACTCCGTTACAACATAGTAAAAAATATAAGTACGGTTGAAAGTCTTGGAATTAATTTTTAAAATAATATATAAAACACCGATTGAATTTGACCTATTTGAACGCCTCCAATTGCGCTATCAGTGTTGTTCTTCTTCAGTGTCGTTCGTTGAGACGAACTCTCATTGCTCTACTTGCTTGAAGTTGATATTTTATAAAAGAGTAAGACAAATGCAGTACCAGTGTTAGAGAGAGATGAACATATGCGAAAGTGATCTCGATCCACCCAGAGCAGTCTTCAATGAACAAGCCTTTCTATGGTTATGGCCATTGACACTACTGACAGTTATTAATTAGGTTAGGGTTTTGCAGTTTTAATCGCTATTACGATAATGGAAAATGCTAAAAAACCATTTTATAGGTATTGTCTAGTACCGGAATGCCAAAACACAATTATAAGTACACCACGTAAAGTATTTTTTCTGTTCCAAGAAATGCGAAAATACGTAAACAATGGTGTAAGGTTATGAGAAGAGGCGAAGTATCTTCAATATCACATTTACATTGTTGTGAAGATAATTTCAATGTGAGTACATTGTATTTCGATAGTTAACATGAAGTGAATTGATCAGAAGTAAGTTTTGTATGCATAAATGTTTTGTATATACCTGCCTCACCTAAATTACAAAAGAAAAACTATCATTTGATAAACTATTAGTACTTATCAGTTCAGGTATTGTCGGATAGTGCATTGACAAAACCGCTTTCAGTCATTGCTCTTATTATGCACTTTTTGATTCAAGTTTTATGGAGTTAAATACAAACTAAATGATAAACTAATGGTTTAGGTGTAATTTCAAGACAATAATGTATATGAGGTAAATAAATCAAGTAAATTTGAATCACTTGCATTTTACCTATTACAGGGTATAGGAGCCCTGAACGTTTCATTGGGGTACATAAATTGTTGTTCATCAAAACCATGCTTTGCTCTGCTAGTGATAGTCTGCTGCCATTAATTTTATTGAAATGAAGGAAAATCAGAACAATCCACAAACATCGTCAATTTTTGTGTATAAAATGGGATGAACTGACAGCAAGTTTTTAACAAGAAATTGATGGTGGACCATATAAAATTATTACAAGGGTTACAAGACTATTAAAATATCGCACACGTATTATTTCTAAAGTGACACAACTCAAAAAAAAAAAACAGCAGAAACGACTTCGGTAGACTCCATTTTATAAAGCATCAAAAGTGTATTAATTCAACTGCGTAATATTCATCGTAATATTCGACCATAGTACAGGTATGCTACTACATTTGGTCCTATGCTTGCACATATATTTTTGCGTTTTCCGAAAAACTAACTTTTTTCAATTGTGTCACTCTAGAAATACAATGTGCGATATTCTGTTTGAAGAAGCCATTTAGATCATTTCATTCTGAATGAAGGCTTGGTTTCTGCGAAACCATGACACATATTTGATTGTTCACATCATTTGCGCCATATGACCATCCTAGTGTATTCTGATTCACTCGTAATTGTTACGGGAAAGTGTAAATTCATATAGACTCAAACTGAGCGATGCTTAACCATGTTTGCAAGGATTTTGCAATCGCAAATGTGCAGATATCTGAATGTTCAAAACTCTGTCATTCACATTGGTGAAAACTACTTGTTGTGTCAGTTATATCAACCACATATTTCAATTGAAGATATACAGAGTTAGTCAAATGTATGGACCAGCCCATTTTCTCAGTTAATATGAAGGTTATCGAAAAAAAAGTTTGGATAAAAGTTGAATGGTATTTCACTCTGCACAAATTACGTGAATTGTCTTGGGCTGGGGAATATTTGAAGGATTTTCGCCAAAAATAAGTTCTCTCAGACATTTCCGTGGAAAAATTTCGACTGGTAAAGTAATTTTATTATGTTTTACACAATCTTTGCGAATTTCATGGAAATCGGACTTATGTCCACATTCGCAAGTTTTACCAAATTGCCAAAGCCATCGAAATAACGCAGTTGCAAGCAAGACATTTGAATAAAAGCTCAGAAGTAGTCGTTGCCAAAGTCGGAAGATCACTGCAGAGCACAGCTAATTTGCAGAAATCGAAAAATAGTCGCATGTCTGGTAAAGTTACAGGAACATCAGAAAATAGTCGTCAGGTGAGTCATACACGCAGTGTATGTACAAGATGTGGAGAAATTCACAAATTTAAGTGTCCAGCACAATATGTCAAATGCAGCATCTGCAAGAAGATTGGACACTTTGCAAAATGTTGTTTTTACAATAAAAATGTTAAAATTGTAGCGATAGATGAAAGTCAAAATCTTCAGTTAGAGGATGATATGTTCATTGATGGTGGTTTGAATTTTTGCAAAAGTCAAAGTCAAAGTCAGAGTCAGAGTCAGAGTCAGAGTCAGAGTCAGAGTCAGAGTCAGAGTCAGAGTCAGAGTCAGAGTCAGAGTCAGAGCCAGAGTCAGAGTCAGAGTCAGAGTCAGAGTCAGAGTCAGAGTCAGAGTCAGAGTCAGAGTCAGAGTCAGAGTCAGAGTCAGAGTCAGAGTCAGAGTCAGAGTCAGAGTCAGAGTCAGAGTCAGAGTCAGAGTCAGAGTCAGAGTCAGAGTCAGAGTCAGAGTCAGAGTCAGAGTCAGAGTCAGAGTCAGAGTCAGAGTCAGAGTCAGAGTCAGAGTCAGAGTCAGAGTCAGAGTCAGAGTCAGAGTCAGAGTCAGAGTCAGAGTCAGAGTCAGAGTCAGAGTCAGAGTCAGAGTCAGAGTCAGAGTCAGAGTCAGAGTCAGTCAGAGTCAGAGTCAGAGTCAGAGTCAGAGTCAGAGTCAGAGTCAGAGTCAGAGTCAGAGTCAGAGTCAGAGTCAGAGTCAGAGTCAGAGTCAGAGTCAGAGTCAGAGTCAGAGTCAGAGTCAGAGTCAGAGTCAGAGTCAGAGTCAGAGTCAGAGTCAGAGTCAGAGTCAGAGTCAGAGTCAGAGTCAGAGTCAGAGTCAGAGTCAGAGTCAGAGTCAGAGTCAGAGTCAGAGTCAGAGTCAGAGTCAGAGTCAGAGTCAGAGTCAGAGTCAGAGTCAGAGTCAGAGTCAGAGTCAGAGTCAGAGTCAGAGTCAGAGTCAGAGTCAGAGTCAGAGTCAGAGTCAGAGTCAGAGTCAGAGTCAAGAAAATGAAAGTGATGATAATCCTCAAGGTGAGAATTTATCGTAAAACAGCAATTCGTTGAAGAATATAATCAACATCAATATGAAAATGAAGAAACAACGCAGGCAGATGACCTTATTTGGTCTTCACAAGTAAATCAACCCGATAGAATACCATTTACAGGTGAACCTGGTTTTAAGATAAATCCAAGCGGAAATAGTCCGTAGATTAATCAACCTGGTTGCTAATGATGATTTTTATGAACTAGTTATTTCAAACACCAATGTATATGCTATTGAAATACTTTCTCAAAGTGAATCAGCAACAAGTAGGATTGCTTGTTGGAAAGATTTAACGGTGAGCGAACCTAAAACTTTTCTTGGGCTCCTATTTCATATGGGAACAATAAAACTAAATCGCATAAATGGTTATTGGAAAACCAATTCGTTGTTTAATCTGCAAGTTTTTGCGAATTTTATGAGTCACAACAGATTCATTTTATGTTTCTTTTAAACATGAATTCCTTCCAAGAGAGGTTATCTTGTAGGATAGAAAATAGCGACTAAATTATAACTTTCAGTCGCTGATGATTCCACCACTGACTTTATGAACATCCTGTTCATATTTTCAATGAAATCAATTTTCATTTTAATTTTACGTGCCATGCGTTTTTGTGAGAATACAAAGTAGGCTGTATAAAATATCCCCAATGGTTGATTTCTCCAACGATAGAAAGGCCGCCATTTATTTTCCAAGAAAGGAAGTAACCATTGACGAATCTACAGTTTTGGCTTCAATTTAGACAATATGTTAAAGATCGGTATGAAATTGTACATTTTAACAGAATATACTGAAATTATTTAAAAGCTTATCCTCTACGCTGACTCATAAGATCGTACTGTTGAAGGAATAGATCACACAAAAGGTCGTTCTGAAATTAACGGAAACTTATTTGAGCGATAACTTTTACAATAGTGTTCATTTAACCAGGCGCTTACTTGAAGCTAGCACATACGTCACTGGCACATTGGGACAAGATAAAAAGGGCAATCCGCCAAATTTGATGTCAAAAAAATTAGAAAACATCAAGTAGCAAGTTTGTATTGTTCTGAAGGAATATGTGTTACCAAATGGAAAGAAAAACGAGAAATATGCATGATATATTCAGAATTTGGTGATCAGATGACTGTAACGGGGTCTAGAAGAGGAATGGAATTTGAAAAACCTACTATAATTGGTGACTACAATAAATATAAAGTTGGTATTGGCGAAAGAAAATAAGATCGCAGCGCCACCTATAGCAAGACTTTGAACTACGAATCACGGACAAAGGTTTTTACACGTGTTTATATGGCGTTTTGACGATCTGTACTCCTATTTTCAAACAATTTGTGAAAATTTGTGATTTCTCTAACTAAAAAGTGATTGTGTTTCTATTGAAAGACTCTAAAGAACGTTTCAGTCAGGTGATTTGAAGGAATTTCATCTCGGATTAGTTTTGAATGCTTCTGCAATTCAAGGTTGCATGGCGTTTTGATGATCTGTTCTCCTATTTTCAAACAATTTGTGAAAATTTGTGATTTCTTTAACTGAAAAGTTATTGTGTTTCTATTAAAAGACTTGAACGATAGTTTCAGTGTAGTTTACAAATATTTTACGTGTATTTTGAAGTCATGATTTGTGAGTTATTGACTGATTCATTCTGTTGATTAAGGATATTTCCATACTCGATTTCTGTTTCTGTTCGTATTTTTTTGGTTTATACTGTTGATAGACTGCCAAATATGGGAAAATACAATCCTAGTTGTTTAGTCCCAGGATGCAGGACATATGGCAAGAAGGAAAATGTGGTATATCACAAATTTCCCCCAAAAATAAAAACAAGGTTAAAAAATCACCAATTGGTTCGACCAGATTGAAGAAATTGACCAAAGGAAAGCATGGATTTTAATATCGAAGTATATGCTTGTTTGACAAAAAGACTGATGAATGAATCAGATCAATAATTGATCGCAAAAACAACCTCCAAAAACAAGTAAAACATTTGTAAACTACACTGAAATTATCGTTCAAGTCTTTTAATAGAAACACAATAACTTTTCAGTTAAAGAAATCACAAATTTTCACAAATTCTTTGAAAATAGTAGAACAGGTCATCAAAACGCCATACAACCTTGAATTGCAGAAGTATTCAAAACTAATCGGAGATGAAATACCTTTGAATCACCTTACTGAAACGTTCTTTAGAGTCGTTCAATAGAAACACAATCACTTTTTAGTTATAGAAATCACAAATTTTCACAAATTGTTTGAAAATAGGAGTACAGATCGTCAAAACGCCATATAAACACGTGTAAAGTCAAAAACCTTTGTCCGTGATTCGTAGTTCAGTCTTGCTATAGGTGGAGCTGCGATCTTATTTTCTTTCGCCATTGATTAGAGGGATCAAATGCTCAGCTACTACTGTTGTGTATACGGTGGAATAAAAAACAATGAGTCCATATTTTTCAAGTAATGCTGAATAATGCACACTTTCTCTATAATAATGGAGAGGAGAAAAAATGCCCAAAAGGTGAGAATGTAAAAACAAAAAGAAGACGCTGAAAATATTTTTTCGGCAACCATCCGGGAAGTGTTCACTTCCCGTACACTTCTTCTTTGGGAAAGTAGCACTTCCCGTACTAGGCCGGGAAGTGCTCGAATTTTAATACAAATAATAATATAAATAAGAATTAGAATGTTTCTGTTGGTTTTCTGTTTCTGTTCGAATTTCAATATATAATACAAATAAGAACTGAAATGTTCGAAATATTCAAATTTGGAATCGTTTCAACCGGTTAACAGATGGGTGAACAGAATTTGGTCTACACGTCCAAAAAAGCAAAGTACGAAAAGATTTTATATTGTCCTCAGTGCCCAAATGAATCAGGTATATGTTTCGAGAACTGTTTCAGACTGTTTCATGGAGACTTGCGTAACTAAAATTAGATTTAGATGTCTCACGTTGTTATGTTCAGTTTTGATTTTTTATTAGTTCCTTGCATTATACATTTTTGTTCTCTTTAAGATATTTTGTCAACGATTCTCACAAAAATTAAATAAATGTGGAAATCACGATAGAATCTCAACGTGCCAAGTGCGGTGAAGGCACATGGAACAAAATTTTAAACGATGTGCCACACGCCACACGCGGTCAATTTTAATTTCAATTTTAAATAAGATTCATTTTTATAATTTGCTCATACAGGGTATCCGGTAAACCTTGAACAATATTGAAACTGGTGATAGACCAGGTCATGACTGTTCAGAATATCGGAATTTCACCTCAGTAAAAATATCACCGTTTTCAAGATAATGGGCAATTTAAGAATTTCTGGAAAATTGCTACCTCACCTTGGATTTTTGAGTGCTATTTATACAAATCGAGACAAATTCAAATATCTCTGCTGCTGAAGATTACTGATGAGTGATGCTTTTAGACTTACAGAACAGTTTTTCAGCAAGTGAAAAAATGTTTCAAGAAATTAGGGTAAAATGATAGATTTGAGTTTCATCAATAAAAAAAAGGTTTGACATTATTGTCTGAAAGAAACATGACCAATTGGAAGTGGACATTCATTTCAAAAGAATGCTCATTTTGTCCAGACTCTACCATGGTATAAAACAAACTATAATTATTTTTGGAGGAAGTGATTTCCATTGAATTTAGCGTGGTTTTAATCTACGCTTCTATCAACTTTTATACTTACGCCCAAAAATAATTTCATTTCGATTATATCAAGATAAAATGTGGAAATTATTGTTAATAATGGAGAAAAGACTGCTTGGTAGCATTGAATAGTATGTCAATAAAATCAACTTTTTATGTAATTGAGCCTAATAAAATTATCGAAAGGAAATGGCGATTATCCGACATGGCACCGATTGATACGAATTCTTGTGATAAAGTCGCAATTGTCCAGATGATGTCGAAAATAAAAAAAATATATTTATCGGTCTGCAATCGCAATTTTCAACTTAAAATTTGAAATATTTCGAAAACGGTTAGACTTGGGTATAGAACATTATACACGTAACATGTTCAGAATCATGCGTAAAATCTAAAACCTAGATAATATACAGGGTGTCCTATTCAAAATAACGAAGTTGGGGTCCACTTTCGGTACAACCGGAAGTGCCACAATCTTCAAAATATTTCAGCCGGATAGCACTTATCAACAATAGTGAACTCCCAAATTTTCAAATTCGGCCCTTCTATGGTTTTCTATATACAGGCCGTTTCTTTTATCATGTGGTAACATTGCTATATTCTAAACCGTAACAGATACGAAGACGACTAAATGGGGGAAAAGGTAACTATTGTGGAGAACAGTACAATGGTCAAAGAAAATTTACAGGGAGTCTCGCCCTTCCCGAGTTATACAGGGAAAACTAAAAATGCTGTTATTTGTTTTTTACGAATAGAACTGTTATTTCTGAAAATATAAAAAAATTTATAAGGAAAGTTTTAATGTATTCCGAATGTACTATAAAAATGTAACAATGAATCTTTGATTAAACGTTTCGTGTCAACACGAACATCAACATCAACATTTCTTTTCAAATACGGACCTGTCTGTTTTAGTACAAATATTGATAAAGCGATAAAATCACAATTCAGTGGTACATCACACTTGATATTTGTATAACGTTTCATTTAAAATAACTAACATCATCAGTGACAACAATTTTTAATTACGGTGTCGTTAGGTCGTTTATGGATTCCACAAAACCTAACTCTCCGATATAAAAATTATCAGTGACGCTTTGAATAAATGTATCTATTAAAATCATGTTTACACGATAATAAAAGATATCTGTAGTTTCAGAGACGAACGATAGCAATTTACCTCGGAAATAAACTTACTTAAGAGTAGAAGAAATCAAACAAACAGAAAACAATTTATTTCATATTGAATTTTTGAGTGAAAATAAAACCAATACAGAAAATGAATTCTTCATGATAACCTACATCAAATGCTCGAATTGCCGACCTCTTTGTTGAATGCACATAAGTTGTCTGTCCATACAATTTCTGTGGCAATTTTCTAGCATGATGGGTGTAATGCTATTACATGCATCTCTTATTTTTTGTTTGAGATGGTCGATATCTGTACTAGTTGTCGAAAAAACTTTATCCTTTATGTATCCCCAGACAAAAAAATCTAAAGGAGTCAGGTCTGGGGATCGAGCTGGCCAGGCAATTGGTCCATTGTTTCCAAATCATTTTCTTGGGAATATTGCATCTAAATGTTCCCTTACTATTGCTGCATTATGGGGAGGGGCACCGTCTTGTTGAAAATATTGTATTTCATGGCGGATGTTCAGTGGAAATTCATCTAAGTAGCCATCAAACTCATTGGATGAAAAATGTAAATACATTCCACCATTCAAATGCTCGTCGTAAAAGAAAGGACCTAGTATGTTTGTTCCCAAAATTCCCAACCAAACATTTATTCCGAACCTTTCCTGGAAATTGGTTTCTCTATGTAAATGTTCATTTGTATTATTCCACCTATAATGGATGTTTCTGTTAAACCAACCATTGTTGGTGAATTTTGATTCGTCCGTCCATATTATTTTATTACAAATATTTCCAACTTCTCTATTTCTACGTCTCAACCACATCGCAAATCGTACTCTCCTTCCGTAATCCCTTTCATTGAGGTGATGAACTTTGCGTATCCTGTAGCATTTGTATTTGTTCTTTTTCAAAATATTTCTGGTAGATTTTACAGAAATCCCTAGTTCGTGGGCAATTTCTCGTAAAGAACAATCTTGATTAGAAATATTTTTGTAACTGACCAATCCTAAATTGAAAAAAAATATTTTCGTCACTTTGTTAATCTTTATGAAGTAATATTTGCCTACCTAAAACATTTATTTGGTTCCGCATACTTCCAGTAACAACACATTTTCTAGTTTTATTTCTATCAAATGCACCACAGTCTCTCAAATTTCTTTCTAATCATCTAAACATTTGAATGTTTGGAATACGACGATTTGGGTATAGCTCACCATACATATTTTTTGCCAAAAGAAGATATCTATTTGATTTTGCATAAGCAAATAGCATATCAGTCCTTTCGTCATTTGAATACATCTTTGATATGACTGAGTGTATAAACGACTGACAGTTCTTAACACGTATCAACAACTCATTTATTTGTCCTGCCATAGAAACCAAGCAAATCCTACTTGTTTAAAAATGGTAAATGAAGTGAGATGCTATTTAATTGTACCATATCACACAATAGTCGTATTTTGACCAAAAACTGATATTTTCGTTACTTCCAGGATTGAGAATTATAGAAATATTCAGTATGATAATTGATTCAGAAGAAATCAGCCTTGAAACAAGGATTTCTGTAATACAAAAATGCCCAAGAAGCAAAAATACGAATGTTCGTTGTGTTGGGGTATCTTCTTATCGAAATTATTGGGCGAAGTCTGAAGTATGCCAATAGTTGAATAGGTTTTGAAGAAATCAAAATAATTTACAAAAGAACTAACGACAGGACCGTAATTAAAAATTGTTGTCACTGAGGATGCTAGTTATTTTGAATGAAATGTTTTAAAAATATCAAGTGTGATATACCACTGAATTGTTATTTTAGCGCTTTATCAATATTTGTACTAAAATAGACAGGTCCGTATTTGAAAAAAAAAAAAGTTGATGGTGGCCGTGTTGACACGAAACGTTTAATCAAAGATTCATTGTTACATTTTTATAGTACATTTTAAATACATTAAAACTTTCCTTATAAATTTTTTTATATTTTCAGAAATAACAGTTCTATTCGTAAAAAACAAATAACAGCATTTTTGGTTTTCCCTGTATAACTCGGGAAGGGCGAGACTCCCTGTAAATTTTCTTTGACCATTGTACTGTTCTCCACAATAGTTACCTTTTCTCCCATTTAATCGTCTTCGTATCTGTTACGGTTTAGAATATAGCAATGTTACCACATGATAAAAGAAACGGCCTGTATTGATCGATGCAGTTCCCGGAGGGACGCCCTGTATAGTCCTTCAGCAAAATATGATAACTCTCAGATTTATCACTAAACATTAAGCTATACAATCAAACCCGTCTATAAAAAAACTTGAGCCTTTGAAGAAGCTGTCAGAATCTCTATAAGTCAAATAATATGAAAACATGCATACTATATTCATCTATTCGAGGGTCAACTATCCCCCCTCCTACAATCAAATCATTTCTTCTGTGTATAACCCCATATTTAAAATTCCTTCAGAAACTTTATATGGAAATTTTGAAAGCAAGTCTAATATTGGATTAGAAAAATCAGATAAAATATATAGGAATATATCTATCTCTCTCTCTCTAGGAATATATATATATATATATATATATATATATATATATATATATATATATATATATAAGAAAAATGTAGTCTTGTTTGCTGACTAGTTAGGAAATGAGTTTGCTAAATATTTCTTTCTCTTATTGTAGCATCCCTGATGATGATAATAAAGATTATCGAAAGCTTGGAATCTGTGTTATAGAGTACTCTTATTGGCCTGCTGCATATCCCATATATATATATATATATATATATATATATATATATATATATACAGGGCTATTCAAATTCGAGTCTGTGCATGGGGATTTCGATAACGGTAAGAGATAGAGGGTTGGTTAAATGGGGGCAAAGTAGCGTATTTCAGAGGTTAATTATATGGATGAAAAAAATCTGACCTAGCTTCTTCAGTTCTGGAGTTATAAAGGAAAAATCGAAAATTTCGAAATTCTTCTTTTGCCTATATCTTTTTATTTTACGAAGATTTTTTTTAAATTTTGCCACTTTGCCATAGCAACTTTTTGTAGCCTTTCCAAATATCTGAATAAAAATTATATACAGGGTATCGTATAAATTGGGCCACCCTCAACTTTTAATTTTCACATACGGACCTGTATTTTTTATTGCATTTTTTTGAATGCCAAGAGTCATGTTTCATATTGACGTAGTATTTTCATCTGAATTACAGAGTGTTTTGGAAATATTGAACTATTACCAGTAAAATTTCAAATTTTTTTTTAATTCCAGCTGTAATTAAAAAAAATATATCATAGAATAAGGTATAGAATGCATAGGATTTGGAAGAAAATCAACATTATTCGACGAAGATTGTCTTCTTCAAGAATTCATCCACATTTCAGTTCACGCAACCCATGATCAATGTGCGAAAATGTGAAAACTTATTCTTCCTAGTACGTGTATGTGCATATAATCATTGGAAAAAAATCTTCGAATGGCAATCTTCATACTTCAGACACCAATTTGGAAATATTTTATTGTTACTCACTTTTCGAACTACCTATATTTTTCAGAAAATTCATGGGCATTCTCTTGCTATATACAACAATCATGATTAAACCATTTGAGTTCTCATAGTATGCTTTGGAAAATAAATATTTAGTTCACCTCACTTGTCAATATTTTGACAGTTTCTTGGAAATTATCGTTGGTATTTGATGAAAAATCTGTTAGTACTGAAAATGGGTTTCCCCACAGAGCAGAAAAGAGATATGGTTAACGTTTTCTACAGAAATAATAGAAACATTCATCTTTCCGCTGAAAATTATTTAGATCTGTACCCTGAAAGACATCAGCCGCATCCCACATATTTCAGACTTTTGGACAGAAACCTTCGCGAATATGGATCTTTCACAAAACCAAGGAGAAAATATGGAAACAAAACTCCTATTGAGTTTCAGGAAAACATACTTCAAGCGGTAAGTAGGTAATACTGAAAAAATGTTAATTAGGCTCATCTCCATATTTCAGATCAATACAAATCAATCAAAATCAACAGTACAAATTGCTGAGGAATTGAATATGTCGCAAACTGCAGTATGGCGTACTTTAAGAAAAAACAGATTCAAATGCTATAAAGTTAAAATTGTTCATAAATTGTATCCAGGAGACGCCGAAAGATGGCAAAATTTTTGTAATTGGATGTTGCAAAAATTGGGCGATGACAGAAACTTTTTGAATAGTATTATTTGGTCGGATGAAACTCGTTTCACAAATTGTGGTGTTTTCAACAGGAACAACGAGCATGTTTGGTCACAAACCAATGAACATAATTTTAGAGAAGTGAGACCTCAAGTGCGGTTTGGTCTAAATGTATGGGCTGGAATTTTGAAGGATCGAGTTCTAGGTCCGTACATCTATGCCGGGACGCTCAATGGCGAACGTTATCTAGACTTCCTCAGACAAACTTTCAGTGAATATCTCGATGATATTCCCATTGCTAATTTAAATCGGTTGTGGTTTCAACACGATGGAGCTCGTCCACACTGCACAAGAGACATTAATCAATTTTTACAAGAAACATTTCAAGACAGATGGATAGCAAATAATGGGCCTATAAGATGGCCTGCAAGATCCCCTGATCTCAGTGTACTTGACTTTTTTTTATGGGGTACACTAAAAAATAGAATATATCAAAACGAAATTGAAAATATAGAAGATTTAAGAATTAAAATCATGAACGCTTTCGCATCACTACAGCGAAGAGATATTTTCAGAGCAAATAATAACTTAAAAAAACGACTCCGTAAATGTCTGGAACGAGAAGGTCGTCAATTTGAACATTTATTTTGATTATGATTACTTATAATGGCTGTTATTTCAATTCTTGATAATAATTAAACAAGTTCTTGTGTGATTAGTTATAAAATATGAAAAGCTATGTATATGATCAAATACAATGTTATGTTTGTGACAGATTATGTTTGTGAGTTCTCAGCAGAAACAGTTACATACAACAGATCTTCTTCGTACCTACTGAGGTCAATCGACAAGGGGATGAATAATTATTCTACTAGTGCTACATTATAGTAAAGAAAAATGTCTCTTGGAATTGTTGATTTTATTTTATTGTTATTCCGAACAAGTAGTGAGACTAGATAATCTGAAAATTCTGAAATTGATTATTCTTAAAGAACAAATTTGTCTGACTCACCTCTCATTCTCTGATATTATTCAATTAGAGTTGTATGGAATAAAAAAATGTTGAAATTTTACTGGTAATAGTTCAATATTTCCAAAACACTCTCTAATTCAGATGAAAATACTACGTCAATATGAAACATGACTCTTGGCATTCAAAAAAATGCAATAAAAAATACAGGTCCGTATTTGAAAATTAAAAGTTGAGGGTGGCCCAATTTATACGATACCCTGTATATAATTTTTATTCAGATATTTGGAAAGGCTACAAAAAGTTGCTATGGCAAAGTGGCAAAATTTAAAAAAAATCTTCGTAAAATAAAAAGATATAGGCAAAAGAAGAATTTCGAAATTTTCGATTTTTTCTGTATAACTCCAGAACTGAAGAAGCTAGGTCAGATTTTTTTCATCCATATAATTAACCTCTGAAATACGCTACTTTGCCCCCATTTAACCAACCCTCTATCTCTTACCGTTATCGAAATCCCCATGCATACATAGACTCGAATTTGAATAGCCCTGTATATATCCGCGGGGATAGTTCGAACGGAGAGCGCCGGTTCACCGATATCTGAAGCCAAGCAATGCTATGCGTGGCCGTGGTTTGGATGGGTGACCTACGGACCTCCTTCCGATATTCTCTTCGGATCGTGCTAGGAATCGCACGTAAAAAGGTAAGACCTCGTGAATCCTTGACTCGCACAAGTTTCGACTTTTGAGGGCTGCCGTTCGTAAGGGGACGACAGCTGGTTAACGGAAAAAACAATTTTAACAACAATTAACTCAAAATTTTTAGACATAGGTACTTAATAAAAATTGGCCAAATTACAAAATGATTTTCACCGATGCGCGATGGTTCAAAAACTGCGGAAAAAGTCTCATTTGGAATATTCATCCCTCATAAAAATTTGTCAAAAAGTGGAGTGATTCATTCGAAATCCTCTATTCTGACAGCAGAATTAACAGCAATATTCTTTGCATTACTTTTAGACCGGGGGATAGTGACAGATTTTGGGACACGATTTTAGTCAGTATACCTTTTGGAGGACAATATTGTCCGTATATTCTCGTGATAATAATGCATGAATCAAAGGGTCGTCGTATGTTCTTCATATTGAAAAATAATAATGGAAACGAAAAAGCGGATCAACTTGCAAAAAATGCAGGGTGTCCGGTAAACCTTGTACAATATTGAAACTGATGATAGACCAGGTCGTGTCTTTTCAGAATATCGGAATTTCACCTTAGTAAAAGTATCACCGTTTTCGAGATAATGGGCATTTTAAGAATTTCTGGAAAATCGCTACCTCACCTTAGATTTTTGAGTGCCATGTATACAAATTGAGACAAATTCAAATATCTGTGCTGGTGAAGATTACTGATGAGCGATGCTTTTAGACGTAAAGAACAGTTTTTTTGAAAGTGAAAAAAAAAATTCAAGAAATGAGGGTAAAATGACAGATTTGAGTTTCATCAATTTAAAAAAAAAGTTTGACTTTATTGTCTGAAAGAAACATAACCAATTGGTAGTGGACATTCAATTCAAAAGAATGCTCATTTTGTCCAAACTCTACCATGGAATTGAACAAACTATAATTATTTTTGAAGGAAGTGATTTCCATTGAATTTAGCGTGGTTTTATTCTACGCTTCTATCAACTTTTATTAATAATGAAGAAAAGACTGCTTGGTAGCATTGAATAGTATGTCAATAATATCAACTTTTTATGTAATTGAGCCTAATAAAATTATAGAAAGGAAATGTCGATTATCCGACAAGGCACCGATTAATACGAATTCTTGTGAAAAGTCGCAATTGTCCAACATCCAGATTCCAACGAAGTTCCAGCGAAGGGTGTAACCAAATAAGTGCAAAATTTTTTAGTTGTCGAAAATTAAAAACTTTTCTAACTCCTGTGTTATGTCCGTTAAAGCAATAGTTTCCTAATGAAAAAATAAAATACAGCATTGTGCAGGAACGGATCTTCTGAAAATAGAATTGAGAAAATCTAGTAGGTGTTTGTCACATTTTGTTTGAACAACTTGTGACTTCTGTCATAGTTTTTTGAAATTATTCGGCTAGTTTCATTCAGTGCTATTCATTTCTTTGTCATGCCGTACACACGTTATACTCCTTGAGAATATGCACATATGCACTACATTTATGGTGAATGTGGAGGTAGTGCTACTACTGCAGCAGCGCTTTATGCAGAACTATATCCGATTGCACAATGCCGCTCAGAGAATCGCTGATTTGGGGGCTATAACCTGTAACGCATTTGAAAAGGTTCAACTTGAAAAGATGTCTTCTCTGCGTACGAGTGGATGGAAACTAAAATTTTTGTAATATTATTTAGTGCGATGTTGAATAATCGTTATTGTGGTTTATAGTGTATGTTGATTCAGAAAAACGTTGAATTATTATTTACCTCTTCACATCTCATTGAATGCTTCTAAGCAGTTGATTCGTTATTACTCATAATTATTAAATCATTTCATCTTGATAGGGTGAAAATAAAAGACATTACTGACAAAGTCTAATGGAGTTGATTTTAGCTCACAATAACATCACACTCCAATATAATCGAAATTCTACTCCTTAAAAATAATTATCGTATGTTTTATACCATGGTAGAATCTGGACAAAATGGGCATTCTTTTGTAATGAATATCCACTTCCACTCGGTTGTTTTTTTTCAAACAATAATGTCAAACTGTTGTTAAAAAAATTGATGAAACACAAATCGGGCATTTTACCCTCATTTCTTGAAAAATTGTTCTGTACGTCTGAAAACATCACTCATCAGTAATCATCTGCAGCAAAGATATTTAAATCGGTCTCAATTTGTAGACATGGCACTCAAAAGTCCAAGGCGAGGTAGTGATTTTCCAGAAATTTAAGAAATACTCCTTATCTCGAAAACGGTGAGATTTTTACTGAGGTGAAATTCCGATATTTTGAACAGTTATGACCTGGTCTATCACCAGTTTCAATATTGTACAAGGTGTACCGGACACCCTGTATAGATATAATCTAATAGGGATCGATGAAAATATCAAAATATTTTACAAAGATCTAACCGGCATACAGGTATTACGTGAAAATTTTACCACAGACGAATGTGTTAATTGGAAAATAGAAAATTACTCTAAAACAGAAGCATTAGTTGATTAGTAGATGGGAAGAAATCGTTTATCAATGAGATAAATTTCGAATAAAATTTTGAATTTTTTGTTGAAATTCTGGAAGTGGAGAACAAAATTATATTATGAGTTACATCTTACATGTGGGAAATCAATCCTAAAAAAAATCACAGATCCGTTTGATACACATTTGTTGACCGACACCTTACATGGTTAAAATCATCACAAACAGGATTTACCTTGAAACACATTTTGATGCACTTGAATTACGAACGTCGAGATTAATACTGGCTTATTGTGCAAACTTTTCCTTTTATATAGAGACTTCGTTACAAATGAATACTTATTTCATTTATTTTCTAAATTTCCTGCAAGTTCTCTGACACTGTGGTTTTGATTTCTTGCACTAGAACTTTAATTGATTTGTAAAAAACAACGACTAATCGGTCTGTCGGTTTTCTAGAAGTTTGCCAATAATACGACGACGTTATGCATCATTGGTTCATACGAACAGAAAATAATTATTGAATGAATTGCCGACAATAACTCAAACTTTTCAACTGTTTTATGAGTATTTCAGAGAACAAAAACGAACTGTCACTAAGTAATTGTTGAACACTTTTATCGTTATATATTACTTTCATCGGCTATTGTAAAACATTCCGGAAATAAAAATACTTCCCACACGGAAAACAAATTTGTGTTCGACACTACGATCACTCAACCATGGACTCGAAGAAAGCTGTGAACAGGTGAATGATTACGCAAAAAGCATGAAATGTCGTAGTATCCGTAACCCACCACTTGAAGAAAAAAAAAAACGCGTTTGTTTATTTGAACGTCGTTTTCTATTCTGTTATTCCTGCTATACTTACAATGACCTACAATAAAATAGTACGGAGACTGGGTATCTATTGGAAAGAACATGGCACTGGATATACAGTGAGTCCAAGATAAGGTTGTCCACTTGTAACCTCATAAATTTTCAATTTACAAATTTGGAATAAATCCTGATTTTAAATTATGGAAAGTTAACACTTAGGCTGATAGGCTGCTCAGATCGATACGGTGAGGGTGTGGATAAGTTTCAACTACTGATTGCTCAATAGCGTACTACAGAGATTTTTTAACTATTGAACAAATAGGGCACCAGTTGACCTGACTAGTTCAGATAATCTGGGCGCCAGGTTGTAAAAGACAAAACCGAAGATAGGAGATATTTGTATCTAGCTTGATTGTGAAGGCAGAATAAATATGCAAAGAAACAATTGACAACTTTATTTCCAAAAAACTTTATAAAAGCTGAAGGCTACAAAATTAACAAGCTGAAGGCTACAAAATTAACAAGCTGAAGGCTACAAAATTAACAAGCTGAAGGCTACAAAATTAACAAGCTGAAGGCTACAAAATTCAGAATATTTACACTTTTGAATACAAATCTGATTCAACCGAAGATGGTCCTGTTTGATAATACCTGGAGGCTGGGTTAGCGTCGATGATCCCTACGACGAGTTGTTGTTGGATCGTCTTTGGCTTAGTCTGTCAGAGACTTGGTGGTTGTCTCGTATGGACTTCGACCTTACTAGTTATGGTTGGTCTTCACGAAGATTGCCCGTTGACTTGGCTTGACTGAGAATTGAGCCCTCGGATCTGTGTTTGACAACTATGGGATCTCCTAGTGGTACCAGTCCTTCATCCAATGTATGGTTTCCTCGAAGACATGAGAAGCAGACGAAAGGAATCAGATTTGATAGTTACAATATGGTGGGGGACAAGGATATCCTTAATACCGCAAGATTATATTCTGAATTTTATGAAAAAACAAAATTTCAACACTTGAAATATGATTGGGAAAACTACTCAAACATTCAACTCAGAATGCTCAATATAGTTAAATAAATATCAATAAAAAAAATAACTATTCTCCAAATAAATGGAAATAATAGTTGTGAAGCTATTTAAAGTTGATAATTAATATTTGTAGATGAAATATTTAAAAGAAAAACATTGAAAATCCTTCCAAGGAATTATTACAGTATAATAACAGAAGATAAAGAAATATCCTTGATAAATTGTTAATTTACCAGAAATGTATGTACCAGAAGGGTAATAATGATAAATAATTTAATGTACCATAAGAGTACTAGATAACAATACTTATAAATGATAATTACACCCTTTCGAAAAGAAAGGAGAGAAACAGTAATATAGAGATATAAAGAAAGAATTGAAGGTGATAAGTCCTTCGCAAAGATTGAATACTTATTCTGAATTCAAAGAAACTACGCTCTATGGTTTCTGACTTTCAAATATGTAAGAGAAAGAAAGATAAAGTAGGTGGCAAGTCCTACATAAAACTATGCTCGATAAGTGAAGGTTTGTGCACGTTTGGTTGACTAAAAGGAAACAATACCTGGTAGACCTTGAAGATACCTAATCTACAGATATCTGATTGAGTACGATTGTAATTAACAAACAATTGAACCAAGAGACGATACCCTTGTCTACGAAGCAGAAATAAGTGCTTTCGTCTACAAAGGCAGAATCGTGGTTGAGTGTGGTGCAACTCCACAGGCCAGAGAACAAACTCTGTCAAGCTTGCATTTATTTCTCAAAGATAATAACTGAACAAGCAGTATAGAAAGAAATGCTCACCTGAAGAATTGTTCTGACAACGTTCCGCCTGGAAGTCACAAGCAATCAACCCACTTCTCCTCTACAAGGTTCAACTCTACCCTATCTCTTGGTGGTAATAGTATCGTCACACTGCTAGTTGATGGGAGTCATCCACAAGAAGAAATTACCACTTATCTGGTACCTGAAATTTGACAGAGCGTAGAAACTGAATCAGCAAATACAACTCTAACCTCTCTACAGGTACACTGTCTTCCAAAAATCAATTAGGACAAAAATATGTTATTGAATAATTTATTTATTGAGTCCTGAAGTTATTAAAAGCCTCTAAATTTAATACTATGTAGCGATTACTTAAATAAATGGAAAAATAGGATTTTTAACCTCTAAAAGTGAAAATATATGAAATTTACTTTTAATATGAAAAGACCAAAAATATGATATTAAAAAGTCGGACTAGGACCTCTAAATTACGAAAACACATTTGAAATTGATCGATGGCTAATAGAACACAATGGAATAATCAAAAATATTTCTTCAAACCATGCAGTATGGCGTTACCAAAATCATGCAAATACACTTTGATAAAGCGATCTCATGCTAATTAAGCACTATTATTTAAATAAAAAAAACAATATACTCAACCAGAACTAATATCTGTTAAATCCAATAGAGATATTATAAACAATTTAAGATGGCCTACCAGAAAATGTATTCCAAGTTCAATCAAACAAACCCACAACCTTTCGCTAACGATGTCGGAAATCAAGAGCACAATTCCCCGCATTGCACGTCCGAAACCCATATTTTTGCCCTTCGCGCAAGACCAACCGATCCTCGATCTCATTCGCCCTTCGAACTAGCAGTGACTTAGCAGTGGCGTAGCGGTTAGATGGGATAAAGTTCTGAATTAATATGGTTGATATCGGAGTATACATGTTGGTGTATTTGTGATGACAGATGAATGAAAGTATAATTATAAGAGTAGGCTAGTGTATAACATAGTTGACAATTCCTAACCCATTTAATAAGATTATTTGAATGGAATTGTTAAAATTATTTGAATGAAACGAATTATCGTTACACACTATGGGGATATCCGAAACGGTAATAGATAAAGTTTTGGTTTAATGGGAAAAAAGTTGCCTAACAATACATCTATACAGGGGGTCCCTCCAGGAACTGCATCGATCAATATATTGCAAACCATAGGTGGGCCGAATTTGAAAATTTGGGAGTTCACTATTATTGATAAGTGCTATCCGGCTAAAATATTTGAAAGATTGTGGCACTTCCGGTTCTACTGGAAGTGGACCTCAACTTCGTTATTTTGAATGGGACACCCTGTATATTCCCAAGGTTTTAGATTTTACGCATAATTCTGGACAAGTCTAATATATAATGTCCTATACCCAAGTCTAACCGTTTTCGAAATATTTCAAATTTTAAGTTGAAAATGGCGTTTGCAGAACGAAAAATATTTTTTTTATTTCTGGACATGATCATGTATTTTCGATTGTGTATCGATTTATTCGTAGGAGAGCACCCAGTTCAGTAGAATTTCGATATCAATTCGATTAGAGTTAGTAGTAGTAGTAGTAGAAGTAGTAGTTTTTTTTCTGTGGATTGGAAAAATCTTCATAAAAACACCCGGTGGCCCGTCCCGGGTAGTGTCAGATTTTTACTGACTAAAAAACCACTCAGAGGCTATAGTCGGTATTCTTTGGAACCGCCCACGGAACATTACTTCATAGAAGACAGCCTAGATGATATTGTGAGCTCATAACCTATGTTTGTCTTTCTTTCCTTTTTGTGGACTCAATTATCATGGCCATTCTGCTTATTGCCTTCCAGTTTTCTTCGGATCTCAGCATCTTCCCAATCATGTTATCTGGCGTTAGTTCCCCAGTTTGTCTTTCTGTCTCGGTCCTTATTTCGGCCCATCTCACGCATTCGAAAAAGGTATGTTCCACATTATCTTCTATTCCACAGTATCTGCATTCACTCTCGTTTATAATCCTGAATCTGTTCAGGTAGGCCTGAAAATCTCCGTGTCCTGTGAGAATCTGTGTTAGATAGAAGTTCACATCCCCCCATTTTCTCTCCACCCATGCTTTCACGTCCCTTATGAGTCTTCTGCTCCACACTGCCTTGCCGTCATCCATGTCCCATTCTTCTTGCCACAATGCCATTATGCCAGCCCTTGCATCATCCCGCGTAGTCCCGTTTAGTAATCTTGTCCTCTCTTCCACCAGGAGGTTTATAGGTGGTGTTCTAGCTACTAATGCCTTCGTCGAGGTTGTCCTATATGCACTGGCTATTCTGATTGCCACTTTCCGCTATACTCCGAGTAGTATGGTTTTATAGATATTCTTCTTCATGGCTCTTTCCCATATGGTCGCCCCGTATAGCATTATGGACTGAACCACTGTGCATAGCAAGATGCATATAACTCCTGGTGCGTTTACTGATTCGCTTTTGTTTCAACCAAAGTTCTTGATCCTGTAATTGCGTCAATAGAGTTTGTTCCATTCGTCAATGGATGACGCTTAAGTCGAATATAGTGGAGTTTCCAACAATCCAAAGTGCCTACTAGATAAATTTTTTGAGTTTTTGAGGTTATATGTCAATTACATTGCATATTAGGCTATCCAAGATGCTGTCAAACTAAAATCAAGATGGCCGCCTGAAGGCACACATTGTATTTGTTATTGTTTGAACGAGACGATTATTGTTAATTTTCATCTATTGGAGTGAAATTTTTGTATGAAACCTTGCCGAATAAAAAACATGCCTACAAAGTGTTATGTTGTAAATTGTGGAAGCCGTGGAGATCGCGACTTAGTGAAGTTTTTAAAAATTCCTAGCTAGCTACATTTTGATAATGTGGTATATTAAATCAAAGACTAGATAGATAGATGTTTATTAAGTAGGATACCCTAATATACATAGTTCCATATGTTACAAAATAACAAATTAGTAGGTAAAAATATGTAACAAGTGAAAATAATTTACTTTGCGATATCTGACACTCGGTGTGTAAAAAAACGACCAATCCAATGAAGATTTGAAAATAAAAATAGATAAATGTGTACGCAATCATATATTACAAATAATAGTGTTGAGGAAACAGTCATAACTTCATGCACTGAGAACCAATCCAGGGGTTTTTTGGTACATCGGACAGTCCTATAGGGTCCAATAGAATTTAACAGATATCATTTTCACACTGCAGCACAACTCGGCCATCCTCACCTTTTCACAAAGACACCATCTTTACTCTAAAAAATGTCTTCCTTTTATGAAACTTAGGTAGCACAACTACTTTACGAAAATTGTACGCTTTTGGGAAATCAACTATCCAGAATTATTCATCTGGGAAAATTTACTCATGAACATATATCCTTTGGGAGACCAAATCACAAAATCGCGGTATTTTCATTCAGTTAGTTTCATTATTTGTAAATGAGTTTGGTAATAATAAGCATGGTCACGTTTTAGGGTAATTGCAATTCCACCGCTTATTATAGTTGAGGTTTTTAAATTTGAATACTGCCCCATATCAATATTCCTTAATGAATATGGACACTTCACTTCCATAGCAGCCACAAGACATCGTCGCATCAGGAGAACCATCAATTTATTAAATAATCTATACTTTCAACAAAGGAATATCCATTCGCTGTGAATGCTTCATCTGAAAAATTAATTGGAAACATTAAAAAACAGTTCATAAATTACGAAAAATCAGTACCTACCTTGGCAACAACAACAGTATGTTCATCCATTTTTCTTGCTTCACAATCATGGGCAAATCCAGATATTTATAGCCTGTTAAACTTTTGTAGGCCTTCATTGGCTTTCTTGTTTATGAGTCAACAGCAGATATGTAATAATGTCGAATGCCGTTACTGTTGTGAAAAGATCTAGAGATATGTCCATTTCACAAGGAGTGAAAGTAAAAGGATCCATGCACTTTATCACTCTCCTTTTGTCTGTATAGATCGATGCAGTGTCTTTGTTTACTCGTTCTAATGATAATAAATAAATCACTTTTAGTTAAAACAGCCATAATAACATTTCAAATCACAACTAAACAAAACTATTAGCAGTAGAAGCTAGTGCCAAACACAAACACATGTGTGCCTACAGCCGGCCATTTTTAAAGAGCCGTGGTCACGTGTTCTGGATAGCCTAATTGGCATTTATCGTGTGATTTTTCTGTTCTTTTAATACTTTTCGCTCAGTTCGGTAGTTTTGCGACGTTTTTAGTTGTTGGGTTATTGTTATTTATTTGTTCTTGTGTTTTTCTGTCATTCGTAAAAGTTAGGGTAGTGTATAGCATTTTTTTGTGAGTCTCGACTTCGACATGACAATCATGACATGGTTCAATTTGAGGTTATGTCGATGACGCAGCATGCGTTTGTCAAAACGACATGTCAAGTCATCATGATCGGTAATGATTTGCCTGCCATCTATGTTAAAATTGAGTAAACTCTCTTGACGCAATAAAAATGTCATGAATCAAGCAGGCCGTACATCAACAGTTTTGGATGACAATTTCACAGCTATAAGTAATTCCACCAGGAGTTATATGCATCTTGGTGCATAGTATCCTTCTCGTACCTTCTCGAGGGCCTCCAACATTGGGAACCAGCCTACTGATGTTTCCTAGTTCCTTTGTAGCTTTTTCAGCTGTCATTCTGATATGGTGACCTATTCTCAGATTCCTATCGAGGTGTACACCCAGATACTTGATGCTTTCCTGGCTCTCCACGGTTACGTTTTCAACTCTGACCCTGATGGATTTTATCGTTCTTCCGCCTGCTAGAATAACTACCTCCGTTTTCTCAGGCGCAAGGCTCAGCTTCTTTGCTTTGAGGCATCTTATAACTTTTGTTATCACTGAATTTGAAGTTTCTTCTGAGTCTTCAGCAGTCTTTCCTACCACTATTATTCCTAGGTCATCTGCATACCCGACAAGTGTGACTACGAGGTACTGGTATTTTCAGAACCCCGCCGTAGTATATATTCCAGAGGGTTGGACCCAGGACAGATCCTTGTGGTACTCCACATGTTATCTCCATCACACTCTTTGTTCCGACTAAAAGTCTTCTTTCTTCTAGGTATCATATTGTAGAGATAGAGGCCAACCATCTCCTCCTTAGTTCCTGTAGTATCCCTTCCCATGGAGCTGAGTTGAAAGCGTTTCGGACGTCCACCGTTACCATTGCGCATCGTTTCCTGCCTACTCTCTCATTTGCTTCATCTGCGATGTCTTGGACTTTTTTAAGTGCACCAATGGTTGATGTTCCTTCCCGGAATCCATGCTGTTCTTCGGCTAGGCCCCCCGTCCTTTGTATCTCTTTCTTCAATCTTATAAGTACCAACTGCTCTAGCAGTTTCCCTAGACCGTTTAATATGCAGATAGGTCTATACGCCTAATTTGTCTGCCGGGTTTCACTTTCTCAATTAGGGTTAATCTTGCCACCTTCAGCTCTTTCGGAAATTTCCCTTTGACCAGGCATTTTTCTACATGATCCCTTACGATGACCTTTATTACTTCAGGAGCTATCCCGTCTGGTCCTGGAGCCTTTTTTTCTCTTATTCTGTTTGCTGCTTCTACAAGTTCTTCCCTAGTATATAGTGGTATTTCGGGCACATTACTTGGTAGCCTGTCCCATCTCCCTACGTTGTGTGTTGGAAACAATTCATTGGCAACGTCTAGTTGCTGCTCATCAGTTAGTCCAATAGCTTGTGAAGTTTTTAACTTCTTGGTAACAATTTGATATCCTTTACCCCAAGCTCTACTTCTTCAATTAATTTTTTCCTAGAATTCTTTTTCGCTTCAAAAATTGACTTTTTTAGGGCAACTTTGCTTTTTTTGTAGTTATCTTTCGCGATAGTTTGCTGTACAAGATCATTTCTTTTGTTCGCTCTAGCAGTAGCTCTTCTATCTTTCATGCATTGTCTCCTTCTTTCTGCGACGTCCTTCGACCACCAATATACCGGTATTCTCCTGGTCACCTTTTTTGGAAAAACTCTATTACACGCCATCCCGATAATGTTAGTCAGCTCTTCTACGTCTACCTCTTCGCCTTTTGCAGTGAGTGCTCTGCCTACTTCATTGGACAGCTTTCCCATATTCCGTTTTATTATACGTCAACCAGATTTCCCAGAGGGTATACCGGGTGGCTACGGAATATCTCAGTTATTGTATGAAGTAGGTTTGTGAAATTTGGAGCGTCGATATAATGACATAAGAGCTAGAATTTGAGCATATTGACATGTCGAAGTTAACTTCCGGTCTGACCGGAAGTAACATCAACTTTCTTATTTTAAATGAAAACCCTATTTTTTTTCTTTTCGCTTTATTCAGCATTCAATTCCCTTTCTAATGACATATCACAAGTTGGTATCTAACCAGAAACTAGATCAGAAAAAAATTATTATTGAAATTCACCGAGTAGGCCGTGGAAGCAAAATGAAAGCCAAAAATTGAAAAGTTGGCTATGGAAACCATACGTCACTTGATAACAGTTGCTACTACTGTGATATTTTATTTTCATTCGTCGGCGTTATAAAAAGCCGCCAAAAAAAATATTGGAAAAATTGGGAAAAAAACAATACTCTGTAGGTCCATAACTTAAATAGGAACATACAACTTTTTCTTGCCTGTACTATACAGCATAACCATTCCTTTCTAATGATATAATAGAAAGTAATTTTTTGAAATGAAATACCAAAAAATCCAATTATTATTCTTCAAATAACGAAAAAACAGATTTATCGAAAAAAAAAATTCAAATTGATAGGATTAAAGATAAAATAAATTCAAAACAAATGTTCGAAATGCATTCCCTCAGCGTCAATACATTTATTGACTCTGGTGATATTTTCATGTAAAACGTTTCTCAACATTTGGGCCGTGATATCTTGGAAAGCTCTACGAATTTTTACTTCTAGCTCATGTAGAGTTGTAGGCTGTGTGGAATACACCCTATTTTTAAGATACCCCCATAGAAAAAAGTCGCACGGAGTAAGATCAGGTGACCTTGGTGGCCACCTGACTGGACCATGGGTTGTTATAAGTCTCTCTTGAAAGCGATTTTGAAGATAATTTCTCGCTATTCTTGAATTATGCGGAGGGGCGCCATCTTGCTGGAAGTACATTCTCTCAGTTATTTCCGCTGGTAGGTTGTTAATGAATTCCGAAATTTCATTCGTTAAAAAATTAAAGTATCTCTCTCCGGTTAGTTGGCCTTGAAAAAGAATGGGGCCAACAATATGAGTTCCAACTATTCCTGCCCAAACATTCACACCAAATCTCTCCTGGAAGCCGCCTTGTCGAAACCGGTGCTCGTTTGCTATCGCCCAGTACCTGGAACAAAAGACCGTTCACACTTTTAGCACTTTACACTTCGACCATCGACAATAATCCAAATAGAGTACAGTACCTACCTTGTATTACTCCTGTTAAATAATCCATTGTTGGTAAATCTTGACTCGTCCGTAAACAAGATATAATAGTTAAATAGGTGATTCTCAGCATTTTGTCGAAGAAACCAATTACAATATTCCAGACGCCTTTCACCGTCATTTTCATACAAATGTTGATGCAACTGATACTTGAAGGATTTCAATCGATGTTTTTTCAAAATTTTCCTAGCAGAGTCCTTACTTATAGCTAATTCGGCGCCAATCTGCCTTGAGGAAATTGTGCTATCATATTGTACTAAAGCTAATACATTAATTTCAGTTTCCTCATTAATAACAAATGCTTCTTGGTCTTTGTGAACATCAGGCTCAGTTCTTAATTTTTCTTCAAGCCACTGGAAATACCTTCTTGACGGTTGCTGCCTCCCTGTATATCGCTCTAAATACAATCGTTCAGCGGCATAAGAATTTTTAAACATTCACCATAAATGAGAAGCATGTCAATTTGTTCGGTTCGTGAATAACGGGGCATTTTTTGAATATTCCACTAACTGATTTCGATTTCCAAACCCTTTTAAAATGGCAGAATCAAAAACACTACTTCGAACGTCAAAATAATATGGATAGCAGCGTTCGTGACAGCTCTAATTTCTTTTTTGTTTCATTCCAAAATACATCTTAATCAGCCTACTTGTTAATATTTTGGTTCGAATGATTATTGCAATGGAATGATTATTCTGAATAGCACAAACATCGTCCATAGGTAGATATTAGAATATCTTTGGACGATGGCACAGACCAAGTACGTTTATGTTCCTATTTAACCTAGAACCTACAGGATATAATTTATCATTCCACATTATTTTTAATTTTATTTTTGCGTATGGCGATAATCTGTTTTGTTATTTGAAGAATAATAATTGGATTTTTCGGTATCTCAGTTCAAAAAATTATTTTCTATTATATCATTAGAAAGGAATGGTTATGCTGAATAGTACAGGCAAGAAAAAGTTGTATGTTCCTATTTAAGTTATGGACCTACAGAGTATTGTTTTTTTCCCAATTTTTCCAATATTTTTTTTGGCGGCTTTTTATAACGCCGACGAATGAAAATAACATATCACAGTAGTAGCAACTGTTATCAAGTGACGTATGGTTTCCATAGCCAACTTTTCAATTTTTGGCTTTCATTTTGCTTCCACGGCCTACTCGGTGAATTTCAATAATAATTTTTTTCTGATCTAGTTTCTGGTTAGATACCAACTTGTGATATGTCATTAGAAAGGGAATTGAATGCTGAATAAAGCGAAAAGAAAAAAAATAGGATTTCCATTCAAAATAAGGAAGTTGATGTTACTTCCTGTCAGACCGGAAGTTAACTTCGACATGTCAATATGCTCAAATTCTAGTTCTTATGTCATTATATCGACGCTCCAAATTTCACAAACCTACTTCATACAATAACTGAGATATTCCGTAGGCAATACTTCCGTAGCCACCCGGTATACCGACTGTTGTTACATTGGGGCTGATTGATTGTGTAGCAAATGTGATGGTGACAGCTGAGGCTTTCTCCTTCCATCACTCTCCAGCCCGCCACACAACCCGCTATCCTCCTAGTACTAAAAGTCACATCAAGTTCTCCGCATTTGTGGTATCTACTCTCTTTCTTCTTTTTCTCACAGCTTCGTGCCATATGCCCCACTTGTTGGCATTTATAGCATCTCGCTATGTTGTCCACCTCCCTAACTCTCCATCTGTGCCAGCCCTTTCCAATTATTTTTCTGTTTGATATTTGCTCAGCCAGGTCCTCAGGCATTTTCACAAAAGCATATTTGTACCCCTTGTTGCTAGCTTTCTCTCCCATTTTAACTTTAATATCTTGCAGGCACTCTTCGTCAGCGTTGAACTCTCTGCACAGTACTTCCTTAACTTGTCTTTCACACACTGTTACATCCATGTCTAGTAACATAATCGTTCGATTCCTTTCTCTTGTGTTGACTGTTGCTATTCTCTCCAACTTTTCAGTGAGTATTTTTTTGAACATCTCTCGGTCCTTCTGCTCTTTTTCCTTTACCTTCAGTTGCACACTTCCGTTATTGGTTTTATTGATTTGGTCCACTATGATTCCTTCCGTGTCCACGTTTTCCTTCATGTTTTCAATAACTTCTGCATATGATGTGCCGTCTTCGGGTTTTATGAGGATGACATTTTCATTTTTATTTCTTTTTGCTTTTATTCTTTCCCAGTCCGCATTTGCATCTGCTCCCTTCCCCGTATACAGTACTATGTCGACAACTTTTTTCCTGCCTATATATTCCATGTATTTTCTGACAATTTTTTCAAAGTCCAGTTTTTCAAATGGAAATCCTCTAATTTTATATTCTCGTTCGATTCGGCATCGGAAATGAAGCTAACTTTGAATGACGTTATCTATGCCTGCACTCAACAGTTTTCGAAATATTGGCGAATTAACATGTCTCAGTTCCAGAAAATCTCGTATTCTTGAGTTTACTTATTCTTATGTAGGAATGTAGGCTTTCTTAGTTGGCCATGGCACCAGCAGTTGCGTTGGAAACAATCAGCTGCAACGGAAATGTCATTGTAATCAATCATGCCGGCTCGTTTGAATTATTCGAATGAAGATTACTTGAATCTATTTATTATTTATGGCGAATGTAATAGGGTTACCTCAAGAACATGTGAAATATTTGCTATTCGGTATCCGCAGAAGCAGAAGCCCTCATAAAATACTGCTGAACGAATTATAGACAACTTCAAAAACCTTGGATCCGTCAAAGCAAGAGTGCAGAGAAACCAATTGTTGCTGATGAAGATATTGAAATTGCCATTTTGGGATATTTTTCTTCATATCCAACAATATCTTTGAGACAAGTTGCAAGAGAATCAGGATTGTCAAAAAACTCAGAACACAGAATACTGCGCAAACATAAATTTCACCCATATAAGTTTTCCATAGTTTAGCACCTGGAAGAAACAGATTTTCCACGAAGAGTGAGAATTTGTGAATTCGTTTCAACTTGGTCGCAGGGGAACGAATTATTTTTGGATAATATTATAATAATATGGACAGACGAAGCTAAATTTACAAAGAATGGTGTCTTCAACCGACATAATTGCCATTATTGGAGTGACTCAAACCAGCATGTATTCAGGGAACTGAAATTTCACGAGTCTTGGCAGTTCAATGTTTATTGTGCGATGAGAAGTGATAGCGTCGTAGCTAAAATGTTTGGAAGTTGAAGGGCGCCAATTCGAACATTTACTGACCAAATAATTTTTGTATACCTCTCAATATCGTTAATTGTTTTCTTTCATTCGAATTGTTTTAGAATTTCTTTATCAACATTTTTGTATTGGCAGAGATGGAATGTTTTTGAAGTTTTCTATAATTCGTTTAACTGTGTTTTGTGAGGGCTTCTGCTTCTGCGGATACCGAATAGCAAATATATCACATGTTCTTGAGATATAGACAGGGAATTTCTATTTTTATAAACAAACCTTCATAGCCTACTCGATTTAATCAACTTAATTTGCAAGCGGAGAGTGACAAAAATTATTGAAATCAAATTTGGCTATATTGATTAAGCAGTTTGATAATGCTCAGTTTAGAAGAAGTCTTATACTGTAATAAAGTTTGATCAAAATAACTAAAATTGCAAAACTTATGACAAAAACCAACCATGTTTTGGAAACATAATAAATATCATAATACTTCTCCGAATTGTTTTTTTACTAACTCCGAAATGTAGCACTTTCTAATTGAATAATTGAACCTGAAAATTTTTTTAACTTCGATTGATTAAGCAGTTTGAAAATGCTCAGTTTGAAAGAAGTCTGTGTTTAAAGTTTGATGAAAGTAACTGCAGTTGCAAATAACTTATGACAAAAACCAACCATGTTTTGGAAATTTTCAACCATCTGTATCTCGAAAACAAATAATTTTTTGATAAACATTTCATAGGAAAAAGGTAGTGTATTTTGACGAGATCTACCACATACATAGTTTTTGTAATGTTCTCAGCAACTTCACTTAGCGCCCTAGGAGCTATGTAACATGTATCGATATAAAAAATTGTAAATATCTCGAAAACGATCACCTCCAGCGTTGTTGAGGAAGTGTACCTTTTTTACTTGGAAAAGGTGTGGGAATTAGGTTTTTTCATGAAAAGTATCAAAAGTTTACAGTAAAAAAAAAAATTAAAAAAAATAAAGGCAGCGTTCGCAGCGCCCTCTAGATTTTACATGAAAATTAATACGAAATTATGATTTCCCATGTCAAAAAAACTACGGTTACCAAATTTCTTGCGAATAACTTATTTTTTGCAAAAGTTACTTTTAAAAAACGAACAAAAAAATTCAATTTCTACACCCTGTATCTCCGAAAAAAAGCATTTCCGGACACAAGTTTATGTAGACTTTTTTTCTTAAAATTGTCTCAGGAATACGTCATTTGAATATTTTAACGTACTTATGTTACACCCTGTATTATGGCCCAGAACCCGCACTCGGGATCACTAAATCCGACATTCGAGGATGCATTCGGGACTGGATCAAACGAAAACAAAGGGAGAGGTGGAACGAAGCTTCTCTCATGCACCACGGGAAAACATACATTAAAGAACCGTCAAAACACAAAACTGAAGAACAACTTAAGCTGAGCAGGAATCAAGTTATAACGATAATAAGCCTTCTCACTGGTCACAGCCCAATGAGAAAACACCTGCACAAAATGGGGCTGTACAACGGAAAACTTTCCCGCAGACAATGTGGTAAAGGGACAGAAACAGCCAAACACGTACTGTCAGAATGCGAGGCATTAGATCGCAAGAGACAGGCAATATTCGGGACACCCAGGCTAACTCGAAGAATACAATAGTCAACCGGTGAAGAACCTGTACAGACTAGAGTTACGGAATGGGTGCTGTGAAACCAATTGGAATGCAGCAAAAGCCCAAGAGGCTGAGGTGCAGCTGGTGACAGGACCAGCATCCGAAAGGAAAAAAAAAGTGTGTGTTAGGTGTCGAGGAAAGTGATTGTTTTTGGCGTCGGTGTATGGAGAGCTAGAGGCCCACGTGGCGCTGCTCCTGTTGGCTGCGGCACCTGTGCCTCCCCTGGAGCCCGCTTTACTCTAGTTAGCCATCAAGACAGGTCATGTCGTTGCCAAGGATTCACCACGTGAGAGTAGCGTTGGGATCATGGTCGTATAATATCGTATAAATACAGATGGACTCAGCATTGCCATACCTACGACACGGAGTGATTTGAAGTCACTCTGTCTTTAGGTGCGCAGGCTGCGGGGAAGAGAGAAGGTAGCGATAGACTGTGACCTTCCCACAACAGACAGGAGCGCACGCATTTGCTGAAAATAGGGTTCAATCACAAGAAAATAATGCTGAATTTGAAATAAGGAAATGAAAATATCAAGGAAAGTGTTGGAATATACATCCGATGGAACTTTGTGAGATAGAAAAACACATTCGACAAACCGGATGTCATAAAAAAAACTTCATTGATTCGGATAGTATCGATCCTTAAAAAATTAGGTTCACAAATTTTTCAAAAAAAAATAAAATACTTTTAAGACTTTCGTTTTCAATTAATGGAAAGCTGGAGACAGTCGACTGAAAAAAAAGGAATAAAAATGGATTTACTAAAAAATGGCAATTTATATATTCAATAAAAACATGTTCTTATACATATTAAAATAAATGAATATTGTGAAGAATAAATATCCCAAAGAAATTTTCAGCGCATATTATTCAAATTCAGAAATACGAAATTTCAATGCATTTACGACAATATGCAAACAAAATTCACAATACAGATAATCAAACTAACATTTTTTTCTAGAAGATATCAAACATCAAGTACAGAGTTTCACAAAAACAAAAATAAAATAAAAATGAAGAATTTATTTTCTATTCTGAAATGATTTGCTAATTTCTTGAGTTCCATCCTCGAGCAATGATAACCGCCTGTTATATCAATGTCCTTATTCAATTATGTCTCCCAAATTCACTAAACAGTCCCTCAGCTCATTTAAAGTAACTTTGGGCTGCTTCAAGGCTCTAATTCATCTCCCAAAAATATCGTTCGTATCAGGACTTCTCGCGGGCAAGATCGCCCGGAAATACTGGCGGGCCGTGTGGTCTCGTATGGTCGTGCAATCATATGAATTCTTCACCAATGAATGGAGCAAAAGAACAGACAACATGGGGTTCAGGAATTTCGGATACACACTGTTGTCAAATTCGCTTTATAAATGACTACCAGTTTCATACGTGCCTCCAAATTCCTACAACTCCAAATCATTACCGATCCTCCGCCAAAAGCAATGATTTACAGAGTGTTACATTGATTGTAGCGTTCTCCTAAACGTCTGTAGACCCGCATTCGTATGTTATTGGTCATAGAACAGAATATTGACTCATCAGTGAAGAGCAATCGACATCATTCAGCTTCCCGCGAATAAGGGTGTGCACGAGCAAAATCAAGCCGCGATCTGCAATGTTCTACAGTCGATAAAGGCCTAGTTGCTGCCCTGCATGGCATCAAGTTGTGTTCCCTTAAACTTTGCTTGAAGATATCTTTACTAGATTAGATTCGCTTAGATTCATTTCCGGCTTCCGCGCTAAAGGCCTTTACACTGCAACCATTTCAGACATTTTGTGTGTGCCCTTCGAAATCGTTTAGAGCCATTGCAGTGACAAAGTACGTGTACTGATGTAAAACAGCATTTGAAAATTCTCATTATTATTATTATTATCACATTGATATTATGGAATTATTGTATTGTCGTCAGTTCTTGATGTGTGTGCTAAATTTAAGATTATTCAGAGGATTGGAAGTGGGTGGAAATTGAGTTTAGAATTTCTAATTATTATTATTATCAATAAAACATTAAAATAATAAAATTATTAAATTATCGTCGGTGCTTGGTAAATATGCCAAATTTTAAAATTTTCGGATGATTAGAAGTGGGTGGATATTGAATAAAAAAATTCCCAATTTCAGATTATACGGACGATTGAAATCAAATTCGAAAATTCTCATCATTATTATCATTATTAGGTGCGTTATTATCATAAAATTCCGAGATAGCCAAAATAAATATATCAATATACCAGAATTGCTTTTAAAGATATTAGATAGGTTTGATACTGCTACCAACTGATACTTACTTTTTCTTTCGGAAAATCACGGGATTCTGTCCTGTTTTTCAAACCAGAAAATATGAAATTGACCTAAATGATATTATCTGTCAGATCGTCAGTATTTCAAAGCCAAACAACCTGAAGTGGATGAAAACTGAGTTGCGAAATTTGAGTTAACAATTTTTACTATTCTCAATTTGTCCTCACCTCTTCAATGAGGGACTTGAGTTATCAACAATTTCTTCAGAATCTGTACCTGGGGCTGTTTCAGTGGAACCAGTTGACGATTTTTTCTTGCTGAAATCGTTCAATCTGAAAATATATAATATATTGTTTTTTTTTAAAATCTCTGTTATTATTTGAAATAACTCATAGAAAATAACAATTCTGACGGCTGATAATAATTACCCTGAAGTTGAAGCAGCTGAATTTCTTGGGATATACCATTCATAATATAATAAAGGAAGAATCCTCTTCTTTAAAAATATTCTTCCACTTGGGTTAATCTCGAATGCTGCGTCTTTGAAATAAATGGAACAAATCCTAACAGACTTCGGAACACATTCAGTTGAACATTTCATCCCCAACTCTTTCAACCAAGCCGCTTTTACTGTGACATCAGCTGGAAACTTAAAGATGAATCAAAATTTTAATAGACATTTCTTGGACTTTTTGGCAACCTTTTTGTTTTTATGCATCATCCAAAAAACTAATGAAGTTGAATGTTTCGTGGGGTATCTATTTCATTATCTCCACATGTGAAGGTTTGAATTCACGTATCAATTTCATTTTATTCGGCGAAAACAGATTGATACCCACTGTAACGCCTATAGTACTCACGAATGGAATCTGATATTCGGGTTCGAACACATGGATGCAAACCCAACAAGATCGCACCATTATGATTCTCTTACTATTGTACTGCCACTATATACCACGAATAAGTTCAAAAATCACTATTAGAGCAATAATCCCACAAAAAATCAATGACAGAACATGACAGAACTGTCAGAAGTTTACTTTGTGGAAAACATAATCATTGATATTCGACAGCGCTGACAAACGTCCAGATACAATAATTTCTTCACAACCATTTGAAGACGCAAGTAATGATTTTTTTCGATAGTTTGGATTTTTAAACTTGTAAGTAATATACAGTGACCGCCAAAAAGTATGTACCATATGGGAAAAATTTTTATTATTGGAGTATTGGGAAAAATATTCTGGGGAAAAGTTTGTGCATGACCGATAACCTAAAAATCGATTTTGACACATGTCACGTGATCGCTAGAATGGCGGCAAAATGAAAAAAATTGTAATGCAAAGGCAAAAAGGGGTAAGATGGCAAGATATCAAAAAAAGTTATTTGAAAAAGTCAATTAGAATTCAATTTTATACACATAAGTTTCAAGAGATAATTCAAAAAAATTGATAATAGCAATTTTTTAAAAATATTTTCCCATCTATTTAAAAATATTATTTTTTTTCTTATGAATAGCTTGACTATACTGAAACATTTGCATTTTAATGATAATGACAAAACTCTCTCATTTTCTCCACACCAGAGGGCACTAAATTGAAAAAATGGGAATTTGTCAGAACCCTTGCTGTTACATCGGTTCGTATCTAACAGTTATATCCGAATTCCACGACCATGGTGATGACATGACACTCCAAAAACATGGTAATTTCCAGATTATAATCAAGTTCCGATGATAATCGTGCATGAGCATTTCACTTCGCACATAAACTTGAAAATAGTGCGTCAAATTAAAGATTCTTAAAGTTTATGTGCAAAGTAAAACGCTCATACAGCATTATTATTGAAACTTGATTCAAATCAGGAAACATGGTGTTTCTAGATTGCCATATCAACACAATAGTCTTGGAATTCTGATATAACTGTTAGATAATAACCAATGTAACAGCGAGGGTTCTGGCAAAAACCAATTTTTTAAATTTAGTGCCCTCTGGTGTGGAGAAAATGAGAAAGTTTTGTCATTATCATTAAAATGCAAATGTTTCAGTATAGTCAAGCTATTCATAAGAAAAAAATATAATATTTTTAAATAGATCGGAAAATATTTAAAAAAAATTGCTATTTTCAATTTTTTTTGAATTATCTCTTGAAACTTCGTTTATAAAATTGAAATCTAAGTGACTTTTTCAAATAACTTTTTTTGATATCTTGCCATCATACCCCTTTTTTGCCTTTGCATTGCAATTTTTTTCATTTTGCCGCCATTCTAGCGATTACGTGACATGTGTCAAAATCGATTTTTAGGTTATCGGACATGCACAAACTTTTCCCCAGAATATTTTTTTCAATACTCCAATAATAAAAAATTTTCCCATATGGTACATACTTTTTGGCGGTCACTGTAGGTTTGAGTTGCGTGATAATGTCACCATCACCATTCTTCATTCTTCGATTGTAATCTAATGGAATACGTATAGTGACACAATTTTGTCTACGATAAAGACTTATTACCTACGCGATGTGACAAAGCCCAACTCAATATCACGACTACAGATTGTGGCCATACACGACTTCAAACCAGGATGTTAACAGCTTGTCCAGTAAACTTTATAGGTCCATGGTTGGGATGCCTGGACTCCAGACATCCCCTTGAACACCTATTTAGTTGGATTTACCGTCGAAGGAAACAGTCAACTGTCACACATACATTTTTTTTTTCCAACTACTAAATTAATTTCGGTTCATTTATTTTTGTTAAGATTTTATAGAGAACTGAAAGGTAGGTAAGATAAATGTTTACTTTGGCAGGAGATAACCATTAATTAAAGCACATTGTGAGTGTTGTCTATTATCTAACGTAATAGTAGCGGTATGTTGGAAAGTTTTCAATTCGAAAAGAATTAGGTGAACTGGTGATCAATGATGAACACATTATTTACATCTGGGTGACCTTGCAAATCGATATAAAGTAATTGATGCAGTGCTTTCTACTTAAAAGATACTTGTATATGTTATGGGATTTTGTGGAAATAAACACTACAGCTTTAATAATATCACATTTATTCACTTCAATTCAAATATACGTAAATAAGACGGAATTTTTATATTGTGTAAACAATTCTCTATTTTCGATTCTGGATTACTAATTTTCTTGTAATAACATTACAAGGATATGTATGATTACGGTGAATACTATTTTTCTAGTAACTAGTTACGAAAATCGAAGGAATTCTTTATTATATTTCTTGATAAATATTACAATCGAACATCGTTGGAACTACATCAAAATAGGAACAAAAATAGTTGAAAGAAGCGCTTTAAATGGAGATGGTATAGTATATTTCCTGATGAATATGAAATATATATATATATATATATATATATATATATATATATATATAGGAGAGAGGTAGTCTTATATATATATATACAGGGCTATTCAAATTCGTTTCTGTACATGGGGATCTCGTGAACGATAAGAGATAGATTAATTGTGTCAAAGTTGCGTATTTTAGAGACCTATTCAATGATGTAGAAAAATCGAATTTAGCTCTTTTGGTTCTGGAGATATACAGGAAAAACAAAAAAATCCCAAATTATTTTTTTGCCCATATCTTCTTTATTCGCAGACATATTGAAAATCTGTTAACATTTCGCCATTGGCACTTGGTGTGGGCTATCAGAATATGTCCATGAATCATTTATACAGGGTGTCATCTGACTTGGGACACCCCCATCTTTGAATTTTTAAATACGGACCTGTATTTTTTATTGTTGTTTTTGGATCGTCAACGTTCACTTCATACTGAGAAATTAAAATAAATTTTATTTTTCAGTAATATTTTATTATAATTGGGTGAATTATTCTCTTTTAAATTACGGCCCTGAAAATTGGTTGACTGAGATAAATAAAAACACAATAGCAACTTTCACGTCTCCCCATGTACCATAGTGTTTTTCGAGAGTATTTTTTTCATTTTTAAGTACCAATTCATATTTCTTCACATTTTCAATGCTCTTTGAGCATTTTCTACAATGAACTTCGAATATCAAAATCTTTTATGATTATCTGAAACATGTCTACAACAACAATAGATTATATGTATTTTGATGAGCTGAAAAAGGAATGATAGCAATAATTACATCCGAAATGAACACTATAATTGTAATGAAAATTTAAATGAAGTAATTTATATACACAAAAAAATTATCGGCGCAATAAATGTTCGAAGTGGAGTCCTTCCATTTGGAGACATTTTTGAACTCGTTTTTTCATATTATTTACTGACCTTAATACACTTCTTTGCTGCATCGTTGCGAAAGCATTCAAAATCCTCAATCTCAATCAAGTCTTCCACATTTTCTTGCACCATAGGTGATTCTTGGAGTTAGAAAGATCATAACACCACATTTTCGCTAGTTACTATAATACTTACCTATAAGTTGCTAATGTTTTCAGTTATTAGGTTTAATACTTTCAGTTATTAGGTTTAATACTATGAGAACAATTGTCGATAATATTTTGACATTTGTCATATTTGTTGTATATCTTTGAGTTTATTGGTGTAAAAATGATATTTTCTGCTGAAGAAAAACGGGACATGATGGAAATTTATTATGAAAACCATAGAAACAGTTATGCTACAGCCCAACGGTATATGGAAATTTATCCCGAAGACGTCAACCGCATGAAACTTTGTTCCAGAAATTAGACAAAAACCTCAGCGAATTTGGATCATTCAATAAGCCTCGCAAAAGTTATGGTTACAGAACTCCAGCCGAAAAAGAGGGAAGTATTGTTGAAAAAGTATTTTTTTTTTATTTTAATAAACTCTCAGTAATATCACTGAATTTTAGAATAATGAAAATTCATCTAAATCATTGGTACAAATTGCAGATGAATTCAATTTGCCACAAACGACAGTTTGTCGCACTCTCAGGAAGCATATTTTTAAATGTTACAAAATTGAAACGGTTCTTAACTTATTTCCAGGAGATCCCGAAAGAAGAAGAAATTTCTGCAACTGGTTGCGTAGAAACATCGTGATGGGAATTTTTTGAATAACATCATTTGGACCGATGAGAGTCGTTTCACAAATTGCGGTGTATTCAATAGGAATAATGAAAATATCTGGTCTCAGACCAATGAAAATAATTTCAGAGAAGTTCGTCCTCAAGTGCGATTTGAATTCAATGTATGGGCAGGAATTTTTGATAATAAAATTTTTGGGCCAGATATTTTCCAGGAGACATTGAATGGCGAACGTTATTTGCAATTCTTAAGGACCACCTTCACTGAATACCTCGGAGATATTCCAATAGGTAGGTTGAATGGAATCTGGTTTCAACATGATGGAGCATGTTACAAAATTGAAACGGTTCTTAACTTATTTCCAGGAGATCCCGAAAGAAGAAGAAATTTCTGCAACTGGTTGCGTAGAAACATCGTGATGGGAATTTTTTGAATAACATCATTTGGACCGATGAGAGTCGTTTCACAAATTGCGGTGTATTCAATAGGAATAATGAAAATATCTGGTCTCAGACCAATGAAAATAATTTCAGAGAAGTTCGTCCTCAAGTGCGATTTGAATTCAATGTATGGGCAGGAATTTTTGATAATAAAATTTTTGGGCCAGATATTTTCCAGGAGACATTGAATGGCGAACGTTATTTGCAATTCTTAAGGACCACCTTCACTGAATACCTCGAAGATATTCCAATAGGTAGGTTGAATGGAATCTGGTTTCAACATGATGGAGCTTGTCCTCATAGTACAAGAGAGGTTAATCAGTTGCTGAATACCACATTCAACAACAGATGGATAGCAAATAATGGGCCAATAAGATGGCCTGCAAGATCACCAGATCTTACTATTTTGGACTATTTTCTAGGGGGAACATTGAAAAATAGGATTTACGCTGGCGGAGAGATAGAAAATGTGGAAGACTTGGAGGATTTTGAATGCTTTCAATGCAGCAAAGAAGTGTATTAAGGGCCAGTTTTTCATGTTCGAATTAAACTTTAGATAACTAACTAATAGTTCAGATGGTGAATGACATTCTTTAAATGATGTTGGAAGGATCACATTCTAACCATTAGTTAATTTATCTGGAGTTTGACTGGAACCTGAAAAACTGGCCCTAAGGGCAATAAATAATATGAAAAAACGAGTTCAAAAATGTCTCGAAATAGAAGGACTCCAATTCGAACATTTATTGCGCCATTAATTTTTTTGTGTATATAAATCATTTCTTTTTCAGCTTATCAAAACACATATAATCTATTTTTGTTGTAGATATGTTTCAGATAATCATAAAAGGTTCTGTTATTCGAAGTTCATTGTAGAAAACGCTGAAAGAGCATTGAAAATGTGAAGAAATATGAATTGGTACCTAAAAATGAAAAAAATACTCTTGAAAAACACTATGGTACATGGGGAGACGTGAAAGTTGCTATTGTGTTTTTATTTAACTCAGTCAACCAATTTCCAGGGCCGTAATTTAAAAGGGAATAATTCGCCCAATTAAAATAAAATATTACAGAAACGTCTCGAAATATAAAATTAAATTTGATTTCTCAGTATGAAGTGAACGTCGACGATCCAAAAACTACAACAAAAAATACAGGTCCATATTTAAAAATTCAAAGATGCCCTGTATAAAAGATTCATGGACATATTCTGATTGCCTACATCAAGTGCCAATAGCAAAATGTGGACAGATTTTCAATACGTCTGCGAATAAAGAAGATACAGGCAAAAAAATTATTTTGGGATTTTTTGTTTTTTCCTGTATATCATAATTGAATAGGTCTCTAAAATACGCAACTTTGCCACAATCTAACCGACACTCTATCTCTTATCGTTTACGAGATCCCCATGTACAGAAACGAATTTGAATAGCCCTGTATATAGGTCAGTGCGGCTTTTTTCAGTCCCGAGAAATTTCGTTCTGTGACATCATTTCCGTTCTAGTGTGGGAATATTGACAAAAATCGGAATCTCCACCATTTTTGCTGAAAACGAATCTATTCTTGTATGTATGATGTATGCTAGTGAATTCATTTTTTCAAAATATATGGGCCCTCTGAGGACCAAAAAGTCATAACACGAAGAAAAACCGGAAAAAAACTCACAGACAAATTATGGTGATTTATTTTCTCAGGTTCTTCTCCGAGTTATGTGATTAGGCAAAGTATCATTTGATCTAGAATATGGTCCTTTGTGATTGACATTCCTGAAGACTATGACATAAATAAAACAAATCCAAAAATAACCAGATTGGGAAAATTTATGCCGAATAAAACTCGGCCCATCAAGGTGATTTTACACTCCCAGGAAGATGCTAGATGTGTTCTCAAAAATAAAAACAACAACAAATTTCCAGGAATTAAAATTGTGCCAGATCAAACAAAAGCACAACGTGAATATTATCTGAAAGTCAAGGCTAAATTACAAGAAATAATTGAAAATGGTGATGAAACAAAAACAATTAAATATATTAATAATAAATCCACGATAGTAAATAAAAGTGAAACCTGGAAAAAAAACTAATGAATAACCAACCTAATATATTAATGAACACAGATATAATATATTTGAACATTCAAAGTGTACTGAAAAATAAAGATCAAATACATGGAAGCTTGGTTAATTATCATCCTAAAATGATTATGGTTAGTGAATCCAGGACAACCAAAGACAGTGAAGACAATGAAATCAAAATAGAGGGTTATAATGTCATACGTTGTGATTCTACGAACCGTCACACAGGTGGGATCTTGATATACATAAAAACTGAACTCAATTTCACCTTATTCAGATCATTTGTACTTCAAGGTAACTATTGGTGTAAATTTGTAAAAGTTTACCTTGGTTCCTCTAAATGGATTATAGAATGTCTTTATCATTCACCATCCAGTTCTGATGCTATGTTTTTAGATAAACTTGAGGAAATGTTTGACAATGTGTTTGCGTCAAATCTAAAATGTATTCTTGTTGGCGACTTTAATGTGAATTTTCTTGGAAACTGTTTCTATGCAAGTAAAATGAAAAGGATTTTGTCTATGTATGGTGTAAATCAATTAATATATGAGCCTACTAGGATAACTGATAAAAGTACTACTTTAATTGATTATGTTCTGTCAAACCACAATAATTTAACAACTAATGTTCATTGTAGTCCTAAGATAACTGATCATCTAATTATATCAATTAACTTGCATAATGAAGGAGGAAATAATATGGCAGTAAAAAAGTATAGAAACTTTTGTGATCATAATCTTCATTCAATCAAAATGGATTTGATATCTTGTGATTGGTCACTCGACTTTGTTGATGTAAATGAACTCTATGATGATTTATTGAAAAACTGTGAAAATGTGATTGGTAGAGTTGCACCATTACAAATCTGTAAATATAAATGTAATGTACCATGGTTTGACAATGATGTACTCAACGTGATGAGAAAAAGAGACAAGAGGTATTAGTGTTTCAAAAATTGTACAGGAGTGGATAGGATAGAAAAATGGGAAACTTATAAAAAATACAGAAATGAAGTGGTAAGCTTAATGAAAAAGAAGAAAGACAAATATTATTTTGATAAAATAGATAGGAATAGAAATAACCCACAGCTTATGTGGAAAACCCTTAAAAAATTAGTTGATGTGAACTCACAAGACTTTACCAAACAGCGTTGAATTTGAATACTTGGATCAAAAAATAATCATGAGACAAGATATTGACATTGCCGAAAATTTAAATTCTTATTTTATCGATAGCATAAACCATATGGTGGAAAGTATTGATGATATGGAACCTTGTAACAATATGAACTATAATTTGTATTACCGTTTTTCAAACTTCAAACCATTATTAAGACAAATAATCAATACACTAGATAATAAAAGTAGTGCATTTGAAACAATAAATTCAAAAGTTTTGAAAAATATTTTTGAAACTATAGGACACGTCATTTTAAACCTCGTAAATACATCACTGGAATATGGAAAAATCCCTGAGTCATTGAAGATAAGTACTATCATACCTATTCCGAAAATAAGAAATACAATAAAAGCTAGTGAGCTTCGCCCTATTAATACACTACCACCTATTGAAAAAGTCTTAGAGAAAGCAGTCTACAATCAAATTATTGAACATGTTCATAAAAATGAAATCCTTATAAACAACCAATCAGGTTTCCGAAAAAAATACTCTTGTGAGCTGCATTACAATTTTCTTTATGTAAATTTAAATTAGAATTAGATAATGACAAATATGTGGTAGTTGTCTTTCTCGATTTAAAGAGAGCATTTGAAACCATCGATAGAAAATTATTATTGTTAAAACTGAAAAGTTTATGATTGGTTGGTAGATTATTTACAAACACGTAAACAAAAAGTAAGAGTAAGGAACGAAACATCGACTGAACAAGAAATTCCTTTTGGAGTTCCACAGGGTAGTGTTCTAGGACCTCTTCTGTTCATATTATATTTGAATGATATCAACTTAGATGTAGGCTGTGAATTCATAAATCTATTTGCAGATGATATCTTACTTGCATGTAGTGATACAAATCTGGATAGAGCCCTCAGCAATATGAATGTTGTTCTTGCAAAAGTCGACAAATATATGAAACTGAATAAATTGAAATTGAATGTTTTGAAAACTAAAGCCATGTTGATAACATCAAAATATAAATACAACACTATAAACCACAATAACTTGAAACTCTCAATTGATGATGTAGATATTGAATTTGTGAATAATATTAAATATCTAGGATTTCAATTAGACAATCTATTGACTTTTGAGAACCATTTTGATTATCTTTACAAAAAAATTACAAAAAAATTATATTTCTTCTCCAGAATCTCTAGTAACATATCAATGGAAACGAAAATTACTGTATATAGAACAATCATTCAACCACATTTTGATTACTGCTCTTCCGTGTTATATCTGTTCAACTTGAATAAATTGTCTCAACTACAAAAACTCCAAAATCGAGGGATGAGAATAATCTTAATGTTAAATCGATATACGCCTATTGATACAATGTTGAATTCAGTACAATGGCTTTCTGTTAGACAAAGATATGTTTTAAATTAAGATGTTTTATATATATATATATATATATATATATATATTTATGGTATAAATGATATAGAATCAATATGTTTATTAGGGTAACCTATTTTGATTGAATAAATTCTTCTTCTTCTTCTGAGTACCAAAAACACCTAACATGGTGAAACTAAAAATAAGAGCTATATTTTTTTATTTACTTGCTCATTTAATACGGCAATGCCTGTGAGCTGCTCAGATTGGTACGGAAGGTCGTGGGTATCGTTATCTGCAGTATAAAGGATAGATCTTTTGACAAATATTTACAGAGACTGAGATGAAAGATACTAGGTAAGCATGGACACCAGGTTCTTTTTTTATTAAATGAAAATACCAAAAACACAGATTTGTCAATAGATAATCTTTGTGCTTCTCAACAGTAAAAAACCAGAATTTCAGAAAACACTATATTAACAAAGTTCTATTACAGAAGAAACATGTTTGCGTACATTTTGGAAATGAAAATTACAAGCTAGTTTTATAGTCGATTCGCTTACAAAAGATTAGGTGGTTTGTGGTTTGTTTACATTTTATGATCAGTCGTTGCGATGAGTGGAAAGACTACTCCAGAGCGCTACTTCAACGGTGAACGTAGGTGCGTTCCTTTAGGGGTGTCTCAAGACAATGGCTACTCTACTAGTTGGATAGGATATGTAGTCGGTCTGGGATCTTTCCTGTAGCTCAGATACTTGGACGCTGAGATATACGCTGTGAAAAAGTAAACAAACCAGTATCTTGTGACAGATTTGAGTCACATGACTCGTGATATGGGCGAAATCGAGGACAAGACTAGTCTCAGATTTTCTTAAAGGTATAATGTAAAATTAATTTTAGTCAAATGTTTCAAGGATACAAATTAGATAAAGAATTTAAATTTACAATTTAGACATATGAGTAATAGAAAAGAAATATGGAGGTTTGCTGATTTAAACAATGTTTCCAAGATGCAACTGGGGCAAAGAATATAAATTTGTGATAAAGCTTAAATTTAGAATCTTCTCAAACAATGGCAGAGAAGAGTCCAGTCTCAAACGAGCGCAAGAAAAATAAATTTCATGAAAATATTGCTTTCTACAATTTTTTCTAAAATTTAATAACAGTTAACAAGTGTTCAGAAGAACTGACATGTAAGAAAAATCATGAGAAAATATTGATCTCTCTCATAAAAAATAGGTACAATTGCATAGATAGAGAGAGAGAGAGTATCGAGATAGTCCTTGATTTTATAAGGTGTCACAAAGCAAGCAGACGACTTGATTTGTGTCACAACGACTGGAAGTGAAAGGTTGTCATAGAGAGAGGTTTAAAAACATATAAGGTTTCTTTTGGCTATTGGCCAGGCCCTTCCATCCAAACCTGGGCAGTGATGTGAAAGAGATCGAACCAAGAGTTCAAAGAATCATGAGCGAGTTCAGCTTCAACAGATATAATAAAAAGATAAATTTAAAGCTTTGAACTCACCCATGAATTCTGTCCTCCTTGCTACAAGACCAGTCTTTCCTACAGATCACTATCCAAGTTCAGGAGGAGTACCTTTAGCTTCTAGTTTGCTGCTCGCACCTAGGCTTGCCTTCTAAGCAGATTGATATTTTCTGACACTCAGGAAAACTTGTGGAGGCACTTATCACTGAAAACCATTTAGCACGAACATAAACATGTTTGATTCTTATTTTAACGTTCGAAAGATAGTATTTACAGAAATTATTGACACATGTGAGTCATCAATTTCAGAGGTTAGAAACAATTCGTTTATGACATTTCAGGACCGACTCGTCGAAAGAGGGTACGAAATGTTATTAAAATAAGATTAAATTATGGAGATTATATTTATTTTCAAAATTTATGGGTACAGATAATTATTAGTGACGCACATGAGGCCATCTTGTTTTCGTGAAGCGTGAAGAATATGAAGATCAAAAATATATTATGTAAGTTTAGAAAAATATGCCAAAAGAATGCCGATTTGTTTATCGATTCGATAGGTGAATCGATCAGAAATTGATTATGTTCATAATGTAAACATATATACGACCATTCATCTCCTCGTTGTGGAAAATTTATCTTTCCCGAAGGGAAATTCAAAAAGCAACCGACTCTTCGAGTGCTCAATGCAGAAAGGGACGAAGAAGGAAGAAGTCCTTTCAAAAAAGGAAGTCGATCTCCTTCTCACTCTGTCTATGTTCAGTGTTACCAATCACTGAACAATTGAATAGGATTTTTACAAATACAACCCAAGTAGCACACCTATATTGGTAAAATATTGGTACAATATTGTGAACATATTGGCGAAATATTTGAAATGCAATACTGGCGAGAAAAAAAATGTGAACATTCGGCGACATTGGTACAATATTACTTGAATAATATTGGCAAAATATTCGCAAGTTATATTGTCGAGAAGTAAAATGTGAACATTTTGCGATTTTGGTCGAATATTGTTTGAATATTTTAGAAATAGTTTTAGTGAAATATTCTTGAAGCAATAATGGCCTCAAAATATTTATCGATATTAGTACAATATTTATCGATATTGGTACAATATCATTTAGATATATTGGTGGATGTCAATATACCTTGGTAAATTATTAAATGTCTTTCAGTTGATGAAGGTGAAACCAGAGTGTGCCTTTTGATCGCCATAACCACTGAGTGAGCTGTCGTGAAAGCAAGTTATGGGAAGTATTATACTTTCGTAGGTTTTAGAAGACGTTCTATATGTAGAGCCACCTAGCGGGATTTTAATCCAGGTTTGATCATGATATAATTTCAATATTTTTCATTGAATATTCGGACAATATTCAAATTTCATCTCAATCTAGATGTAGGAAACAATATGAAGACAATATTGTTTTAACGATATCGATAAATATTATTGAACCAATATTGACCCAATATTAATTAATAAGATTTGTTGAATATTGGCGAAATGATATTCAACCAATGTGTAATCACACTTGACGATACAATATAGTTTTTATTCCTAGAATCGATATAAGGGGAATATTGAGATTGCGATATTTATTCTAGATGTTAAAAACGATGTGAAGACAATATTGTTTTATCGATATTGGTAAATATCATTCAACCACTATTGACCCAATATGAGTTATTACAATTTGTCAAATAAAGTGGAAATGATATTCAACCAATATTCTAAAAAACTTGGAAATACAATATAGTTTTTTCCCCTATAATCGATATGACTGGAATATTTGGATTGCAATATTTATTCCTGATGTGGAAAACAATATATAACCAATATTGTATTATCGATATTGGTAGAAACTATTCAACCAATATTGACCCAATATTTCGTGCGATAATCTACATTCAAAACTAGTTCAACCAATATTTCACCAATATTATTAATATAATATTGTATTTTGAAAATTCATCTATATTGGACCAATATTAAAAGTAACTTTTCCGCACTAGTGCGGAAAAGTAACTTTTCCGCATGATTTTATCTTTTCGCGAGATTTTTTTATTCACTGAAAAATAATGAAAGAATTATATTTTGAATTGATATAGCCGATACTTGATGAAAATCCATTATACTCTATATAATGAAACTGAGACTTCAAATTATGCCACTGCCCACCTTATATCTATACAGTGTCCTGTTAGAAATTCATAAGAAGGCAAATATGTTAATCAAACAATCTGACGTTCATGATCACAATACCAGATCCGCAAATAATATTCGAACAAATCGCTACCGCCTAAATAAATCCAAGAGAAATACGTTAGACTTTAATCTTTACAATCATTTGCCAGATGATTTTAAGTGTCTTTCAATGTCTCATTTTAAAAATTCCTCAAAGAGTTATCTCTTGAGATATTGCTTCTACTCTGTCGATGAATACGTTAGTCATTTACAAAATAGGAATTTGTGAACATACTCACCAATAATTTTTTAATATTTTTTTATTTTAGCGTGTTGATCTGTCAGTTCATTTTATTTGTTTCGTAATATTTATAATGACTTTATTTTCAATAATTGGTATATGTTACCTTTTCATCTGTTTTTTATACACTTGTATTTTTTTTGACGTGCTACAAACATTTTCGAAAATGTAACGTAGTTAAATAAATGAATCTATGAATCTATAGTTCAAATGATTTTCACATAAAGAGGGTTTACAAAACCACGACAATTGTTTCGCTTTACAAAAGCTTCTTCAAGTGGTGAAGATATATCAGTATATCTTTATGTGAAAATCATTTGAACTATAGTTTCATTATATAGAAAACAATTATATGATTATAAATGATATGACATTATCAAAATGAATAGTGATATTTAAAATTTGACAGGATTTGATATGGTATTATAGCAATTAAATTAATATCTGAAATAGCTCAGTTGGCAAAGGCACCACTATCCAAGACCATATAATGAATCTTTCATATAAATTTTACAAATATCACATTCCCAAGACTCACCAGGGAAATAACAAGAGTAACGGCACATCACAATGAGCCCCGCAAACACGGCGGGCTCATTTACCAAAAACTGGACTTGTTCCATGAACGCCAAGACTAAGCACCAAGTCACCTCTAAAGAGAACTAAGACCAGAACCCATTTTTATGCCGAAAACTTTTTCTGGGAATCCACATAACACCCCTCACAAATCACACTTCTAAAATCTGACAATCAACCCCTGTATTAGCATAGCGGGAGACAGGGTATACTAATACCATGATGTAGGAACGTAAAATCTGAGTTACACCCGTTTACACCAGCGGGGGTGCCTCACCTGTTCCTCCTGAGGACATTGAGGACAAACGCATGTCCTTGTCGTCTTGGGGTGGCGTTGGTTTGGAACGAATCAGAGAAAATATTTCTGATTCTACCCTGACTAGCTCGGCGAGGGTTGGGTTCCTCCGCAAGGCGCAAAAAATTTGGATTCATTTTTCCGTATCAGGAGAAATTTCCGAAAAGGAAAAATTTTAAATACCCGGTGAAAGCCCTTGAAGAGGAAAAATAATAATATATATTACTAGGTGGATAATCGCTACGCGAATGTCCAGCTTTAGTGAATTAGAATATTTGAATAAATACTTTGAATGTCTTTATGGAAATATGAGCACTTTGGTCATAATTGTTGTAAGGCTTTTACATCGTCCCTCCTGTACTTTTATACGAATTCTTTCAATTTGTACTGAAAAGCACAGTTTGTTTCGAAGGCAGCTACAGTACAGGATGGGGGGAGATGCTTGAAAGAGAACCGGGACGTTAGCCCGGGTATTAGTAAAATAAATAACAATAGTCAATCAAAATGTCGTTCCTGTTACATCCGAACGTTAGTAGGAAACGGAATTAAGAGAAATTCAACAAATAAAACAAGATAATTCTAGCGCCTCAGGACGTTAGCCTTTTTGGCACTAGAAGTTCTCCAAAATTGCCACTAGAACCACGAAAATAAATGTTTGTAACCAACCAAAACAACTAAGATTGTTTCTTTATTCTAGAAAGTCCAAATCACTAAAGTTTGAATAATGAAGCAATGTTATTTGTTAGCACTAGCTTAAGCAAAAATAAGAAGCAGCAGCTTAGCGTATAAGCTACTGTTCTTCAGAATGAAATTTTATGATTTCGGAAAGTTTCACTGTATAGTCGATTTTTCTAAAATTTCGAAGATTTCACAATGGTTTTTGTCTTACCGACAGTCAGCTTTTCAGCTGTGGTCTCCTCTGCAGTGGGCCAAATGCCCGAAGTCTCGAAGCGGGTGTAGACTAGATTTTGAAATAATACAAACGATCGTTTGGTAGTACTCCCTCGCCTTCTCAGGTGCTGATTTGCCGGCCGCAGATTTCTCAGATATAACCAGTTGGTCAGGATTCTCCCAGAAACAGTAAATGCTCGGAGTATATCGTCAGCCAGATAGCCGAAACTCTTCGTATTGGATACACTCGGAGGGAATTCTAATACTCGATTAGAATTCGAAACAGGTCCCTAAGTTGTAATCAACTATAAGGAAACGAACACACGATCAGAAGCTCTTCTGATTATCACTTGAAATATTCGGTACACTTTATTTGCAAACTACAGCAAAGCGTTCAATAAGCAGAACAGAAATCAACTGATTTCGCTTCGCGAAATTTCTTCCTTCATAGGAAGACGTCCCGCGGTCGCGGGGCGTGGCCTAACAGAAAATTTCGCGGAGATATACTCTCCGACATGATGTCAACCTCGGCCAGAAATACTAAAATAAAATTTTACTCGGAGAGTATATCTGGGAGCGGAGCTCCGATAGGCTCCGCCCACCAGTGACTTTGCTTCGGCATTGGCCGAAGTAAATGTGCTAGTTTTCTATTTAAGAGCTCCTTTTTGGCTGTTTTAGGCAGTCATCCGGGAGCCACAGACCAGAGTGTAGTCGTCCTACCGAGTGGTAGCCCGGGTGGCACTGGTGTTATTAGTATTTCTGGCCAGGTCATAGCTTCCTCTAGAAATCTACGGCCTGGCTTAGATAGATGAAACGTCGTTGGTTAACACCAACGACATTAAGAAAGAATTCGTACTGTTCCTGACTGATCCTGAAAGAAGAGTTCCGGAGTTGCTAGATAATTGCGACGATGCTGCACTTGGAGACGCTTGAGCTAGCCGGATGAGGCGAAACATCCTCATTTGTTGACAATGAATTGATTGAGCACTTCATTTCTGTATTTCCTGACCACTTAGGTTTGTATATCACCTGCAATAACATCAGTTATTGCGGAAGGACAACCCTGGCAACAGGGGTCGACGGAGCCCCCCACCCCATCACTCCCTCACAACCTGCGGGATCCCTATCAGCCCACGGAGGTGGGCGGAAAATATCAAGCAGAGTTGTGTTGTACATAGATTTCACCGGAATGCAATGTAAATAGTTAAATATCTGAATATACATATTTTTGAGTTTGAGTTAGCAAAGTAAGGGAGCAGTCGTTCTACGCTGGTTAATGGGGTAGGTGGTTCGAATCCTGGGGAGTGTTTTTGATAGAATCTGTTATGAAAAACATAATTCGCTCGTACTACAAAATTTCATAAACCTACCTACTCGTAGGAAATGTATGTCATTTCATGCTCATTTTACAATATACTAATCTTGAATTGAAATATTGGGCTTTAAAGAGAAAATCTTGCGTAAAAGTAAAAATCGTGCGGAAAAGTAGAACTTTCAAAACGAAAAATCGTGCGGAAAAGTTACTTTTTCGCACGCTCGTAGAAAAAGTTTTTTCTTCGACAGTTATTATATTGTCAAATTGTAGCAATTATATCATTGATTTGAATGTTTAATGATATGAATAGGTTTGTCTACTAATTTTTAATTATAATGCATTTCGACAGTTATTTCTGTCTTAAAACACATTACCAGCACAAAAAGTCTCAAAAATGAAATTATGATTAAATAAACGCAAAACAAAAAGGTTGAAATCAGCGAGGCTAGAAAACGTACCCTACACGAGGCTAGCAGCAATGACGTCACATCTTTGATAGTGTGAGCGATCCGCTCAGCGAAGTGCATGATAATGCCGCGCGCTTTTATGTTTTGATCATTTACAGCGGTGGGTTCAGCTGGATTTAGTCTGTATTAATGTTTCAAAATGAGTGCTAATAAGTGGTGTTTTGTTCTTGGATGTGTAAACACATTCAAAAATAATATGTAGAAAATATTCATAACAGTTCCACGAAACCTTTCGAAAAAAAGAAATGGTTTACTGTTGTAAGAAGGAATATAAAAGATGTGTCCGTAAAAACAGTATTTTTTTTGTTGTGAAGATAATTTCAACGTGAGTTAGGGTATTTGTAAGTATTACTAACGAAATATTAAACAATTTGATGTTTACAGCTTGCAGAAGATATGGAAAACTATTATGAATATAAGTTTAGTAAATTTAAAGCTCGAATGATGCCGGGAGTAGTACCGCATATTTTCAGTTGGCAGGCGGATAAAAAAACAACCACTCACCGTTTGAGTAGCGAAATAAGATCAAGAAAAAAGGAAATTTTCTGAAATTTTGAATGAATCTGAATTGAATGAACGCAAGAGCTCAATTGATAATTATGATTCAACAATGCTAATACTACCGAGTACATCAAATTTACTCGAAGTCACCGATAACTCAATGTTTAAGATGGATTTTTCTTGTCAGGCTCACGTAATTCACTATCGTAGCAAAGCCATCCAGGTAACATTGCCAAAAGCTGTAAAAAAATGTGGAACATCGCTTATTACATTAGCGATTCCTGTCGTTCCGAGCAGCGACAAACAAAAACATTTGTGTTTCAAGAGTGACACTAGTACATCAGAGGTCGCAGACGTTACTACAGGTAGTCCTTCGTTATCAGAAAGTTTTAAGTGATGGTATCAGTGATAGTAGTAATAAGTTGAGTGATAAACAAAATAAGCAGGTTAAGTTCAGAGATATGTTTATGGACATTGTGTAAAAGAAATTGCGAATGTACACGGGCGTTCCCAAACAAAAAGAAATGTTTCTAGAGCTTTTGGAAACCAGAAGTTAGTTTAGTCTTATTATCGAAGTAAACCAAACATTGTCATTAGCTACTGATTTTGAAAAATATGTTATTTTAATGAACACGACAGTGCCATATAGGCAGGTATTTTTATTCAGAAATTGCGATACTTCACCTAACTCATTTTATTGCCGCTATTTTCAACTGACAAATCTTATATAAAAGTTGAACATGATTTTGAACAAATGTGCATATTACCATCACTATTATTGGTAGCAGGATCAAAATAAAGTCCCTGCCATACAATGAATTATCGAAATATGCACGTATACACTCTCTGTTTAGCCTTTACTCCACTTGTTTGCGGTTGATTCAGGTGTTTGCACTGTGTTAAAAGTCAGACACCATAACAACATCTACTGTTGGCAAATGATGGGAATAAGCCTTCTGAAACCTCTCTTCCATTATGCTGTTTCCAGTAGAACAATTAACACAGGAAACACAAGGTTAGGGCTTTACTTCGACAGAAATGCCAGCGTTCAATGTGAAGCGAATGCACCTGTTTTCGTTTTCGCGCGGGACTCACGACCGAATCGCTGACGTCAGGCCAATCGGAGAGCGTTTCGTGCATTCAAACGAATGCAGCAATTTCACATGAAGATTATGGGCTAACGCCTTTCTGGAATTTCATTAAACCTCACAGATCTAATTATTAGGTCATAATGGATGGTTTTATTGCATTTATGCGCAGTTTTATATTTTTGTGAACATCCCTATTGTCGTCATATTATCAAATAAATACTCCCAAGTTATAATTTTTACGCACTTGTGCGAAAAAGTATTACTTTACGCACTGTCAGCAGTGCATAAAAGCGTAGTCGTAGAAAAAAAATATTTTGAACGGAACTGCAAACCTTGTGATCCACTAAAACATACCCCCCTTTCGTACTCTATTAGCAATGTGTTTTATTCAAAGAAGAATTGTGGCAACTTCTATACCTTTTCAGACTCAGGACGAAACGAGCAAGTTTTTAAGACCAATGTCCAGGTTTTCGTAGGAGATCAATTTGTCACAAAGAAGTTCAAAGTTTCTTAATAGAAATCTTGAAGGATCCGAATCTGAGAATACATTTTCTTACCCTAAAGGACTGATATCAAAATTCTGCCTTCTGCGATTGTAACAACTATTAATCAGTAATATCAATCGATAATAAGAATTGATATGAAACGCTCCTCAATTGCTTGGAACATAAAAGAATGATTATTTGAAAGTGGTTGACTTTGAGTAAGGCTATTCTGGACTTTCATTGTCTAAAAAAGAACAAAGAAAAATTCAATTCTCTGCAATTTTTAATCACGACGTTTCAACTGTTAAAATCTACAGTCGTTATCAAGTGTAAAATGCGACAATCTCAAGAATACTTCTTATATATGCTGTGGAAAATTTTGTGTCATTAGCCTAGGGGTAATTTGGCGGTATTCAGGTAAGCTTGTTAATTACAGTGCCAGGCCCCTCCGGTACAGCATTGTTAATTCTTATCGCAATTTCAATTAATCCATGCCACTAATTAAGGGTTTCCACACATCACGGATTTTTATACTAGCTTGACTGAAGACTTTGTTGTTCATAATATATGCACTCCCTTTAAACTTCCTTCTATACCAGCCATCTTCTTTATGGATGACTTCGGCTTCAGTCCATTTTATGTTGTGTTGGGTCGTCCAGACATGATCCGCTATCCATGACTTTGATGTTTCTCCTCGTTGAGTGTTTCTCTTGTGTTCAGCGAGTCTAACGCTAAGTGGTCTCTTAATTTCTCCAAAATAAGCTTCACAAGGGATGCGGTAGATGCAGTTTTTGGAGTCAATGTCAGCGTTACGTGGTCTCGTCTTTGTGAGATGGCTGCGAATAGTGAAACATGTCCGTATTTTGTATTTCGACCCAATTCGCTTTATTCTTTCCAATAGACCTCTACCATATGGAACGCACAGGGTGGCTTGTGTCGGCTCGTCTGGTTTCTTGTTCTGATGCCCCCTGCGGGCTAGAACCTCTTCTATATGTTTTTTGGGATACCCATTTCGTCGCAGATCTTTCTTGATATTGGAACCACGGAGACGAGGACCTTGACGTCTTTTTGGAACATCTGAATAACATCAGAAAGTCCATAAACTTCACGATGGAAAAGGAGACCCAAGACGGTTTACCTTTTCTAGACGTGAAAGTTCAAAAGAACAATGATAAGTGCCAAACATCAGTATACAGAAAGCCGACTCATACCGGACAATACCTGAACTTCGAATCGAACCATCATGGTGCTACAAAGAGAGCGGTTGTTCGATCGCTGGTGGACCGCAGATAAAAGTCTTACCATCGAATTGGACAATATCAAGAAAGATCTGCGACAAAATAGGTACCCCAAAAAACTTTTAGAAGAGGTTCTAGCCCGCAGGGGGGATAAGAACAAGGAACCAGACGAGCCGACACAAGCCACCCTGTGCGTTCCGTATGTTAGAGGTCTATCGGAAAGAATAAAGCGAATTGGGTCGAAATACAAAATACGGACATGTTTCAAGTCAGTTAACACTATTCGCAGCCATTTCACAAAGACGAGACCACGTAACGCTGACATTGACTCCAAAAACTGCATCTACCGCATCCCTTGTGAAACTAAGAGACCACTCAGCGTTAGACTCGCTTTAAACAAGAGAAACACTCAACGAGGAGAAACATCAAAGTCAGTAATAGCGGATCATGTCTGGACGACCCAACACAACATAAAACTGAAGCCGAAGTCATCCATAAAAAAGAGGGCTGGTATAGAAGGAAGTTTAAAGAGAGTGCATATATTATGAACAACAAAGTCTTCAGTCAAGCTAGCATAGAAATCCGTAATGTGTGGAAACTCTTAATTAGTGGCATGGATCAATTGAAATTGCGATAAGAATTAACAATGCTGTACCAGAAGGGCCTGGCACTGTAATTAACAAGGTTACCTGAATACCGCCAAATTACCCCTAGGCTAATGACACAAAATTATCCACAGTATATATGTTTTGGAGAACCGAAGTTAATGAATCTTAATATCTTTCTTGTTACTATTTTAAATTTTTTCTCTTATCAATTATATCATATACTGAAGGATTTTTCCATACTTGCACTTCAATCATAATTCTCATGTTTGTATTCTCCCTGTATTTACGCACGCTATCAGAAACCTGGTTTACGAAAGCGTAGAAGGGCCACAACTAATTTTATTTTCATTTCGAAATAAATTCCGACTTGCAACTCGGAATTCCGACTTGCAACTCGGAATTCCGACTTCCATCTCGGAATTCCGACTTGCATCTCGGAATTCCGACTTGCAACTCGAAATTTGGATTCATATACAACTTTCTCTTTCGAATTGAATCTATTGTTTCGAATATGTTGATAATAATAATAATATAATATACAGGGTGTCCTACGAAGATTATGACAGGGAATATCTCGGAACTCGAAAGTAGTGGAGAATTGTAATTTTGGTCACGTGACATCAGATTCAAAATTATTAATGCTACAACCTGTATATTTTGGCATTTTTATGTTCCTCCTGATAAAACAATTTCAACGAATTGTCATACTTGTAGTCTGAAACGATTTTTCCAAGAAATACAGGTACTTCAATATCTTTTGTCCCACGACGTTTTCAATTATAATAATTTGAATAATATAATATACCGGGTGTCCCAGAGCTTTCAAACCAGCAAATATTTCAGTTATTTACAGAAAATAAAACTTTAAAAACCTTTTGTTGTACGAGATTATAATCTCTTTCGTGCAGCATAGCAAAAACCACCCACTGCCAAACAATATATATCATAGAAGCTGGAATGGCATACAGAATTATGGGAAATGAAAAGACACAAATGAAACAATAATTTATAAACTCATCTGCGTTTTGAATAATACATTACACTACAGAAATTGTTGAAAGTGTTTGCCAGCACTTGTCATAAATGCTTCAAGTCGCCGAATCAGTGCGGGAGTACAGGAAGCTATAATCATTTTCTGTATCGAATACTCAATATTTATTGTTGGAGTTTCGAGTACCACTCATTCCAAATATCCCTGTAGGAAGAAGTCTAGTGGCGTGAGATCTGGAGAACATGCAGCCCATCGAATAGGGCCACTATTTCCAATCCAACGGTCGTGAAAGATATTATTGAGGAAAGTAGTACCTATATTATGGTCATGTGCAGGAGCATCCATCATCTTGTTGCCACATTTGTTGTATTTCTTCGATTGAAGTATCTTTTAACAGTACAGGAATACAATTTTCCGAAAAAAATGCAGATCTATATGGCTGATGGGGACCAATGAGAAAATTGATTCCTCTTATCCAGTGAGAGTTGTCTTGTAACCATGTCGTTTAACAGTGCCATTATAATGGCAAGATTTGATTGAGGAAGTTGGGATTGTCTTGGAATAAAATTTGAATGTGTGCAATGACTGCCATTCGTCTTTCGAAATATGTAGATCTGAGTCCTTGGTGTGAATGGATTTTGGAAAGATTATACCTGTACTTTTTGCAAATTCTTACTGATCCCAATATCCACCGCCAACGCACGAACCGAAATATGAGGATGTACTTCGGCGTAGGTCAAAACAATTATAAAATTTTCCTCAGTCCCCAGTGATCCGTGATCCCGTTCGCATTGTGTTTTCTACATGAGAAAAAGTATTGCGACCTGGTTGTCGACGACCAGGAAAGCGCTGCTTATACATCCTCACTGCGTACCTTTATTCTTGTGGCATTCACCAAAAGCTAAAATCATATCAACGTATTCGTTTGTAGTGAAGGTGAAAGGCATTTTGACATTTAACAACAGTATCACAACTGATAACAACTTGTGATCCAGATACTGTAAGAATAAAAAAACACACAAAAAGTTTACATTTTGTTGTCTATTTTTCTTTACCATCCTCTTTTTCTTGTCTCCACAATGTGGAACAATTAATTCAGCCAAATTAATACATTTTATTATTGTGATTTATCGTTGAATAAGAAATAAGAACATGGGGGTGCAATTCAAAAAACTAAAGTTAGGGGTGATTCCTCGGAGACAATTTGCTATGGAGTGGATTTCTCTACACTATTTGGAAAGGCTTGTGATCCCCTACGACACATAATTTTTCAAATTTGTTTCCTAAGTAAATAACTGGAATATCTGATGGCCTCAAAGCTCAGGGACATAATTCCGAGTTGCAAGTCGGAATTCCGACTTGCGACTCGATATATTCATATATTCACGTACATGTGGTGAAGTACAAAAAAGAATCTAATCAATTTAGTGTTGTGCAATCTCTACCATCGCTGAGATAACTGTTGAAGCTGTGGAAGTAGCTGAAGTGGCTGAAGTGACGGCCGTCAGAAGAAAACTACAAAACGGAGCTGAATACCGGTAAGCAAATAAAATCTTGGTTTCTGTCGAAAACTCTCCTAAATCAGTTTTATAATAATTTATAATAAGTCAAAAGATAAAAAACTACAGTCCATTGCATATTTCTCGCCCAATATATAAGAAGTATCCTTGAGATTTTCGCATTATACACTTGATAACGACTATAGATTTTAACAGTTGAAACGTCGTGATTAAAAATTGCAGGGAATTGAATTTTTCTTCGTTCTTTTTTAGACAATGAAAGTCCAGAATAACCTTAATAAAAGAATGATCTAGGACAGGAATTAATTTTTTTTATAAAAGTCCCAATAATTTGAAAACCATGAGGTCCTTACTCAGGTCAAGTTGTGGTTTTCTGATAGGTTATGAACTTGTTCATCACTAGGCACAGTATGATCCATGGTTTACCAGACACCCTGTATCTTGCATTGGTGCTAATTGTGTTATATCCTCTACATAATTCTTGTGGTGTTTTGTGAATGAGAAAGTATTGCAATTTTCTTAAAATACACCTGCACAATGATTTGTCCTATTTAAGATACAAAAAATAACGTTGTTAAGGGCCAGTTTCACAGGTTCCAGTTAGGGTCCAGATCAATTAAGTAATGGTTAGAATGTGAACCTGTCAAAGCCATTGAAGGAAGTCATTCACCGTCTAAACTTTCAGTTAGTTATCTGACGGTTAACTGGGACCTGTGAAACTGGTCCTTAGCTTCGCTAGTTTTGAGGTGAAGTTTATGAACAGTGAAACAAAACGAATGGTATTAATAAATTTTTTATTAGTGATTATCATTTTGATGACTTGAACGTCGTCCCTATACTTTTCCTTATCTAAGGAAAACAGCCCGCCTCTGCACGAATGCAATGCTTAACGTGGATTTGAGCATTTCAGAGCGGTAAACTCTTGGAAATATGCGCTTATATTCATCCAGCATCCAGAGTAATGGACCACTGCTCAGTTTAAATGTGACGCTTGCGACGCTCGTACCTGCCTGCATCGGGACGCTTCCATCGCGACGTTGTGCTAACTTTTTCGTGAAGACATAGTTTGTGAAGAGTTTTGTTTTCATGCTTATAGCAGCTAACGAGTTTTTTGCTGGCGAGGAAAGGTAGGACTCATACATTTTTTAATTGATGCAGTCGATATTTGATGAAAATCCATGTTGATATCTATAATGAAACTAAATTAAATGAATTTAACTTAAAAAGGGTTACAAAACCACGACAATCGTTTCGGTGTACAACAGCTTTTTGAAGTGGAGAAGATAATCTAAATTACAACTTGGCTGTGTTCTCTTAAATACTCATCGTGAATTGATTAGAGTTCAGGTGTATACCTGTCTCCAAATAATTCCCCGATAAATACCAATTTTAATGATTATTTGTGTCGGAGGTTAGTTGGGATTGGGATCAGTAAAAGTTGAAGAAAAAACTATTGTTTTCTTGCCAACGTTTCGAATTTAATTAAATTCAACAATGGTTTCTCATGAAATTGTTTTATTTGTTATATTGATGTATTATAATATATGACGATTATATTAAAATGTCTGGAAAGTACTCACCAAAAGTAGTTCTTTCCGAGTTAAATTCCTTAAAATTATAAAACATAGTGAGACGTGATAGATACAAAACTAAAACGAAATCCACAGGCACAATAAAAAATACATATATTACTGTAACGAGACAGGCTGAAGGAATTTAGAGGTTAAAAAAGGTATGAAAAATATAAAACTACAAAAGGTTTTTTCTATTGATAAGAGAATAGGTAGTATGTACAATAATGATAATGATAATACTTTATACTTTATCTCGTCATTTGACCAATCAAATTGAAAAAGGCTGTATTTAGTCCATCTATATCTCTTCTAGTATTTACGCTGTCATGTTTTAGAATTTGGATCTTTTCGCTTATGAGCCTTTTGGAAAGATATGGTTGAATATCTAGGACAACTGGGTTTGTGAAATCAAAATTATGGTTATTTTCTCTAGCATGCTCGACTAGAGCAGTGGGGTTGATAATATTGAGTTTTTTTGTGTCCCTCTCATGTTCAGACATTCGTTTCTTCAAGTACCTTCCAGTTGGTCCTACATAGCATTTATTACAGTTACTGCAATCGATTTTGTAGATATTATTAGAATGTAACCCTAAAGGGTTTTTTTTTTCTGTCGCGAAAAAAACCTTTTTCTTTATTTTCGATATTTTCAAATATAAAGGTAAGTACTTTACTCTTGAGTAAAATTCATATTTTTTGTTACACCGCGTGTACGACTGAAAAAATTTGATATCTGATGATTGTATATTAGATTTTAGAACATGCAGAACTTTTTATGAAGAATAACTTTTTTTCCTAAAATGAACGATAAAAATGTTTTCCATATGGTTCCAACTTAGTGAGACAAACTGTATAAAGTGTATAGTTTACTGATGTGATTCAACAATTTGAATATATTTATTTTTTTACTTCAGCACTTCCATTCATTTCTCCAGTATTTTCTATGCTTTGTTAATAAAGTATTTTTGATTGACATCTTGACAACACACGTGCAGGCATGTTGTCGTCTAGAGATAAAAATATTACATGAAAAAAAAATTATCAGCACGCCGCCACTGGTTCTAATCTCACATATCATTACAATAACAAATATCCCCCTCCGAACTCGGAGGTTACCCCTCACCCAGAAACTATCACAAGGGATAGTGATATGCAGCTTTCATAGCAACGTGTGTTGTGCATAATAGAAATGGCACCTCTATATCTTTTATTGCTTGGAGCTCGGAGCTGTGTGATCCTGGAAGATTATTTATATTCACATAATCTTCATCGCCTGAGTCTTCATCCGTAACTGCATAAGCATTTGTTGGAGGATATAGTTGTCGTCAAACATATAAGATAAATAAAACAAGTCGCAAAAAATGGTCGATTAGCACGAAATTGATTTCCATGCCGCCGACCAGGGTCGGACTAGTACATATGCCACTAAATATTGTTATGCGTGCAAATTAATCAAGTTAATTTAAAAAGAGCACTGTAACTTTTGTATTCAGATTAATCCATTTTTATAATTATTAATATCCTTAGATTAGGTAAACAACCGCCCCGTCGAAATCTAATTTGCTAATAGCTGCGCGTACCGCACACAGCTGTGATTTATATTATAACTACGCCCGACCCTGCATGGAAAAAACATACCTAATTGCTGTGCGGGCCTTTACATCTTCCGCACCAAGTATTACGTGGGGGCGATGGGTGAAATAATTTTAATAAAGTTAGAGATGTCAATAATTTTATTTATTGATTTATTGCAATTTTTGTCTGAAAAACTGTGTTTGGTTATTGACAAAATAGGAATTAATTTCCTGGTAATTTCCTGAACTTATGTAAGTATTGATATTGACTCACACTGAATTTAGCCAATATTCTCATGTGATTACCTTATAAGGTGTGTATGACGTGGTACTATGCATTTTTGGCAGAAATATATACGTTTTGATTGATAACCTGCGTAATTTTTTTGAAGGAAATGTGAGGACTAGCACAATATTTGCTTATACAGGATGATTCCTAAGGTGGACCGGACCGTTTATTAATTTCTCACATTGCAAGGAAAATAATGTCTATAGGTGAACATGTAAAAGACAACAATTCGTTTTCGAGATGCAGGGCGTTAAAGTTAGAAATTAATATTGAATTTACTTTTTTTACTGGAGGATCACAAAATATCCAAGAGCAGATGAATAAAAATATGATTCTACGAAACAGAATGCCTGTGTCCAATATTGATTATATTCCCGAATTTGATTTTAGGATATGAAGAACATTCAATTTCATGCAAGAAATAAATGAAGGGTCCAGTGGAAACACGATGAGGTTCCTCTTTTTAAAAACTTGAGAAAAGCGAAATCTAATGTGGGAGCATCATCGTTTTTCCACTGTGCTGCCTACTTTCGACAGCTTTTTTTTATGTAATCTCTTGGGTTGTCCCCTGTTAGGTTTGGTATGTTGATACATCATGCTACAAGCCGCTAAAATGTCGATTTCGGAAAAAACAGAACCTCATCGTTTTTCCACTGGACCCTTCAAATATGATTGCACTGAAACTTGATAGAAATCACCGATAAAAATCGATGAAATCATATTCGGAACCAAAATTTAATATAATTGTGTCGGATGAAAAGTCCGTTCAAGACACCCATATGATCAATATAATTTTTGAATTTTAGCACAATTGATCATTGACATACCATACTGAGAGCTTCCATCAGAAAAATTCACACATGGTGCAAATAATCTGTTAGAAAATCTTCAACCGCGAGAGTATTATTCCCGTTCAAAGTGAAGTAATTTTTAGCAAAAAAATCTGTATACGAGGATGTATTGATATCTAGTTAGCCTGGACCAGTTCCCTGCATAAACAAAATATTGCGTTACCATGGCAACGAACAATAACTTATTAGAAGTGTCAGTGTAAAGTTTGACGTCAAAAAAGTAAACCAGAGTTACGCATTAGAAAAAATATGTCCACCGAAATTGTGAAAATTGAAAAATTGGAGTATCGAGCCATCATCAAGTACCTGTATTTGAAAGGGTTAAGAGGCAAGCAGATTTACGAAGATACGCTTAAAACCCTTGGTGATCAATGTCCTTCGTATGCGACCGTGAAAAATTGGACTGCAAGCTTCAAAAGAGGTAAATTTTCCAGATCGGGAAGGCCAGTTTCTGAGTCAGTCCCCGAAAATATCGATGTATTTCATGACATGATTTCAACAGGCCGTCGAATTGGGCTAAAACGGATATCTGAAGCACTAAATATTTCATACGAACGCATTCATCATATAGTTCTCGTCAATTTGGACATGAGAAGAATTGCTGCAAAATGGATCCCCAAATGTTTGATTGTTGACCAAAAGCGTGCAAGGGTAGTAGCATCGCGTTCGATCGGTGCTCGATATGAAAACGATGTAGACTTCTTAAACCGAATTGTTACTATGGATGAGACTTGGGTTCATTTCTACGATCCAGAAACAAAGCAACAATCGATGGAATGGCGACACTCCGGTTCTCCAAGACCTAAGAAGTTTCGTGTCCAAAAATCTGCTGGAAAAGTTCTTGCTTCAGTTTTTTGGGATTGCCATGGAGTAATTATGATTGATTTTTTGGATAAGGGTAGAACAATAACTGGAGATTACTATTCGACATTACTGACCACTGTACGTGACAAAATCAAAGAGAAAAGTCTCGTAAAGCTATCCAAAGTTGCTTTGTTTTTGCAGGACAACGCCCCTGCACACAACTCTCATGTTGCCATGCAAAAAAATCGTGATTTAGAGTTTGAATTACTAGAACACCCCTTTCATTCATCAGATTTGGCCCCGTCCGACTATCATCTCTTTCCTTAACTGAAAAAAGTTTAAAAGGTCGTAAATTTCCTTCCAACGAGGAGGTAATAAAAGCTGTGGAAGTATGGAGAAGAAACTTTTTTTTGAAAGGTCTAGAGACGTTGCAGGTCCGCTGTAATAAATGTATCCAATTAAGAGGAGAATATGCTGAGACATTGAAATTTTTTTTGGTTCTATAGTTGGCTAAGAATATATCCTCGTAAATAATGATAACGTGGCAACGCACTATCCGATCTGCAAATATAGGATTACATATAAATATAATATAAAACACAGGGCGATTTAATGGAAAGTGTAATTTATTTTCATGGTAGACCATGCTGGTATATGCACTTATTTGAGAATGCTTTTCTCTAGATTATTTTTAAATTATGTGAACAAAAACATCTGAATTCCTGACAATCCAGATGACGATTCGTGAAGAATGCAGTACTGAACGAACACTCTGTATATACGAGAATGTTTTAAATTTTTTTCTTTGTTATTCTTTTTGCTGAATAACTTTTTAATGAATGATAAATCGAATCATTATACTGCATATTTTTAATTGTATCTTTGTACTTAGTATCGATCTCTACTATACTTTTTTATCTAAACAAAAAGAATTAATCAATCCTCTCTTAATTATGAATTTGATGCAATTGAAAAATTTTGTTCCCATGGCGACTTTACCTATAATGCACTAGCTAATTCAAACTCTTACTCCCAACATTATGTGGCCCTTTCCAGGCAGAAATGGACAAGAGAAGACCATTTTTGCGTGTTTTTTATTTATCTTGTATGTTTGACGACAGCTATACAGTACGATGCAAATGTATGGAATAAATTCATTATTTCTGAATATAAACATATTTTGGAAAATTCCTCGAACACGTCGATTTTTTTTTCTGATTGGCCAATTTTTGAACCTCACCCTAAATATATAGGTTTATCCGCATTCGAGTAAAAATTATTTTAGTGATATTTTTAAATGGGACACCCAGTATATTTGTTCATATTTGGTTAGGGATCGTCATTACAAATCCATTCATACCAGGTTTGAAGGGATTGTATCAAGCGGCTGCGGAGATATAGGCAAAAAACTTCCTCGTATGTCCAATGAGTATGATTGAGACTCCACACGATTCGGAAGATCAAAAGTCTATGTCGCACCCATTGGGCTTATGAATAAGTTTTTTGCTCATATCTCCGCAGCCGTTTGACCTAATCCCATCAAACCTGGTATCACTGGATTTGTAATGACGATCCCTAACCAAATGTGGAAAAATACACTGGTTGTCCCATTTACAAATATCACTCAAGTCATTTTTACTCGAATGCGGATAACCCTATATATTTAGGGTGGGGTTCAAAAATTGGCCAATCGGAAAAGAAAATCGACGTGTTAGAGGAATTTTCCAGAATATATTCATTTTCAGAAATAATTAATTTATTCCATACATTTGCATCGTACTGTATATTGTTAGTGCTAGTCCATTGTAGCCGTCATCATCACTGTTTTCGAGAGATTGCAATAGTTCGTACAAAGTGAGGCCACTATACAGGGTGTCAATTTGAAAACTTCCCACCCTTAATATCTTCCTTCCAGTAAACAATATGAGTAATCGAAAAAACAGGTCAATTTTATTGTCAAGGGGGACACTTTCAAGGACTATTTGTAGCCCTCGTGGTTCATCCCCCTAGGAGGGGTAGATGTTACCCTTATAATTTTAAATGGGAAGGGGGGTCAAGTGGCACATCATTTTGATGGGCGTTCAATTCTTGTTCCAATGGTACCCTGACTTAGTATTTTTTGATGAGCATTTTCCGAAAAATTGCGTTCTAAACTAACAGAAGTAATTATTAGAACGCCTATACTGAGATGCATGGTTTGGCCAGAACTGGTTAGAATATTAGGTGGTACCGTTCCAACCCTTTATTAGGGGTAACATTAGCCATTAGCTCCAAACACTTTACATAAAAAAGTAGTCTAATAGTAAAACGTAGATGGTAGTAAAGTTGTGTTTATTAAATGCTGAATTTTTAAGTGTCATCGCAGAAATTGTACAGATAGCCTTCCTTTTTTGCTACTTCTGCTGTAAAAAGTTTCTGTTTTCCGGCAAAAAATTGGTTAGCAAATTTGAACTATGTGGTAGTATTGTGAATACCGTTGTACCTGTTGGGCTGTTTAGGAATTACTTTAATAAGTGTATAAAAGTGTAAAAATGGTTTACATTCTTCAAGACAGAATTGAAATGATTGTAATTTATGGCGAAGTTGGAAAGTGCGCACGAAGGGCGGCATGTCTTTTTAACGAAAGACATCCAAATTGTAATGTAAGTCACCGGTATGTGCTTGATTTGGTGAATAAGTTTTACGAAACTGGTTAAGTGACAAATAAAAAAAGAAATAACCCCAGAGTACTAAATGAAGCAGCTCAAATTGAAGTTTTGGGAACATTTGCTGCAGAGCCCACGAGCTGCTTACGATCAGTATCAGAACAGACGGGAATATCACGCGAGACTATAAGAAAAGCATTGAAAATGCATAAATTTCTTCCATATAAAATGCAGATTTTTCAAGAGCTCCACGAGGATGATTTTGATAGAAGAATAGAGTTTTGTGAAATCATGTCTCATCGAGTCAATACCATCCCTAATCTTCTGTTAAACATCTGTTTCAGCGATGAGTGTTCATTTTTTCTGAATGGCAATGTTAATAGACAAAATTGTCGCTATTGGAGTGACGAAAACCCACATATTTTTCGGGAAGGGCATACACAACACCCACAAAAAGTTAATGTTTGGGCTGGTATTCTTGGAAATGCCATTCTTGGTCCATTATTTCTGGAAGAAAACTTGACTGGCAATCTGTACCTTGATATGCTTGAAGAGACTATCGATCCTCTTATAACTCACGAGCTAGAAACTCAAATTGATGCAGAAGGTAATGAACTTTTGCAGGAGGATCTGTTACATTTCCAGCAGGACAGTGCTCCACCTCATTATTTTCTTCCCGTCCGACAGTGGACGGCAGATGGATTGGCAGAAGGGGAGCAGTTGAATGGCCTCCGAGATCACCAGATTTAACACCCTTATATTTCTTTCTTTGGGGGCATCTTAAATCCGTTGTTTATAAAACACAACCTTCTGATATTGACGAACTTAAAAGACGAATTACAGCAGCATGCCGGTCAATTCCTGGTGAAGTTTTCCGTAATGTTAGAGGGGAGTTCTAAAACAGACTGTATTACTGTTTAGAGCAAAATGGACAACATTTCGAACAGCTAATAAGATAAGCGTAAGTAGATTTTATGTTGGAAATGTCTTTCTCGCAAATTAAATTTTATTGTGTAGAAGGAAAATAACCACCAAATAAAAAATCCCATGCGTAATAAATTTATTCCTGTCATTCAAGGGTTGGAGCGGTGCCACCTACTCTTCTAACCATTTTTATTAAAGGGAGTCAATACAATAATGCATCTCAGTATAGGCGTTCTAATAATTACTTCTGTTAGTTTAGAACGCAATTTTTCGGAAAATGCTCATCACAAAATAATAAGTCAGGGTACCATTGGAACAAGAATTGAACGCCCATCAAAATGATGTGCCACTTGACCCCCCTTCCCATTTAAAATTCTAAGGGTAACATCTACCCCTCCTAGGGGGTTGAACCACGAGGGCTACAAATAGTCCGTGAAAGTGTCCCCCTTGACAATAAAATTGACCTGTTTTTTCGATTACTCATATTGTTTACTGGAAGGAAGATATTAAGGGTGGGAAGTTTTCAAATTGACACCCTGTATATATAAAAAACGTTAATTTGCCTACTGTCCTTTTGAAAGAACACTGAGATATGTTTTCTTCATGAACTCAAATCACAAATATCCCAATATTTTTCATCATCATTCAATGAATAATATGTAATTATAACAAACTTTGAAGGAATGAGGTTATTTCTACGAATCTAGTAAATTACAATACCCAGCCAACCAACTGAAAGTCGACTGGTGTGTCCACGATGAATTATATGATCCATTCAAACGCGAAATAACATGTTAACAGACAACTGCGCGAGTATTATTCCTAATAATATATCAGAATATTGAATCCAAATGGTGCCATCTACGAAAATTCAATCAAATTCAATCGAAATGCATTACAGAACTCTTGTTTGAGCATGTCCTTATAGAAGGACAGTAGGCATATATGAGTTGATCTACATACTTTCTTGAAGATTCAACTTCATGCCCTTGTTTTGAACATGAAGGATTTCAAAATCATGGTCCATGGTTTTCGGTAAATAAATGGGTAGCATAATATGTTGAATTTGTTTTTCGGTTCACAAAGCTGCCTTTATGGTAAGGAGCTTTTTGAAGGTTCTACCAGTTTGAACAAGATAAAACTTGGGACAACTACCACAGGTTGATTTATGGACTCCACACTTTTTTTGTTTTTCCACTTTATATTTGTTGTTTTTAATATGTTTCCCCAAAGTACTGTCTGTCTTGAAAGCGTTATTAAAATCTTGCTTTTTCAAGAAATTACGATTTTTATTACTTGGTTCACCGATACAAGTTATATTTTGAACCTTTGGTGGTCTTCAAGAGAGGGATGAATTGCTTTCTTATATTGCTTTTTAGACAGAAGGTTATCTATCAAATATGATTTATAACCATTGTTGACTGCAATTTGTTTTATAATTTCTAGTTCTTCATTAAAATTTAATGTGCTGAAAGGAATGTTAACTATCTATGTGGGCTGCTACTTTATGTTGATATGGGTGTGATGAGGTATTGTAAATTGTAATATCTGTATGAGACGGTTTATGGAAAATAAAAAATCCATGTTTATTATTTATTTTAGTTATTGTTCCAAAAAATTTACCGAATTATCCTTTTCTGATTCTACTGTGAAGTTAATTGGAGGATGAAGTGAATTTATAAATTCCAATAATTCATCCGATTATCTAATTGTTCCTGTGAAACCTACTAAAATATCATCAACATTATTAAAATGTTCATATATTGGCATAGGTATGTTGATGATATTTTGGAAGGTTTCTAAACGACCACCAAAGGTTCGAAACAATAACTTATATCGGCGAACCAAGTAATGAATTAGGTAATTTCTTGAAAAAGCAAAGATTTGATATTGCTATTGAGGCAGACCATAATTTGGGCAAACATATTAAAAACAACAAAGATAAAGTGTAAAAACAAGAAAAGTGTGGAGTCTATAAATTAACCTGCAGTAGTTGTCCCAAGTTTTATCTTGGTCAAACTGGTAGAACCTTCAAAAAGAACCTCACCGAACATAGAAATAGCTTTTTTTATGAAGGAAGTAGTCCATCCTCGAAGTGGAGTTTCAGTATATAGAAGCTAAGAAAAACTCGAAGTCGTCTCCACAATATGTAATTGACCCCTAGGGTAGGGAAGGGTGGGCTGTTGTCAACACAGCTTTGGCAATAAATTGTCAAAAGTGTGGTTGTATCAACAATACCATCAAAAACATGTTTTCGAGCATATAAATGCTCATCATCAGTTGAAATTTCAGTTTGACCTGTATTTTCAACTGATGATGAGCATTTTTTATGTTCGAGAACTTGTTTTTGATGGTATTATGTTGATAAAACCACACTTTTGACAATTTATTGCCAAAGCAGCCCACCCGTACCTACCCTACCTGTCCATTGCTTTAGAGAAGTTTTTCATATATTATTTTTATCTATTATATTAAATTTATAAATAATATTTATATAGGGTGGGGCACCGATAACGAAACAGATCGAATATCTTCAAAACGCATGTTTTATGAATAAAATGCAAAAACACGTCGATTTTTAATCCAAGGAGGACATCTTCCTATCATAACCTCAACTGTCCTACCTCTCCCCCCACCCCTTTGGCACCATCACTCAAACAATTTGAATAGGGAAAGTAGTAAGTGTGACGCATCATTGAAAATGTAATTCCATAAGGAATTCAGCCATGTCAATTTTTGCCACCTAACTTTTTATTTTGGAGCCCTCTTGCGGGAAAAGCAACTGTTCCATATTTCAAATTATGATACTGCATTTGCAAGCTATTTTGACATAAATTCGTTGGAATTTTTCCAAGAGAGAAAAAAAATGGCTGCTCCAAAATGGCGGACATGATTTGCAGTTACGGTCCGATTCGATTCAAAATTGATATGTGGTGGTTTTCAAGGTCGGAAATTATGAATTGTTTATCAATACAAAAAAACAAGATGGTGGCTTTAAGATAGCGGATGAAATTTGTAATTCTGATCCGATTCGAATCGAAACTATGATATTTTTGTCAATGCAAAAAACCAAGATGGTGCACGAAATTTGTAATTGTGGTTCGATTCGATTCAAAATTGGCATATGGGAGTTTTACAAGTTTTCAGTATGACTGAAATGAATTAATTTATAAAAATCCTTTATAAACAAATGCACTAGATAGGAAATAATATTTTTATTAGATGAGTGACTTAGGTTATTCTAGGCCTAACAGAATCAAAATTTTACTTCGCAAAAATACCTATTTTGCATTCGCGGCAAGCTTTTGAATCTGTTACGTACAGAGTAACCTACGTCACACATCTAAAAAAATGTTATTTCCTTTTTATCGCATTTGTATAAAAGCTTTTTTATCAATATAATCAATTCATTTCAGCCATACTGAAAACTTGTAAAACCCCCATATGCCAATTTTGAATCGAATCGAATCACAATTACAAATTTCATCCACCATCTTGGTTTTTTGCATTGACGAAAACATCATAATTTTCTACCCTGAATATCCCCACATACTAATTTTGATACGAATCGGACTAGAATTACAAATTTCATCCGATATCTTGGACCACATCTTGTTTTTTTGCATTGACAAACAAATCATATTACCACATATCAATTTTGAATCGAATCGGACCATAATTGTAAATCATGTCTGCCATTTTGGAGCCGCTATTTTGTTTTTTCTCTTAGAAATATTCCATAATGCATTATCACCGAATTGATATCAAAATAGCTTGCAAATGAATTATCATAATTTGGAATACGGAACAGTTGCTTTTCCCGCAAGAGGGCGCCAAAATAAAGAGTTAGGTGGCAAAAATTGACATGGCTGAATTCCTTATGAAATTACCTTTTTAATGATATGTCACACTTACTACCTTCCCTATTCAAATTGTTTGGGTGATGGTGACCAAGGGGGGGGGGGAGAGGTAGGACAGTTGTGGTTATGATATGATTAAAAATCGACGTGTTTTTACATTTTATTGACAACACAAGCGTTTTGAAGATATTCGATCTGTTTCGTTTTCGGTGCCCCACCCTGTATATTACTGTTATGGGATCAGAGGTAAACTGTCCACAATTGGAGAGAATCGTATCTCTCAGACAGGATGCAACTGTTCAGAATTCAAAATATGACAGAATCAAAGATCTGTTGTGGTGTACCTCAAAGATCAGTACTTGGCCCTATTCTCTTTCTATTGTATTTGAACGACTTGGCAAGTATCGATATATCAGGGAATTTCACAATGTTTGAGGACGATACAACCTTAATGTGGCACGGGTATGACATAGATGCGCTGAAAGACATAATATCGATCGATTTAGACAAGGTTAAAGATTCGTGTGACGGAATTCCGAGGTAAAAGTCAGAATTCCGGGATAAAAGCCGGAATTCCGAGATAAAATTCGGAATTCCGAGATAAAAGTAGGAATTCCGAGATAAAAGTCGGAATACCGAGATAAAAGTCGGATTTCCGAGATAAAAGTCGGATTTCCGAGATAAGAGTCGGGGTTCCGAAATGAAGGTCGGAATTCCAAGACAAAATTCAGAATTCTAAGAAAAAAGTCGGAATTCCGAGATAAAAGTCGGAATTCCGAGATAAAAGTCGGAATACAAGATAAAAGTCGGAATTCTGAGATAAAAGTCGGAATTCCAAGATAAAAGTCGGAATTCCGAGATAAAAGTCGGAATTCTGAGACGAAAGTCGATATTTCGAGATAAAAGCCAGAATTCCAAGATAAAAGTTGGATTACCGAGATAAAAGTCGGAATACCGAGACAAAAGTCGGAATTCCGATATTGAAGTTGGAATTCCGAGATAAAAGTCGCAATGCCGAGATAAAAGTCGGAATTCCGAGATAAAAGTCGGAATTCCGAGATAAAAGTCGGAATTCCGAGATAAAAGTCGGAATTCCGAGATAAAAGTCGGATTTCCGAGATAAGAGTCGGGGTTCCGAAATGAAGGTCGGAATTCCAAGACAAAATTCAGAATTCTAAGAAAAAAGTAGGAATTCCGAGATAAAAGTCGGAATTCCGAGATAAAAGTCGGAATACCAAGATAAAAGTCGGAATTCTGAGATAAAAGTCGGAATTCCAAGATAAAAGTCGGAATTCCGAGATAAAAGTCGGAATTCTGAGACGAAAGTCGATATTCCGAGATAAAAGCCAGAATTCCAAGATGAAAGTTGGATTACCGAGATAAAAGTCGGAATACCGAGACAAAAGTCGGAATTCCGATATTGAAGTTGGAATTCCGTGATAAAAGTCGCAATGCCGAGATAAAAGTCGGAATTCCGAGATAAAAGTCGGAATTCCGAGATAAAAGTCGGAATTCCGAGATAAAAGTCGGAATTCCAAGATAAAAGTCGGAATTCCGAGATAAAAGTCGGAATTCCGAGATAAAAGTCGGAATTCCGAGATAAAAGTCGGAATTCCGAGATAAAATTCGGACTTCCGAGATAAGAGTCGGAATTCCGAGATGAAGGTCGGAATTCCAAGACAAAATTCAGAATTCTAAGAAAAAAGTCGGAATTCCGAGATAAAAGTCGGATTTACGAGATAAAAGTCGGAATACCGAGATGAAAGTCGGAATTCCGAGATAAAAGTTGGATTACCGAGATAAAAGTCGGAATGCCGAGACAAAGGTCGGAATTCCGATATAAAAGTCGGTTTTCCGAAAAAATTGTCGGAATTGCGAGAAAATAGTCGGAATTCCGAGATAAAAGTCGGAATACCGAGATAAAAGTCGGAATTCCGAGATAAAAGTAGGAATTCCGAGATAAAAGTCGGAATTCCGAGATAAAAGTCAGAATTCCGAGATAAAAGTCGGAATTCCGAGATAAAAGTCGGAATTCCGAGATAAAAGTCGGATTTCAGAGATAAAAGTCGGAATTCCGAGATGAAGTTCGGAATTCCAGGACAAAATTCAGAATTCTAAGAAAAAAGTCGGAATTCCGAGATAAAAGTCGGATTTTCGAGATAAAAGTCGGAATACCGAGATAAACGTCGGAATTCTGAGATAAAAGTCGGAATTATAAAAACAATATTATTTTGAAACAGTTGGGCTTAACACGCTTCCATAGAAACCTTTTCGTGTTGATTAAATCTGGGACCCTAGTTTTGAAATATATATGAGAAATAGTAAAAACGTATAAACTTCTTTATTTCCTGAAGAGAGAATAGAATGGTGCAGTCTACCCTACATTAATTGAAGTTTGATTTTTTTCCAGTAATAAATTTCACCATAAAACGAAACGTGCAGTATAAATCAACGAATTTTCAATCTCTCTCTTTTTTGACTGGGACTGACAAGCGTAAACAACGGGATTTTTGCATCAGCATCCGCTAACAGTAGAGGCAAGTTCAGGAGGTTAACGTTATAAAGGCTTTGTTCAGTTATTATTCTCTAATTACTCCGACCCAGTTGGGCAAAGGCCGGTAATTCTATTTGAACAAGGAAATCGTTAAACATGGCTACAGAAGGAATCGTCAATAGTCCAGGATCCAGGGTACATTTTTACAATTGATTTAAGCCAATAAACAGGGCTATCAACCTCAACTTAAATTGCTCCGCCGATATTTTTTTTTGAATTGCAGAACACAGTGTGTACATCACTCCTGAGACTTCGCCTCCAGGGGGGGTGGAACCCCCCAATAAACGCATTGAAATTGATTTTTGAGGTAATTTCGAAAAAATTTACTTTAAATCAAAAAAGTTACTTCATATTCAGAAAGAGATATTCTTGAAAAAAATTGTTGAACTTATATGCTTTCGCAATGGGGTAGGTGTTTGCGCCGGCTCCCTCCAACGTGCATTTTTTCAACCAGCGCGTGTAGTAAAGCTCTATAACCCCTCACATAAATGGTCAATTCGGATAAATCTCACGTCATTTTGAAGATAAAGATCGCAGCTTTGTATTCTGATATTATTTATATTTATACGCGCAGTTGCCAGCTGCAAAACTGCAATTGAAAATCTTATAATATTAAAGTTCCAGACTTCGTGAAATAATGCTTGTGATTACTGAAATAATGTCTCATCACTTGTAGCAAGTGAAACGAACAGTTGAGGAATACTTCATTGTCAAATTGCATAACGTTTAACCGGTCCAAATAATGTTGGTTTTAAATACGAGTGTTTTATTTCTTCGCATATTTTAGGTTACAAAATCTTGAGGGAGTTTATAAATTCAAATGCTAATAACTCAGAGATAAAAGCACGTATCAACATGAATGAAAAGCCAGTTTGCAGAAAAAACCCTGCTCTTATTGAAAATATTCTTACAAAGGACCACGCACACATCTTATGGAAAAAAGTCTTTCGGGGAAAATGGCTGGATTTTTTATATGTTGTAGCTGAAGCCGTTCGGTGTGAAAGTCTCCATTGGCCCAACTCGATCGTATGACTAGATTCGGCGATAGAGGGCGGCAAATCATGAAATTTGTGATATTTTGAGAAATTCAGCTGATTAAAAAATTATGAATATCTCATTTATATTCAATATTGTGTGCGACTGAGCATTCTTTGAGTCTGCGAGAAACATTTTTCCATAATACAGAATAAAAAAAAAATCCACTGTTTTTCTACAGGGTTGTCAACGATATACTCAATTCTTCAGTAAATGAATTCGCCTACGAGGTTATAAGATTATAGAGTTTGTCATTGAGGATCAATCAGAATGGTTTGTTGATAGACCAAAATATAATGAGGCTATAAATACAGAGTATTTGGAATAATATTATATATACATATAATTACTCTAAATCACGAATTTTACTATTTTTAAGTGAATTCAGAAAAATGTAAATCATTTACATATTATTTGTAATCTATATTCAACTGTTGTTCAACTAAGCGTTCATAAAATCGTGAATGATTTTTCTATAAAACAAAAATTATTCTACAGGGTAGTTTCCAATATAATCAATTTCTAGGTGAAAGAATTTGCCTTCGAGAAAATGAGTTGATTATGTTAATTATTATTGATGGTCGATCAGAATGATATTTGATCTCTGAAAACAAGATGTAAATGAAAATACATGGTGTTTCATACAAGGAAGACTCTCTATTCAATTTGAATAAGTAATTCAGTCTTGTCGAAGATTCAATCATGACTTCGTCCTCAACACCTAAAGGTTCGGCAGTAGATGGCGCCAAATAATTAATTCTGTGTTTTTGTAGGATTTAGCGGGCTATAAAATATGAATATATTTTGTGAGTCACCCAAAAAAATATATCTAATGTCCTGAGGATATTGAGTATATTTCCATCGGCTATATATTTGAACTGAATGAACTGAGTTTAGCCATCTGAATCCAAGGATAATTCAATCATAGGTACGGAGTTATTAAACTTAGCCCTTGATTTAGAAAACCAGAGGAACGTTCATAATTTGTGCTTGACACAAATGTTTCAGCCTAAATTTTATTTATAAAGTATTTATGATGGTATTTTTTGTAATAGTCTGTTTTTCCGAAGATTTTATCATAAAAAAGAAATATCTTCGTATGTAAAATATTTTGAAATATTTTTATTATATGCAACAAAGTGAACCGTATAACTTCTAACTGAAACATTTCTCACACTCCTCATGATAGGCGAAAAACTGTACCTCCTCATAATAATGGGCCACCCTGTATATAATATGCACCCTTATTTATTTCAAACACTCTGTATTCATATCTTCATCGAATTTCAGTCAATCAATAAACCGTTCTGATTGATCCTCGATGATAAACTCAATAAACTTTTAACCTTGTAGGCGAATTCATTCACTGAAGAAAACAGTATATTGTTGACAACCCTGTAGAAAAATAATGGCGTTTTTTTATTCTGTATTATAAAAAAATATTTCGAGAGAATTTAAGGTATGCTCAGTGGCACACCATATTGAATATAAATGAGATATTGATATTTCTTTATTCAGCTGAATTTCTCCAAAAATCACAAAATTCATGATTTGGCGCCCTCTAGCGCCGAATCTAGTCATACGATCGAGTGTGGCCAATGGAGACTTTTACTCAGAATGTCTCCAGCTACAGCATATCGAAAATCCAGCCATTTTTACCGAAAGACTTTTTTCCATAAGATGTGTGCGTGGTCCTTCGGTTACTCGTACAAATTTTAAATGCAATCCAGTCAATCTTTTAAGTACTTAAAATAGAGGTTACTAGGCATTTGATCGTATTATTGTTCTATGGGAAGAAAAATAAAATCACTCCTTGATAGAATATGGGGATTCGAGACTGAGGAAGACAGTGCACCAAAGGAAACTGGAAGTGTACCTGCTTTAAACTCATTGAGATTCTAAAACCTGAAAAATATCGGCTTGGGACCATGTCAATGCGGCAGCTAGCGCGCCGCTGTATAGTATACAGCAGCGCGGTTCTGTCGATGCGCAGTGGGCAGCAGTCAACGTTGCTCTATGTAAACGTCAGATAATATAAAACTTCCAGTGAGATAACATCGATAGTCGGAGACGAGGAAACATCTCTTAGTGCTTTGTCACTGTTATTAATTGAAAACGGTGAGTTTATTTTTGAAATATTTGTATCATGTTCAACTCAGCTCTGTTTCAAAATATCGCAATGTCAGATATCTGTAGAAACTTGGCAGTGATTGTTCCGGATTGTGAAGATGAAGACGAGGAGACTGAAGATGAACTAGATGATGAGTTGTATGAGTGAATAAATATATTTTCCTATACATTTCTTGATGCTGATTACTTGTGGATTTATTTCTTCATACCCTTTCTCGATATCATTGAAAAACACTCTCATATTTCGTTACCTCCGGTCCGCGTTTGATTTATACATTAAGTTGCGAATAATTTTCATAACAATACTTCTGAATCTCAATAACGACAGTTCTCAACGATTATTTACCCACATATCTACTAAGAGTAGTAGTTTGAGAGTTTTATCAAATATTCTCCCCCTTCCCTTTCACCACAAGTTTTCGCGATGCGGGGGATATGCCCCGAATGGGAAAATCGTTTCTAATAATTTGAACCTATTATTTTTACAAATTTTCGCTCAGTTATAAAAGTTATATAGGGTCTTTCTCAATATCTATCAGATGTAGTTCAACGTCCAGCGGGGAAGTAGTTGTGTTCTGTTAGATATTACAAAAAAGTAACTTCAATTTTATCGTAGGGTTTTTCCATTTCCAGAGGAGTCATGTATTGATTCAATTTTCAATTGAGAATGTTTCTCTTCAAAACATGAATCCCTTCCAAGGGAGGTTATCTTGTACGATGGAAAATAGCGACTAAATTCCAACTTTCAGTCGCAGATGATTCCACAACTGACTTTATGAACATCCTGTTCATATTTTCAATGAAATCAATAAGTTGAGGTTATGACTGATTACCTTTCCATTAAAGGCTCGTTCATACCCTTGCGAATATTCGCAAATTTTTTAAGATTCGACACACGGCGAAATAATTTCGGTGAAAGATGAATCAGTAATGCAGTACCCAATAACCAACCCCAAATACTGAAAAATTACATGTTATTATTCATCATTCACAGTAATTTTTTCGCCCAATGAGTCAAATCACAAAAAAATGCGAAGGTCTGCAAGGGTATGAACGAGCCTTAAGTTGTCTTTTCAACCAATAATTCTCGAATTAATATTTCTCAACTAATTTTTCAACTGATTTACAGCCCAACCACCACATTTATCACTCATTTTACAAAGAAACTCTCAAAACCAACGAAAATAAATCAAAATACTATACTTAATTCCAAATAAGAATACAGTAGGTGGCGCCGTGATCAGTGAGGAAAACTCACACAGCTAGATTCTTATTGCGGCCAAAGATAGCGCCAAATTTAAAAAAGTTACTATACATTCGGAAAGCAGCTTTTATGCTATTGCTCTATTTGATACTGGCTTAGATTTCAACCAACTAGCGTGGAGCTCAAGCTTTCAGCACTGTATTCTTATTTGGAATAGATTATAGTAAACACAATAATTGTCCTATGAATAACACAGGCTGTCAACGAAAGGACCCCAACTACATCAGCGCCGCTATGCGGGAGCAATTTCGTACATCCCTGCCATTACATTGTATCGTTAGTCTCCAAATCAGTCACCATGGGCTGGTCTAATTGCCATTGAGATGTATAGCGATTTCTATTTAACCTTTTCTAGGTTCTAGGTTCATATTCTAATCTATAACAATGTCAAAACACTTGACCATTTTGATTTGGTCACATTTGAATAAATAAAAAATCCTAGAAGAATCCTTTCACGTTTTGATATCAAATTCATTACAATACATTACTTATTACTTTTCTTTTCATATTCCAATTATTGCATCATGTTGGTATGACTGTTGAAGTCGTCATGTTGAAGGAGTAGATCATACCATCACCTTGTTCACATTGTTCCGAATTAATATCAGTGAATTTAAGCCTGAAACAGTAATGGGATCATTTCAAATCCCTTGCGATTACATTTAAGACGATTATAACCTAAATCCATTGTTCTTCGTCAGTCCGCTTATGATTGTTGATTATCACTCATCTGCTTGAACACTGAATACAATTATGGCCGAACTATATCTAGTAGGCCAATAAAATTGAATCGAAAAAGTCCAATTTGAGGAATCAATTTCCAGCAAGCTGGAAATCGTTTGAATTCTTCTATTCGATCCTAAATGCGTGTAATCTTAGTTTGCACCATCCCAGGTGGTGAGCTTAACTTTTGGTAGCCAAAAAACCGCCAAATTTTTGCACCTTTTTAGTTTTTTGCTCGTAGCTGGAAAACGGTAAGTCGGACGGAAAATGTCTTTCCATTCAATAGTACAGGGAACTGTTAATATATCTAAATAAATTCACGAAGCTATTAGATCTCATCGTTTTGTCTGAGACCTTCGTTATAGATGAACTTTGTTCAGTGGGAATACCAGAATGAAAAACATTTTATAACGAGGATGACCTCAACAGAAATGATGGGGTTTTGATTTATGTCAGAGATTGTCCACAATGTAAGTGAGGAGAGGAACATTGGGGCCATCAAAGTTTCAAAAGTACATGTTGTACGTTGCCTGAAAGAATAATGTCTCAGTAACTGCTATTTATAGGTACCCAAGCACTTGTCCCAAACTATTCAATTTCAACTTTGCACAATATCTGAAAACAAAAATAATATTAATAATATTTATTCACGTAAGAAGAATACAGTACAACATGAATGAGAACATACAGGAGGATAAATGAGTACTTGATAATTATTTTTCACACTCCCATAAATGAAATGTATGAATAATGAACACACTGACTTTAACTGACATTTATATTTGATATTTCGATTTAGAATTACAAAAAAATATTACCGAAATTCAAAAATATTTAGATGGTTGTAAAGAGAATTGAATTCTCTTTTCAACGATGTAACACTTGACCCCACATGTCATTTGAAAATTTTGAGTTGATGGGCCCCCCTGCGCCCCCTATCGAGCAATTTTTTTTTTTTATTTCAAAAAGTAGTATTGGTGAAACCCTCTAAAATGTTTTTTTTTTCATGTTTCTACGTCGAACCGTTCAAAAGTTAACAGGGGGGGGCTATTAAAAGCCGCACTGTACAAAGAAGTATAAATTACATTGGGAAAATAAAACTTAGAAAAAAATGTACTTGTCCTACTGTTACACTGACCTTCATGACATATTTTAGGATATCTAATACTGTTACTCTACTGTTACTGTTACACTGAACTTCATGAAAAATTTTAGGATATCAGTATTACCCTGTGTATGTCGACAATTTTTGTTACAGAAAAAACAACTAATAAATTCTAATTTGAAGAAATTTATGTAATCGCTTTATTCAAAAATAAAAACAACAAAATTGAGTACTGGATTATTTTATTCAATTCACTGTTACAATCGCTATCGTGTTTGGAAGTTGCTTCAAGTGACATAAAAAAATTGTGATGTTTTTTAGGAATTAAATACTCATTGCATAAACTCACGAGGTCATTCTTTTTATTCACTGGAATAGTTGGTGCTGCAGTATAGGCCGTTTATATCGATAATATTGTATTCTTTATCGCCGTAGGATGTCTTGTAAAAAATCTTGTTGGATTCTGTCTTTTTAATCATTATTATTTTGATATCATTCCAAGATACGTTTTCTCCATTTTCATTTACTTTGAAATTTTTCTTCATTGTTGTGTTTATCTTCTTCCAGTCTATAAAATCTTTTGTGGACATGTTAGTGACAGCGTATGGAGTGCCTTTTTTCTTGGCAGTTTTTACAATAGTTATGAGTTCGGTCGGAACGTAAATTGTTCCGCTTTTCAAAATCCTATTCTTTTCTTTTTCTATACATGAATACATAGAGTCGCCCTCATTCTCAGTATGCCCCACGATTAAATACTTGTGAATTATCTGTTCGAGATCCAAGCATTCTATTGCGTACAAATACATAGTTACCAAAAATTATTTTTTGTTTTGGGCGGAACAATTATCACTATACCGGGTGGCTACGGAAGTATTGCCTACGGAATATCTCAGTTATTGTATGAAGTAGGTTTGTGAAATTTGGAGCGTCGATATAATGACATAAGAGCTAGAATTTGAGCATATTGACATGTCGAAGTTAACTTCCGGTCTGACCGGAAGTAACATCAACTTTCTTATTTTAAATGGAAACCCTATTTTTTTTTGCTTTTCGCTTTATTCAGCATTCAATTCCCTTTCTAATGATATATCACAAGTTGGTATCTAACCAGAAACTAGATCAGAAAAAAATTATTATTGAAATTCACCGAGTAGGCCGTGGAAGCAAAATGAAAGCCAAAAATTGAAAAGTTGGCTATGGAAACCATACGTCACTTGATAACAGTTGCTACTACTGTGATATTTTATTTTCATTCGTCGGCGTTATAAAAAGCCGCCAAAAAAAATATTGGAAAAATTGGGAAAAAAACAATACTCTGTAGGTTCATAACTTAAATAGGAACATACAACTTTTTCTTGCCTGTACTATTCAGCATAACCATTCTTTTCTAATGATATAATAGAAAATAATTTTTTGAACTGAGATACCGAAAAATCCAATTATTATTCTTCAAATAACAAAACAGATTATCGCCATACGCAAAAATAAAATTAAAAATAATGTGGAATGATAAATTATATCCTGTAGGTTCTAGGTTAAATAATCATTCGAACCAAAATATTAACAAGTAGGCTGATTAAGATCTATTTTGGAATGAAACAAAAAAGAAATGAGAGCTGTCACGAACGCTGCTATCCATATTATTTTGACGTTCGAAGTAGTGTTTTTGATTCTGCCATTTTAAAAGGGTTTGGAAATCGAAATCAGTTAGTGGAATATTAAAAAAATGCCCCGTTATTCACGAACCGAACAAATTGACATGCTTCTCATTTATGGTGAATGTTTAAAAAATTCTTATGCCGCTGAACGATTGTATTTAGAGCGATATCCAGGGAGGCAGCAACCGTCAAGAAGGTATTTCCAGTGGCTTGAAGAAAAATTAAGAACTAAGCCTGATGTTCACGAAGACCAAGAAGCATTTGTTATTAATGAGGAAACTGAAATTAATGTATTAGCTTTAGTACAATATGATAGCACAATTTCCTCAAGGCAGATTGGCGCCGAATTAGCTATAAGTAAGGACTCTGCTAGGAAAATTTTGAAAAAACATCGATTGAAATCCTTCAAGTATTAGTTGCATCAACATTTGTATGAAAATGACGGTGAAAGGCGCCTGGAATATTGTAATTGGTTTCTTCGACAAAATGCTGAGAATCACCTATTTAACTATTATATCTTGTTTACGGACGAGTCAAGATTTACCAACAATGGATTATTTAACAGGAATAATACAAGGTAGGTACTGTACTTTATTTGGATTATTGTCGATAGTCGAAGTGTAAAGTGCTAAAAGTGAGAACGGTCTTTTGTTCCAGGTACTGGGCGATAGCAAACGAGCACCGGTTTCGACAAGGCGGCTTCCAGGAGAGATTTGGTGTGAATGTTTGGGCAGGAATAGTTGGAACTCATATTGTTGGCCCCATTCTTTTTCAAGGCCAACTTACCGGAGAGAGATACTTTAATTTTTTAACGAATGAAATTTCGGAATTCATTAACAACATACCTGCGGAAATAACTGAGAGAATGTACTTCCAGCAAGATGGCGCCCCTCCGCATAATTCAAGAATAGCGAGAAATTATCTTCAAAATCGCTTTCAAGAGAGACTTATAACAACCCATGCTCCAGTCAGGTGGCCACCAAGGTCACCTGATCTTACTCCGTGCGACTTTTTTCTATGGGGGCATCTTAAAAATAGGGTGTATTCCACACAGCCTACAACTCTACATGAGCTAGAAGTAAAAATTCGTAGAGCTTTCCAACATATCACGCCCCAAATGTTGAGAAACGTTTTACATGAAAATATCACCAGAGTCAATAAATGTATTGAAGCTAAGGGAATGCATTTCGAACATTTGTTTTGAATTTATTTTATCTTTAATCCTATCAATTTGAATTTTTTTTTCGATAAATCTGTTTTTTCGTTATTAGAAGAATAATAATTGGATTTTTTGGTATTTCATTTCAAAAAAATTACTTTCTGTTATATCATTAGAAAGGAATGGTTCTGCTGAATAGTACAGGCAAGAAAAAGTTGTATGTTCCTATTTAAGTTATGTACCTACAGAGTATTGTTTTTTTCCCAATTTTTCCAATATTTTTTTGGCGGCTTTTTATAACGCCGTCGAATGAAAATAAAATATCACATTAGTAGCAACTGTTATCAAGTGACGTATGGTTTCCATAGCCAACTTTTCAATTTTTGGCTTTCATTTTGCTTCCACGGCCTACTCGGTGAATTTCAATAATAATTTATTCTGATCTAGTTTCTGGTTAGATACCTACCAACTTGTGATATGTCATTAGAAAGGGAATTGAATGCTGAATAAAGCGAAAAGAAAAAAAATTGGGTTTCTATTTAAAATAAGAAAGTTGACTCAATATGCTCAAATTCTAGCTCTTATGTCATTATATCGACGCTCCAAATTTTACAAACTTACTTCATACAATAACTGAGATATTCCGTAGGCAATACTTCCGTAGCCACCCGGTATAGTGATAATTGTTCCGCCCAAAACAAAAAATAATTTTTGGTAACTATGTATTTGTACGCAATAGAATGCTTGGATCTCGAACAGATAATTCACAAGTATTTAATCGTGGGGCATACTGAGAATGAGGGCGACTCTATGTATTCATGTATAGAAAAAGAAAAGAATAGGATTTTGAAAAGCGGAACAATTTACGTTCCGACCGAACTCATAACTATTGTAAAAACTGCCAAGAAAAAAGGCACTCCATACGCTGTCACTAACATGTCCACAGAAGATTTTATAGACTGGAAGAAGATAAACACAACAATGAAGAAAAATTTCAAAGTAAATGAAAATGGAGAAAACGTATCTTGGAATGATATCAAAATAATAATGATTAAAAAGACAGAATCCAACAAGATTTTTTACAAGACATCCTACGGCGATAAAGAATACAATATTATCGATATAAACGGCCTATACTGCAGCACCAACTATTCCAGTGAATAAAAAGAATGACCTCGTGAGTTTATGCAATGAGTATTTAATTCCTAAAAAACATCACAATTTTTTTATGTCACTTGAAGCAACTTCCAAACACGATAGCGATTGTAACAGTGAATTGAATAAAATAATCCAGTACTCAATTTTGTTGTTTTTATGTTTGAATAAAGCGATTACATAAATTTCTTCAAATTAGAATTTATTAGTTGTTTTTTCTGTAACAAAAATTGTCGACATACACAGGGTAATACTGATATCCTAAAATTTTTCATGAAGTTCAGTGTAACAGTAACAGTAGAGTAACAGTATTAGATATCCTAAAATATGTCATGAAGGTCAGTGTAACAGTAGGACAAGTACATTTTTTTCTAAGTTTTATTTTCCCAATGTAATTTATAGTTCGTAACTTTAATTTGTGAGGGTATATTGCACTATTAATGAAAAAATTATTCAGATTCTTGTATTACTAGATGCGCTATTATAGCGTTAAAATACTGAGATATTTTAAATTCAATTTTCTGGCAAACAAAGATTTCACACATATCCTAGTGTTGCTCTGAGGCGACGTTATATGAAAAACATCTACAATACTTTGAACTCATCTTACACCCGTTGTACACTTTCTATTTGATATGCACAAATTGTATACTATTTCAACACAATTGTGTGATTTGCCATAACTTGACCAAGGCGTCGTCTCACCGTACTAAATACGGCACCTGTCGAATCTTGAATGTCCAAATGCTCCAAATGTCCACCATCATTGTTTGATTGTTTTATGCAGATCGAATGGCGAACGAAGCAGGCTAAGTGTACTTACCTGTTATTTATTATTTGTATGTATCTGTGGTTTTGTGTAAATGGAAGTGTTAGAATATTTGCAGGGTTGGGAACTTTCCGAACTGATCCCAATATTTGAAGGTTAGTAGTTTTGCTATTATTTTCTGTTATAACATGATTGCAGATATTATGGACCTATAAAGTATTGTACAGGACCAATCTGTTTACATCCTGGTTTGAAGTCGTGTTTTCCACAATCTGTAGTCGTGATATTGAGTTGGGCGTAGATAATAAGTCTTTATCATAGACAAAATTGTGTCACTATACGTATTTCATTCGATTATAATATAATAATAATATGATATATAATAATATAATATATGTTTATTCATCATCATCATACATACTTTCACAGTCTGGGTTAACGTATAAATATTTAAAAACAATAATACGTTAATGAATAAACACTGAAAAACTACAAGGAAATGAATCCGCGCGTGGCATGAAATCTTTGTTCAAACATTAAAAGTGAACGACAGTTAAATACAGATTTTCCCAATTCTGTTAAAATGTAAACGGTATTAATTCTTGAGTGGATTCGTTTTGATTTCGAGAGCTCCATAAATCCTTTCTGATGAGTGTGTTAGCACGAAACAGCTGTCAAAGGTTAGAACTCTCGGAATTAAAACGAAATATACTCTATTTTCACTTAGATTCTGCTTGCGTTACTCATAACGTATTAGAAACTTGATTGAACCTTGGGTTGGTCAGAACAACGAATTGTTGGCTGCCTGTCAATTTGTGGACAAACCTCTACTTTTGGATTCCTTGGTTCGTGTCAAATTAAGTTTCAACTAGTGACTGTAGATGTCATGAATAACTTCCTGTTATATATATATATTTATATATATATATATATATATATATATATATATATATATATATATATATATATATATATATATATAAATATATATATATATAACAGGAAGTTATTCATGACATCTACAGTCACTAGTTGAAACTTAATTTGACACGAACCAAGGAATCCAAAAGTAGAGGTTTGTCCACAAATTGACAGGCAGCCAACAATTCGTTGTTCTGACCAACCCAAGGTTCAATCAAGTTTCTAATACGTTATGAGTAACGCAAGCAGAATCTAAGTGAAAATAGAGTATATTTCGTTTTAATTCCGAGAGTTCTAACCTTTGACAGCTGTTTCGTGCTAACACACTCATCAGAAAGGATTTATGGAGCTCTCGAAATCAAAACGAATCCACTCAAGAATTAATACCGTGAGGCAAGACAGAATATAACAGGAAGTTATTCATGACATCTACAGTCACTAGTTGAAACTTAATTTGACACGAACCAAGGATTCCTAGTGACTGTAGATGTCATAAGTAATTTTCTGTTATATATATATATATATAGTTTGTAGTATTTGTGGGGTTGCAGTCAGGGTTGCGGGCTATTTCAAAGAAAACTCTTTGATACTGTCAAGCTTTCGGTATAATTCGATACCTTCCTCAGGACAACTGAAAATACGCATTGTACAATAAATGTAGGAAAGAATAAATGGAGTACTTACTAACGTGAGAATGAATGATGAAATTGGCAAAAAACGAAAATAGAATATACATGAAGTGAAATGAAATGACTGATGTAGGAATGACAGTGACTTAATTTATTTCAGTAATCAAGTTGGAAGATTTTGATTAGAGGGTGATTTTATCCTATGTTTCTCAAAATTAAGTAGATATGAATAAATTTTACTGAGATTACTCAGGTCAGTTCTTTTGTTCATCGACTTTTCTTCATTATTAATTTGAACCATTTCCATGAAAATTATTTTAGACAGATTAGTTTCACTATTCAAAATTTCGGTATTATTATAATCCATCCTGTGGTCTATAGAGATAACGTGTCCTGCCAAAGCACATGAATCAACATTTCATCTACAGTCGCTTTTATGTGAAATAATGCGACCATTCAGTGTTCTAGACGTCTGACCAATATATGACTTAGGATAGTCCATGCAAGGAATTTTATAAATAACATTTGATTTTTGTAATTTTGAAATGGGTGTTTTCACTTTACTATGTAATTTTGATATTGTAGTAATATTTTTCTTGGAGATTTTAATATTGTCAACTTTAAAAACGTTTATCAATTTTGGAGTCAATTCTTGTATATATGGCAGAGATCTGTAGATTGGTAGAGTATTTTCTTGTTGGTCTGAATTTTGAGATGGTGTGGGTAGAGTTGCAGTGACGATTCTTTCACAATAGAGTAAATTATTAACTAAAGATTTTGGATAAGAGTTTTCGACAAGAATATTCCGTAAATCATCCAAACTTTGTTTGAGTAAGCTTGGATGAGTGATTTTTTGAATTCTGTTTTTTAGAGACTTAATAAGATTAATTTTCATCTTTTGAGGATGGTAAGAATGAAAATTGATAAATCTGTTACTACATATAGATTTTCTGTACCATTTTGTAACAATTATGTTATGTTCATTTCTTATTAATCTCATATCTAGAAATGGAATGTTGTTATTCATTTCTTCTTCAATAGTGAATTGAATATTCGAGTCAAAGGAAATAAAAACGTTCAAAATTTCATCCTTATTTCCAGAAGGGGTTGATAATATCAGGTCATCTACAAATCGTTTGATGAATGGAACATCGAAAGATAATTTCGGAACACAGTTATCAAGAAGTTCGTCTAAAACATAATTAGCTAAAATAGGTGAAATAGTCGAACCCATTGGTGTACCAAAAATCTGTTTATAAAATTTACCATCAAATATAAAACATGTTGATTCAAATATAAAATCTAAAATTTTAAAGAATGTTTCTTTGTTAAAATTACAAAAATTCTCAATCATTGGCCATTTTTTTTCTATACAATTTTTTACTAATGTTAATGGTAGGTTAGTAAAAAGTGAAACAACATCCAGACTCACCATAACATAGTTTTCAGGTAACTGGAAATTGTTGATGAATTCACTGAATGAAAATGAATCTTTAACGTAGTATCTATTATCTTTATCATAGGAATTTGTTAAAATATCGGTCAGAAATCTAGATAGTTTATTGTTGGGAGCATCTCAAAATTCAGACCAACAAGAAAATACTCTACCAATCTACAGATCTCTGCCATATATACAAGAATTGACTCCAAAATTGATAAAAGTTTTTAAAGTTGACAATATTAAAATCTCCAAGAAAAATATTACTACAATATCAAAATTACATAGTAAAGTGAAAACACCCATTTCAAAATTACAAAAATCAAATGTTATTTATAAAATTCCTTGCATGGACTGTCCTATAGTCATATATTGGTCAGACATCTAGAACACTGAATGGTCGCATTATTTCACATAAAAGCGACTGTAGACGAAATGTTGATTCATGTGCTTTGGCAGGACACGTTATCTCTAGAGACCACAGGATGGATTATAATAATCCGAAATTTTGAATAGTGAAACTAATCTGTCTAAAAGAATTTTCATGGAAATGGTTCAAATTAATAATGAAGAACAGTCGATGAACAAAAGAACTGACCTGAGTAATCTCAGTAAAATGTATACGTATCTACTTAATTTTGAGAAACATAGGATAAAATCACCCTCTAATCAAAATCTTCCAACTTGATTACTGAAATAAATTAAGTCACTGTCATTCCTACATCAGTCATTTCATTTCACTTCATGTATATTCTATTTTCGTTTTTTGCCAATTTCATCATTCATTCTCACGTTAGTAAGTATACTCCATTTATTCTTTCCTACATTTATTGTACAATGCGTATTTTCAGTTGTCCCGAGGAAGGTATCGAATTATACCGAAAGCTTGACAGTATCAAAGAGTTTTCTTTGAAATAGCCCGCAACCCTGACTGCAACCCCACAAATACTACAAACTAATATACAGCCAGTCACGAATTTTCACCTCTATATATATATATATATATATATATATATATATATATATATATATAAGTGGAAATAGAGTATTTCGTTTTAATTCCGAGAGTTCTAACCTTTGACAGCTGTTTCGTGCTAACGCACTCATCAGAAAGGATTTATGGAGCTCTCGAAATCAAAACGAATCCACTCAAGAATTAATACCGTGAGGCAAGACAGAATATAACAGGAAGTTATTCATGACATCTACAGTTACTAGTTGAAACTTAATTTGACACGAACCAAGGAATCTACTCTACTTTTGGATTCCTTGGTTCGTGTCAAATTAAGTTTCAACTAGTAACTGTAGATGTCATGAATAACTTCCTGTTATATTCTGTCTTGCCTCGCGGTATTAATTCTTGAGTGGATTCGTTTTGATTTCGAGAGCTCCATAAATCCTTTCTGATGAGTGCGTTAGCACGAAACAGCTGTCAAAGGTTAGAACTCTCGGAATTAAAACGAAATATACTCTATTTTCACTTAGATTCTGCTTGCGTTCCTCATAACGTATTAGAAACTTGATTGAACCTTGGGTTGGTCAGAACAACGAATTGTTGGCTGCCTGTCAATTTGTGGACAAACCTCTACTTTTGGATTCCTTGGTTCGTGTCAAATAAAGTTTCAACTAGTAACTGTAGATGTCATGAATAACTTCCTGTTATATTCTGTCTTGCCTCACGGTATTAATTCTTGAGTGGATTCGTTTTGATTTCGAGAGCTCCATAAATCCTTTCTGATGAGTGCGTTAGCACGAAACAGCTGTCAAAGGTTAGAGCTCTCGGAATTAAAACGAAATATACTCTATTTTCACTTAGATTCTGCTTGCGTTCCTCATAACGTATTAGAAACTTGATTGAACCTTGGGTTGGTCAGAACAACCAATTGTTGGCTGCCTGTCAATTTGTGGACAAACCTCTACTTTTGGATTCCTTGGTTCGAGTCAAATTAAGTTTCAACTAGTGACTGTAGATGTCATGAATAACTTCCTGTTATATTCTGTCTTGCCTCACGGTATTAATTCTTGAGTGGATTCGTTTTGATTTCGAGAGCTCCATAAATCCTTTCTGATGAGTGCGTTAGCACGAAACAGCTGTCAAAGGTTAGAGCTCTCGGAATTAAAACGAAATATACTCTATTTTCACTTAGATTCTGCTTGCGTTCCTCATAACGTATTAGAAACTTGATTGAACCTTGGGTTGGTCAGAACAACCAATTGTTGGCTGCCTGTCAATTTGTGGACAAACCTCTACTTTTGGATTCCTTGGTTCGAGTCAAATTAAGTTTCAACTAGTGACTGTAGATGTCATGAATAACTTCCTGTTATATTCTGTCTTGCCTCACGGTATTAATTCTTGAGTGGATTCGTTTTGATTTCGAGAGCTCCATAAATCCTTTCTGATGAGTGCGTTAGCACGAAACAGCTGTCAAAGGTTAGAACTCTCGGAATTAAAACGAAATATACTCTATTTTCACTTAGATTCTGCTTGCGTTCCTCATAACGTATTAGAAACTTGATTGAACCTTGGGATGGCCAGAATAACGAATTGTTGGCTGCCTGTCAATTTGTGGACAAACCTCTACTTTTGGATTCCTTGGTTCGTGTCAAATTAAGTTTCAACTAGTAACTGTAGATGTCATGAATAACTTCCTGTTATATTCTGTCTTGCCTCACGGTATTAATTCTTGAGTGGATTCGTTTTGATTTCGAGAGCTCCATAAATCCTTTCTGATGAGTGCGTTAGCACGAAACAGCTGTCAAAGGTTAGAGCTCTCGGAATTAAAACGAAATATACTCTATTTTCACTTAGATTCTGCTTGCGTTCCTCATAACGTATTAGAAACTTGATTGAACCTTGGGTTGGTCAGAACAACCAATTGTTGGCTGCCTGTCAATTTGTGGACAAACCTCTACTTTTGGATTCCTTGGTTCGAGTCAAATTAAGTTTCAACTAGTGACTGTAGATGTCATGAATAACTTCCTGTTATATTCTGTCTTGCCTCACGGTATTAATTCTTGAGTGGATTCGTTTTGATTTCGAGAGCTCCATAAATCCTTTCTGATGAGTGCGTTAGCACGAAACAGCTGTCAAAGGTTAGAACTCTCGGAATTAAAACGAAATATACTCTATTTTCACTTAGATTCTGCTTGCGTTCCTCATAACGTATTAGAAACTTGATTGAACCTTGGGATGGCCAGAATAACGAATTGTTGGCTGCCTGTCAATTTGTGGACAAACCTCTACTTTTGGATTCCTTGGTTCGTGTCAAATTAAGTTTCAACTAGTAACTGTAGATGTCATGAATAACTTCCTGTTATATTCTGTCTTGCCTCACGGTATTAATTCTTGAGTGGATTCGTTTTGATTTCGAGAGCTCCATAAATCCTTTCTGATGAGTGCGTTAGCACGAAACAGCTGTCAAAGGTTAGAACTCTCGGAATTAAAACGAAATATACTCTATTTTCACTTAGATTCTGCTTGCGTTCCTCATAACGTATTAGAAACTTGATTGAACCTTGGGTTGGTCAGAACAACGAATTGTTGGCTGCCTGTCAATTTGTGGACAAACCTCTACTTTTGGATTCCTTGGTTCGTGTCAAATTAAGTTTCAACTAGTAACTGTAGATGTCATGAATAACTTACTGTTATAGTATGTGTTGCCTCACGGTATTAATTCGTGAGTGGATTCGTTTTTATTTCGAGAGCTCCATAAATCCTTTCTGATGAGTGCGTTAGCACGAAACAGCTGTCAAAGGTTAGAACTCTCGGAATTAAAACGAAATATACTCTATTTTCACTTAGATTCTGCTTGCGTTCCTCATAACGTATTAGAAACTTGATTGAACCTTGGGTTGGTCAGAACAACGAATTGTTGGCTGCCTGTCAATTTGTGGACAAACCTCTACTTTTGGATTCCTTGGTTCGTGTCAAATTAAGTTTCAACTAGTGACTGTAGATGTCATGAATAACTTACTGTTATAGTATGTGTTGCCTCACGGTATTAATTCGTGAGTGGATTCGTTTTGATTTCGAGAGCTCCATAAATCCTTTCTGATGAGTGCGTTAACACGAAACAGCTGTCAAAGGTTAGAACTCTCGGAATTAAAACGAAATATACTCTATTTTCACTTAGATTCTGCTTGCGTTCCTCATAACGTATTAGAAACTTGATTGAACCTTGGGTTGGTCAGAACAACGAATTGTTGGCTGCCTGTCAATTTGTAGACAAACCTCTGCTTTGGATTCCTTGGTTCGTGTCAAATTAAGTTTCAACTAGTGACTGTAGATGTCATGAATAACTTCCTGTTATATTCTGTCTTGCCTCACGGTATTAATTCTTGAGTGGATTCGTTTTGATTTCGAGAGCTCCATAAATCCTTTCTGATGAGTGCGTTAACACGAAACAGCTGTCAAAGGTTAGAACTCTCGGAATTAAAACGAAATATACTCTATTTTCACTTAGATTCTGCTTGCGTTCCTCATAACGTATTAGAAACTTGATTGAACCTTGGGTTGGCCAGAACAACGAATTGTTGGCTGCCTGTCAATTTGTGGACAAACCTCTACTTTTGGATTCCTTGGTTCGTGTCAAATTAAGTTTCAACTAGTAACTGTAGATGTCATGAATAACTTCCTGTTATATTCTGTCTTGCCTCACGGTATTAATTCTTGAGTGGATTCGTTTTGATTTCGAGAGCTCCATAAATCCTTTCTGATGAGTGCGTTAACACGAAACAGCTGTCAAAGGTTAGAACTCTCGGAATTAAAACGAAATATACTCTATTTTCACTTAGATTCTGCTTGCGTTCCTCATAACGTATTAGAAACTTGATTGAACCTTGGGTTGGTCAGAACAACGAATTGTTGGCTGCCTGTCAATTTGTAGACAAACCTCTGCTTTGGATTCCTTGGTTCGTGTCAAATTAAGTTTCAACTAGTGACTGTAGATGTCATGAATAACTTCCTGTTATATTCTGTCTTGCCTCACGGTATTAATTCTTGAGTGGATTCGTTTTGATTTCGAGAGCTCCATAAATCCTTTCTGATGAGTGCGTTAACACGAAACAGCTGTCAAAGGTTAGAACTCTCGGAATTAAAACGAAATATACTCTATTTTCACTTAGATTCTGCTTGCGTTCCTCATAACGTATTAGAAACTTGATTGAACCTTGGGTTGGCCAGAACAACGAATTGTTGGCTGCCTGTCAATTTGTGGACAAACCTCTACTTTTGGATTCCTTGGTTCGTGTCAAATTAAGTTTCAACTAGTAACTGTAGATGTCATGAATAACTTCCTGTTATATTCTGTCTTGCCTCACGGTATTAATTCTTGAGTGGATTCGTTTTGATTTCGAGAGCTCCATTAATCCTTTCTGATGAGTGCGTTAACACGAAACAGCTGTCAAAGGTTAGAACTCTCGGAATTAAAACGAAATATACTCTATTTTCACTTAGATTCTGCTTGCGTTCCTCATAACGTATTAGAAACTTGATTGAACCGTGGGTTGGCCAGAACAACGAATTGTTGGCTGCCTGTCAATTTGTGGACAAACCTCTACTTTTGGATTCCTTGGTTCGTGTCAAATTAAGTTTCAACTAGTAACTGTAGATGTCATGAATAACTTCCTGTTATATTCTGTCTTGCCTCACGGTATTAATTCTGTTATATTCTGTTATATATATATATATATATATATATATATATATATAAGTGAAAATAGAGTATATTTCGTTTTAATTCCGAGAGTTCTAACCTTTGACAGCTGTTTCGTGCTAACGCACTCATCAGAAAGGATTTATGGAGCTCTCGAAATCAAAACGAATCCACTCAAGAATTAATACCGTGAGGCAAGACAGTATATAACATGAATAACTTCCTGTTATATATATATATATATATATATATATATATATATATATATGTATATATATATATATCTGAACAATTAAATAACAAGACAGATGAATCTTAAAAATAAAATAAAATATTGAATATAAACACCATTGAAATACAAATATTTTCTAATTTAGTTAAATTAAAAAATTAAATAAATATAAAAATTATTAAGATTAAAAGTTTAAAATCAAACCGAAGGACTAAACAATCAAAATTCAAACTAAAGGATTGAACAATTAAAAATGAAATAATTGGTATTCTTAAAATTTTATATAAAAGCTTTAGACAACACAATTCTAAAATATTAAATTTTATATCAGATTGAGGAAATATTTTGGCAATAAAGTCGCATTGGAATAATAACATCTACAGGCATGAGCAACACCTCATGCAAGTCTATAACATACTCTGCTTGTAGCTATAAAGCTTTCTAGTGTTTCCAACGGAATACTGAATGGCCAAGTTCTGACCTTTTTCTTGAACATTTTGTATGAGTTGATCGTTTTGAGTTCGGGCGGTAGCTCATTGAAAAGTTTTGGTCCCAAGAAAGTGTAACATTTTAGTCCTATCGTTTTATCAGTTCTTGGTATCACAGCGTTACTTTTATGTCTTGTGTTGTAAGGGTGCTGAATAGGTACCAACGACGATTTATGCCTCAAGAGGATCGCATAAACAAATATCTGACTTACATTCATTATCATTGTTTCTTGATATAGGCTACAGGATGGATATTCTCGCTGTTTTTTATACATCATTTTAAGAATGCACTTTTGAATTTTTTGGAGGTTATTGATAAGTGTTTTTGAGGCTCCTCCCCATGCAATGACTCCATAGGAAAGATGACTTTCGACCAAAGCATGGTACAATATTTTCAGATATTTTATATTAATGATGTTAGATATGTTTTTGAATTTGTAGACCATGAATCGCAACTTTTTAATCACATAATTAACTTGATCTTCCCATTTCAAATGAGAATCTATATATATATATATATATATATATATATATATATATATATATATATATATATATATATATATATAGTTTGTTTGTAGTATTTGTGGGGTTGCAGTCAGGGTTGCGGGCTATTTCAAGAATCTTCCAACTTGATTACTGAAATAAATTAAGTCACTGTCATTCTTACATCAGTCATTTCATTTCACTTCATGTATATTTCATTTTCGTTTTTTGCCAATTTTATTATTCATTCTCACGTTAGTAAGTACTCCATTTATTATTTCCTACATTTATTGTACAAAGCGTATTTTCAGTTGTCCTGAGGAAGGTATCGAATTATACCGAAAGCTTGACAGTATCAAAGAGTTTTCTTTGAAATAGCCCGCAACCCTGACTGCAACCCCACAAATACTACAAACTAATATACAGCCAGTCACGAATTTTCACCTCTATATATATATATATATATATATATACCCAAGTATTTAAGCTTATCGACAGACTCTATTTTCAAAAGTGTTCCGTCATCATATGGTATTTCCAGTTCTTTATATTCTGGTAAATTTGTAGAGTAGGATGTAAACGGCAAAAAATGAATTTTTTTATAATTGATTGTAAGTAAGTAGTCTATCGTTGAAAAAATTTATTATATTTTGAAAATCAACTCCAATGTTATTTTTGAGAGTGGTCCAGTCAGTTCCTTCGTAAAAAACGGCAGTGTCGTCCGCGAAACTCACAACTTCCCCACACGTATCTTGTTCGAAAAGATCATTGATATACAAATTGAAAAGAATTGGCCCCAAAACAGTACCTTGAGGCACTCCGTATTTTATCATTCGATAACTGCTCATAGTTCCATTGATATTGACGCATTGTTTCCTGTTACATAAGTAACTCTCAAGTAATTTATGAGCAACTCCTCGAATGCCAATATTTGAGAGCACTGACAGTAGTTTTGAATGGTCAACGGTATCGAATGATTTTGCCAGATCTATGAAAACACAAATAGAATGATTTTTTTTGTCAATTGCATTATTTATCAACCCTGTCAATCTGGAAATTGCATCAGACGTTGAATTATTCTTACGAAAACCATATTGTCTACTCGATAAAATATTATAACTTTCGAGAAATGAAACCAACCTCTTCTGTAAGGTTTTTTCGAAAACTTTTTCCATGCTCGATATCAAAGAAATAGGGCGATAGTTCGTAACATCGAGTTTATCACCATTTTTGAAGAGAGGTTTTATTTCAGCAATTTTCAAGATGTCTGGAAATTTTCCATCATTCATGGACTTATTTATTAAAAAAACTAACGGAGGTGCAATTTCTTCCTTGATATCTTTCAGAATTTCAGATTTGTTATTTTTCAGATTCACTATAATCTCTATCACTTCTGCTTCGTTCGTCTCAGTTAAAAAAATTGAATTTGGATTATTTTTATGTCTAACAAGTTTTGTTTCCATTTTGTTACTTAAATTTTTTGCCATTTTTCACCAATATCAGTAAAATGTTTACAAAACTCACCAGATATTTGTTTAGAATCATTTGTTTTTTTTCCAGTGGATTTTTTTATTTCTTTAATTTCTGTTTTTTGTTTATGATTTTTTGAAATTTCATTGATACATTCCCATAGGCTTTTACTCGTGTTCTTATTAGCCTCTATTTTGTTATTATAGTAGTCACTTTTCGCCTTTTTTATTAAAAAATTTAACCTATTGCTGTAGGTTTTAAATTGTTCTTTGTTATGTTCTGTTGGTCGATTTTTCATTATTTTGTATAGTCTGTTTTTTTCATGTGTAGATTTTACTATTCCCGCAGTTATCCAACATTTTCTTCTTATTTTGTTTCTCCTAATTTTTATTTTTGTTGTTGAGTTATCCAAATGGTTTTTTATTTTATTTATAAAATTTTCGGTACTCACGTCAACGTTATTTTCAGTATACAAATCCAGCCAATTTTCTTGTTTGATTTTTTCCTTAAATTTATGTTTATCAAATAGATTTCTGAATCTTTGTGGTTTATCAGTTCGTATTGTTTCAGGTGTAGTGAAGTGGTTTATGATGCAATAATGGTCTGTTATATTAGATTCGAGGACTACAGGAATATTTTTATAAAAGGACTTTTTTGTTTTTATGAATATATGATCCAAACAAGATTTCTCATCTCCTACATTTCTAGTGCACTTATTAATCAAGCAATTGAAGCCTTCCTCACCCATAACATTCAGGTATTCATGTACATGATTATCATTTTTATTCAAAATATTAATATCAATGTCACCCGTAATTATGTGGAGGTTTGACAAGATTTGAGATAGTCTGACAGGTTACTTATAAAGTTTTTTTTCAGATGTTGGACATGGCTTATAAATCCCGTTGAGTAATATTTTGGTATTGTTCAAAGTAGTGATCAACTCCAACATATTTATTTCACCAAGTTTAATCACTGTGCATATACAGCAGAGATTCTCTTTCGCAAAGATAATTGTTCCATCATTTTGGTTGAAGGAACTTTCATTATAGAATAGTTGATACCCATCGAGATTAATCAGAGATATATCTGGTATTTGCCAAGTTTCTGTGATTACAATGAAATCAAAACTATTTCTCACATCCGAAAGCAGAACTTTCAACTCATCTATGTTTTTGTTTGCACTTCTTATATTCATATGAAAAAGGGACAGTTCAAGATTATTCACCTGTTCCTGAAAAAACGTGTTATAGATTAATAATATAACTTTATTCAGATAAATAATACAATAATTCGAACTAAATTTAAAATATGCAGTGAATAAAGCATTCAGGGATAAGTGCAAAGCACTTGTTTCCCAAAATTTATAGACATAAAAAAATGATATTGTAAAATATGTAAAACTATGAACTAAAACTATAGATTGTTAAATGTGATAAAATACGATATCGATAAAATTCAATATATAATATAATTAAAAATGTCCCTAAACAAGTCAAAGTTTAAAGACATGTACATACAAATATTCGAATACATACATATAAAAGACAATACACACCTATATATACATATATAAACAAATAAATACCCGTGAGTTATTAGGGTTGACACATATTATTATTATAAGTATTTCCGAGAGGGAGCGGACACTGTTACGAGTATTATTTAGACATCAGTAATATATCAGTTATCAAGAACTAATTCCAAGAACATTTTCTTTCTGTGTAATATCGAATGCAGATGTTATAATATTGTTTATGGGCCAATAGATTCTTGATAATATATTCGAACATAAAAAGGTCATTGTGAGTTTACTGGAATGGAGAAAGGGGGAATTTTTTTAACATAATCTCGAATAATAAATCATACAAGCAGGGTTTGAGTGATTAGCGCATTAGCGACAATAACAATTTATCTGTTGTCCACATAATCTGCAATTTTTTGTCGTGTTTCACTACGAATAAACGACTTCAGTTCTTTTTTCAGCAGCATTAGGCTACCAATTCTGTGCATATATGGAGGGATGGTGTTATACATTTTGGGAGCTAAGTATCGATAAGACCGTTGCCCAACCAATTTTTGTGTTTGGGGAACTTTGTGGAGATGCTTTTTTCGAGTGGGATAAGAATGAGATGGCAAGATGAATGTGTTTTTATTTTTGTGGTATGTTAGGATTGTATTATAATAATAAAGCTGTCGGAGATCGAAAACATTAGCCTCATTGTAGAGTCTATCTGAGGGATATTTATATTCTTTAGAGAGAATCAGTTTCAGTAGTCTTTTCTGCAATATTTCTAGAGGGCGCATATGAGTCTTCAGTGCGCCTCCCCAGCCTACTATACCATATCGTAGGTGACTTTCAAACAAAGCATGATACAGAATTTTCAGCTGATGAAATGTAAGTATATCTTTCAGATATTTAAATATGTAGATTATCGAACGTAGTTTGTTGCAAACAAAGTTGATATGAGAGTCCCATCTGAGGTGAGTGTCTATATATACACCTAGGTATTTAACTTTTTGTTGGGGTAAAATTGTATTTTGTTGTTCGGTTGTAGTGAATGTGAGGCAATTAAACGATGGAGAGTTGGATCGGTAGGAGCTAAATGGTAGATAAAACGTTTTGTCAAGGTTCACGGTGAGTAAGTAGTATTCCAGCCAATTTTTGATCGAGGGTAGGTCGCTCTGTACAATGTTTTTCAGTTGTTCCCAATCGTCTGCTTTATAAAATATTGCAGTATCATCGGCAAATCCCAGTATTTTCCCATTGCTTTCTACAGAGAACATCCCATTGATATAAATGTTGAAGAGAAGAGGGCCAAGTACGGTCCCCTGCGGTACTCCATATTCTATTGCCCTTCGTTCACTGATCGTATCATCCACTCTGACGCACTGAAATCTATTGGTGAGGTAACTTCCAAAAAGTTTGAGACACTGGTTCCTTATACCAATATCTTCCAGTGTTTGCAAGAGCAGACTATGACTCACAGTGTCGAATGCTTTAGACAAATCCATAAAGACGCAGAGGCACGGTTTTTTTTCATCTAGAGCTGACGATATTTTTGTAGTAAGAGCCAGTAGAGCATCTTGAGTGGAAAGATTTTCTCTGAAACCATACTGTTTGTCAGATATCAATTTGTACTTGGCAATGTAAGAGGTCAATCGTTTTTTGAGTGCTTTTTCAAAGATTTTGATTAAATGCGTTATCAGCGATATGGGCCGGTAATTGGTTATCTCTGACTCCTCCCCCTTTTTGAAGATTGGCACTACTATAGCTTCTTTAAAAGCATTTGGCCAAGTACCCTTTTCCATGCATAAATTAATCAAATATGAAAGGGGTTCCCTAATATGTATACTGATGGACTTGAGAGTTTCAGCGCTTATGTCATCAATGCCTCTTTTTGTTTTTCAGTTCGCCGATGAGTCTCGCAATTTCTTCCGCATCAGTTGGTAGGAGTACGAATGAATTCGTTGAGATGTTTCTTGGAGGGAAGTAATTTGGGTTTTTTTAATATTGTTGGCCATTTTTTTCCCGATTTGTGTATAGACTTTATTGAATTCATTAGCTATTTGTTTTTTATCAGTTATTAATTCCCCGTAGTCATTTTTTATTGTTGTTATTATTTTTTTACCTTTTTTTGGGTTTCTTATATCCTGAACTATTTTCCACAGTGTTTTATTTTCCGATGCATTGTTATTTATTTGATTTTGGTAATAATCTAGTTTAGCCTTTTTAATTAGTTTTGTAAACATGTTCCTGTAGTTTGTATATTTCGTTTTCAGTTCTAAGTTTGCTGGGTTGTTCCTTGAATTTTTGAATAATCGATTTTTTGTATCGGAAGATTTGACAAGAGATCTCGTTATCCAAGGTGCGATTTTGTTGTCTTTTCTTTTGGAGATTTTGACTGATGTACAGTAATTTATGGCTCGACTAATAATGTCAATGAATTCGCATGTACTTTTATTGGGGTTGGTGGAAGAGAAAACGGAAATCCAAGATTCATGTCTTAGTACACTTCCTAATTTTTTTATATCAGTATATTTTTTCTGGTGTGTTTTTGGTGTTCTGTGCTCGTTTTTTGTTAGTATAATTTGAAGTGCGATTGTGTAATGGTCAGTGATGTTAGTCTGTACAATGAGAGGCATAATTTGATCTCTTATATTCAGTTTAGATTTGATGAAGATGTGGTCAATGCATGTTCCGTTATTGTTCTGGACTCTAGTTGCATTATTAACTGTTGATATATACCCATATTCACTCAAGATATTCAGGTACTCATAGCAATGTTCGTCGTTTTTCAGAATGTCAATATTCATATCGCCAATGATTACAATCGAAGAATGAAGAATGGTGATGGTGACATTATCACGCAACTCAAACCTGTATTACTTACAAGTTTTAAAATCCAAACTATCGAAAAAAATGATTACTTTCGTCTTCAAATGGTTGTGAAGAAATTACTGTATCTGGACATTTGTCAACGCTGTCGAATATCAATGTTTATGTTTTCCGAGACAGTTCTGTCATGTTCTGTCATTGATTTTTTGTGGGATTATTGCTGGAATAGTGGTTTTTGAACTCATTCGTGATATATAGTGGGCAGTACAATAGTAAGAGAATCATAATGGTGCAATCTTGTTGGGTTGGTGTTCGAATCCGAATATCAGATTCCATTCGTAAGTACCATAGGCGTTACATTGGGTATCAATCTATTTTCGCCGAATAAAATGAAATTAATACGTGAATTCAAACCTTTACATGTGGAGGTAATGTAATAGATACCTCACGAAACATTTAACTTCATTAGTTTTGTGGATGATGCATTAAAACAAAAAGGTTGCCAAAAAGTCCAAGAAATGTCTATTAAAATTTTGATTTATCTTTAGGTTTCCAGCTGATGTCACAGTAAAAGCGGCTTGGTTGAAAGAGTTGGGGATGAAATGTTCAACTGAATGTGTTCCAAAGTCTATTAGGATTTGTTCCATTTATTTCAAAGACGCAGCATTCGAGATTAACCCAACTGGAAGAATATTTTTGAAGAAAAGGATTCTTCCTTTATTATACGATGAATGGTATTTCCCAAGAAATTCAGCTGCTTCAATCAGGGTAATTATTATCAGCCGTCAAAATTGTTATTTTCTCTGAGTTATTTCAAATAATAACAGAGATTTGTATAAAAAAAACAATATATTACATATTTTCAGATAGAACGATAATAATTTTTCATGATGAGCTTTTCCGACAAAATAATCATGTAAAGCGTTCCTCACGTTGGTAGATTATGAAATAATAATCTCCTAGTACCTACTACCGTACAAAAATAATGGGACTGGAAGCCAGGAAAAGTTTTCAATTTCCGAAAATTAAAAAAAAAATCCTAGATTTTGGTCCCATTATTTTTGTACGGCAGGATATCATTATTTCATAATGTACCAACGTGAGGAATGCCGTACAGAAACATTTTGTCGGAAAAGCACATTTTCAGATGAAGAATTAGTATTATAACAGTCATTTGCACCATCAAGAATTGACGGCATATAGTGACTAAAGTTATTTTTTCATATAGCAGCATCATTCTGAATATGTTTCATGCTGGGTGAAATGACCCCTCAAAATTGTTATATGGGCTTGTAGTCTACAATTGTTGTTTGGATTAAGTAATCCGCACTATTCATTTTTCGGAGAATATAACTCATCCCATGATCACCTAATCCGGTTTACTTGATCTGAATTAAACGCGAACGGTGTATATAGACATAAATCACGACGAGGAATCTGGTTGATATGATCACAAGGCGAAAGTTATTAGTCTTGAGGAGATTGCTGCTTAATATTACATGAACAATTGCATCGTCACTCTGTGGAATTCCTTCGTGTGTCTGTATAATTCAATCTCGGAGAATTACTCTGACAGCCATCTTGATATTAATATCCCTACAGTATTGATTACACGAATCATTGAAGGAATTCTGATCGGATTACTAGGGTGAAACAAAAAGAAGAGTTTCTAAAGCTTTTAGAAACCAGAAGTTCGTTTAGTCTTATTATCGAGGTGTCATTACTATACCAAAGGTTCCAAACAGTGTTTTACAATTCTCGCAATTACTATTAACAGCAGAAATCACGAACTATGGTTTGAATTATAGAAACACTTATTATTATTTACCACTTTTTTTAAATTTCAGCTAATATTAGCACGACATCCAAGCAAACTAAAATTGAAGTAAACCAAACATTGTCATTAGCTACTGATACTGATAAATACTGATTGATTCAGGTTTTTGCACTATGTTAAAAGGTCATACACCATAACAACATCTACTGTTGGCAAATTATGGGAATAAGCCTTCTGAAAACTCTCTCCCATTATGCTGTTTCCAGTAGAACAAGTAACACAGGAAACACAAGGTTAAGGCTTTACTTCGACAGAAATGCCAGCGTTCAATGTGAAGCGAATGCACCTGTTCTCGTTTTCGCGCGGGACTCACGACCGAACGCTGACGTCAGGCCAATCGGAGAGCGTTTCGTGCATTCAAACGAACGCGGCCATTTCAAATGAAGATTTTGGGCTAACGCCTTTCTGGAATTTCATTAAACTTTACAGATCTAATTATTAGGTCATAATGGATAGTTTTATTGCATTTATGCGCAGTTTTATATTTTTGTGAACATCCCTATTGTGCACGGTGCCCGTGAGTGTGAAACATATGCCCCAAATATGAAAATCTCATGCACAAATATAATTTGGACCTGGAACTTAAATATATTTTGAGAGAGAGTTGTGATATAACAAATTCGATATCATTCTCAACCGAATTCAATCTGACTGACAGAATATAGACATTACTTGAAAACTTGTTAACTTACTGAATATTGGTGCCTTATATGATTGTAAATGTTGACTGTAGCAATATTGTACTGTATTGTTGTTGCTAATAACCCTTTGCGGTTGATGCAACTTTCTTGCTTAAATGAAAAAAAAAAACTGGCGGGTAAAAAGAGGGTTAAACTTTGTTTTTTGTAATTTTTATCGAAATTTTTTCGAGAAAATATTTGTTTTTTTGCAAATCGATATGCAGTGGCGGATCATAGGTGAGGCGCACGAGGCGCTCGCCTCGTATTTCTTCTGGCGGGTGGCGTCAAACCCGACAAAACAAAGTCAATTTTTCCATGGAATAAAACCTTCGCGCGAGAAAAAGAAAAATACTATTTGACGAATCTGTAGAAAACGATACAATTTTGTGTGGCAGAAAATTATTCTTCGTAAATGTATTTAATGTTGTCCGCGACGTTCTGATAGTTGAGATGGAAAAACGAGCTGAAGCATATAATGCAATTCTGGCACATTTCAAATTCATTTTTGATACCAAGATTTCTACAGTGGAAAGAGACTTGTGCATAGACAGATTACTCGAATTGTACAAAGATAACATTGATACATCCCCTTTCAAAGAAGAATTTATTCAATTCCAAAGATATGTACAAATTAATTATAGACTTCAACTTCAACTTTCCCCAATGTTGAAACCATTTGAAAAATATTTTCAACCATATCCATTTGTAACGCAAGTGGAGAAAGATTATTTTCCGTTCTCAAACGAATCAAAAATTATCAGCGGAATAGTTTATCTCAAGAAAATTATAAATCCCTTTCAGCTCTCTTTATCGAAAGAGAAGTCATGGAAAAACTGAACTTTGATGATGTGATAGATGACTTTGCAAAAAGAAGGTCCAAAAAATTTCATATTTAGAGTCTTTTATGTGATACACATTTTTTTATCTATTTTTTATGATTTATTTTGTTTTGTTTTCTCTTTTTTTGTCATTGTTGACAGCAGAATTTAATTTTTATTTTTCAAATTTTATGTAATGAATTCGTAGCAAAAACGTTATTTGAGAAAAACTGTCTTCGTTTTTTAAATATAGGGCCTACTGGGTAGGCATATTCCAGAAGGAAAGAGGCGCTGAAATCAGTTGCGCCTCTTTCTGCCGAACGTCATGATCCGCCACTGTCGATATGCAATTGACGGTACTTACAGTACATGAGAGGGCGATCATATTTTGCATCTGAACCAACCATCCAACTTTAAGTATTTGAAAGATACGGGGCGATCAAAAATATATTTTCAATTTCGAAAAAATTTATCCCTTTGTATAGTCAGATTCCATCAATATATTCAGCTGATTTTTTGAAACTATGTAACTAATATATACAGGGTTTTTCAAATTAAGTCGGCACCATTGTCAACTCCGTTATTATTGATGCTACAAATTCGGTTAAATAGGCAAACTACATTTAATTGGGCCTGATACAGGGTGATCAAAATTCTTAATTCTGCACCACCCTGTATTTGTTTCATTTAAATCTTAGTAGATAGTGAATGAAAAGTTAAGCTAGGGACATGCAAGCCGTTTTGACCAATAATGAATGGTTTCCACACAAAAAATTCCTAAAGTTGAAATAATCTAAATTTTCCACACCCCATATCTCTGTAATCATTTCAGCTAGACCCCAACTGCGATAAATGAAATCAGTTTTTTCAGGAAGAATCTGAAGATGCAATGAAATATAGGATGTTCCATTTAAAAAAATATCATTTCATGAAATATTTTGAAAACGCGACTGACATTTTTTTTTGGTTTTCGGCATCTAGAAGGCCGACTTAATTTGGAACACCCTGTATATATATACAAATATGTCAACGCCTGTGCTCAATAATCTGAATCCAAATAAAGTTGCGGCGATGGTCCAAAAATTATGGAGAAGCGATGTTTAGGAATGATTTTGAAATGATTTCTAAAATTATCCGTGATCAACACAGTAGCTTCCTACGCACGAAGAAAAAAAGTATAATTTTTTTGTGTTCGATCTACTAGCTGTCGTATAATACACCATGTTATAGTCAGCTGATTTTTTCTTCCTTCAAGATATTGCATTAGCGATAATTTAACATGTTTTCAGGTAGGAAAACAAAATTGAATACATTTCTTTTTCTTCGTGCGTAGGAGGCTACCACTGCTCATCCCCCCCACGGAACCGCAGCTGACGTTCACGATGCTTTATAATATAACTCTCTGAAGCATTCCACTAATTGTCGCTTGAGAGGAACTTGGTCATGGAAATCTGTCACTGGCTCCCGGACTATTATAGAATTTGTATTATATTTTCATACACTCTATGAAACATGAATCGTATTCGTATGCTCAAGCATATATGCCCGAAAATATATTTACAGAATGAGACTGAGTTGCAACCTTTCTATATTCATAAATTCTCATATCAGATATTTTGTCATTGAAATGTTTCGAAGTTTGTCTACGAAACAATATGATTTTCCGTTACAAAGGAATTATTGATTATTTGATAAATCGATGAAATACTATACTTCCAATCCCTGTATAATTCAAACCGTGGCATTCGCGAGGTAGGCACTGTGGAACTTCTTGATCAAGAATGATTCATCTATATTATGTAAGAAAATAAAAAAATTCACGGATGATTTTAGAAATGACTTCAGAATTCCTTCCTCCATATTTTTTGGACCATCGCCGCAACTTTATTTGGATTGAGATTATTGAGCACAAACGTTGACACATTTTTATATTATATATTACCTACATAGTTTCAAAAAATTTGCTAAATACAGGGTGAGTCAGGCTGAACGCCTCGGACTCTCGTGGCCACATGGTATTTTTTTTCAGTAAACGGCCTGGGGGAGTACATGTATGTCGATCTGAAGCACATTTTGAAAATAATGATTTTTATACAAGGTGTTTGAAATAAGCGTGCCATATCAAAGTTATGTTTTTTTAATGGAACACCCTGTATTTTCTTACATTTTTTTAATTCTTTGAGAAAAAATAAGCTGACTTTGCTGAATTTTCCCTACACCAAACTCTCTCCATTTATGAGATATTCAACTTTTTCTCAAAATGTAACGTTGTCAAAAAAATTCAATATCATTGCAATTATCCACTGTATGTGTACGAAATTTTTACCGGTCACTCTTATCCCTTTCAGCTAGTTACTGCAACTTCAGACGACGATCAATATTATACAGTGTGTTTTATATTGTCAGGAACACTTACCGCATATTTGAACTCCAATAACTTTGTTATTTCAAATGGAACACCCTGTATTTTTCCACGTGAAAAGATTCACCATTTCATTTTCCTTCGAACCATGTAATATGTCTCTATACCTACATATGGTGCTTCAGGAGTTTTCAAAGCCTTTTTGTAAAACAAAATAAGTTTTAAAATAATAAAATTCCATCAACCGGCTGATGTCAAATACTGAAAAAGTAGTTCTTCATTATCTTTAGTAAATTGAATTTGAACACTCTCTACTTACAGTTGATTTTCTTTGGAGCATTTGTTATATCGGTCCATCTGTATCTACTAATTTTGGGGTTACTGGTTAAAAAAAAAAAAATATTTAGCAATTAAAATTTAAGTGAAAATTTAAAAAAATCATAAGGAATGTTCGACGTGACCACCATCTACTTCAATACAGCATCTAATTCTTTTTTCGAATGAGCTTCTGACATTGTTCAACATATTTGGAGTTACTGTTTGGAAGGCATTTCTAATCCTCACTTTCATATCATCAGGACTAGTGGGTGGTGTACTGTAAACAATATTCTTGATATATCCCCATAAAAAAGTCCAAAGGTGTAAGATCGGGGGATCTTGCTGGCCAGTTATAAGGACCACCTCTCCCTATCCATTGAAATTTTCTGTCCAGATAGTTCCTGACAACACGTTTGAAATGTGCCGGAGCACTATCTAATTGTAGCCACATCTTCTCTCTTAAATTCAAAGGAATATTTTCCAGAAGATTCCAAAAATCTCTTTTCATGAATCTTAAAAATTTCCTTCCATCCAGATGCCCGTCAAAGAAATAAGGACCAATTATGGTGTTCCTATGATTCCACCGAATGAGTTAACACTCCACCGGTTCTGGCGTCGACGGTTCGAAATAAATGTCTGTTTTCGGTGTCATAATAATGAAAATTATGTCGATTCACCAGACCATTGTTATGAAATGTTGATTCGTCAGTGAATAAAATATTCTCAAAAAAGTTCATATCTTCGCCAACTTGTTCAAGATACCATAAACAGAAATCTATCCTGCGTTCAAAGTCCCTTCCATACAAATGTTGATGCAGCTGAATGTGGTATGGATGATATTTGTGTTTTCTAATAATTCTGCTAACGCACGATTGACTTATACCTGTGGCATTTGCAATGGCAATGGCATTTGCAATGGCTCTGGTATTGGGATCTTCAATCACATGTTGTAAAACTTCGAAATTGTGTTCCTCATTCCCAGTAACTGGTTTCGATAGCTCTCGAACAGTGTACTCGATACTACCTGTTTCTCGAAATCTGGCTATTAATCTTTCGAGTACATTTTTATCAGGGTGCTCTTGATCTGGGTATTTTTGTGCATAAACCCTCGAAGCTAATAAGCAATTTTCGTAACACTCTCCAATGGTTAACATCATATTGATTCTTTCTTGAAGTGCGAAACTTTTCATTTTACTCCTCAAATTTGAGAAAAACTTGAACAAAACGATTTCAACACAAACTTATGACAAAATATGATGCTATTTGTCAGAAGCCCGCTTGGAACAACGCAATTGAACACAGTTGAAGGCATTACTCAAGTATCCATTGATGAAATAATGTCAATGCAAAAAGTTCATCGGATTTTGAAAATGCTTCGATAACTCCTGAAGCACCACATTTAGCTATAGGAAAATATTATATGGTTTGAGAGGGAATGGAAAGGTGAATATTGTTATGGGGAAAAATATAAGGTGTTCCATCTGAAATAACAAAGTTATTGGAGTTCAAATATGCGGTAAGTGTTCCTGACAATATAAAACACACTGTATAATATTGATCGTCGTCTGAAGTTGCAGTAACTAGCTGAAAGGGATAAGAGTGACCGGTAAAAATTTCGTACACATGCAGTGGATAATTGCAATGATATTGAATTTTTTTGACAACGTTACATTTTGAGAAAAAGTTGAATATCTCATAAATGGAAAGAGTTTGGTATAGGGAAACTTTAGCAAAGTCAGCTTATTTTTTCTCAAAGAATTAAAAAATGTAAGAAAATAGAGGGTGTTCCATTAAAAAAAACAAAACTTTGATATGTCACGCTTATTTCAAACACCCAGAATAAAAGTCATTATTTTTAAAATGTGCTTCAGATCGACATACTTTTACTGAAAAAAAATACCATATGGCCACGAGAGTCCGAGGCGTTCAGCCTGATTCACCCTGTATATTGGTGGAAGCTGACTATAAAAAGGGATAAATTTTTTCGAAATTAAAAATATATTTTTGGTAGCCCCATATCTTCCAAATAATTAAAGTTGGATGGTTGGTTGGTTGGCAAAATATGATCGCCCTCTCATGTACTGTAGGTAACATCAATTACATATGGATCTGCACAAAAACGAATATTCTCTCGAAAAAAGTTCGATACAAATTACCAAAAACAAAGATTAACCTTCTGTATACCCGCCAGTTTTGCTTCTAGAAACATTTGTCATTTGACCTTTTTGATGAACATATTGTGGACTATTTCATTATAAAAATTTAGATCGATACGATGAAAATGAAATTCTGGATTTTTAAAACCGGTTTTCCATAAGATTAGTGCGGGGTCCTTTTACAACTCAAATAAGTGATTTTGCAACATTCAGATTCTGGCTGGTGAAAAAATATTGTTATCAAAATGATAATTCTATTTTCATGGACAACATGGATTTGTTATACTCGACCTAGGGTAGTTGAGCGAACTTATTGTCCTGGGTTCTAACCAAATCCACACCAAACCAAAACTACCACTCGGAAGTATTTTTATTATTAATATGCAGTTCATGATGTTAGGTAATATGTTACTGGTCACTCAGGGTAATCTATCCTTTGTATACAATATCTGCAAGTATCTTTTCTCCCTCTGGCTGCTTGCGTAGTTTCACTGCACTGACTCTCTATGGTCTGTCTGAAGAGTATTCAGAATATTCAAAAGGCAAAAAGCAAAAAGGCAAAACAGTTTATTGGTCATTAAATTCGAAATATAATAATGTATAACAACTCGTACAACATAGAAATAGATAAAAATACAAAACACAGTAAAATGCAGGCCTAAGATGAGTAAGATGTTGTATAGGTTTTCCTCTGCCGTGTTAAGTCTCGTCTTAATTCGGAGCATCCCCGTCTCCTCCAAGTTATACTAGGGGTTATTGTATTTCCTTATCAGTGGGTGGATTCCTGGAAAAAAGGTAGAAAAACCGGGTTGAATCATTACGGTCTTCAGATAATTTGAGACTTGGTTCGTCTTTTCAATTTATGGCGGAGGTAGTGGTCACTTGCCCTCAGGGCTCTCATGAAAAATATCAAATGCCTTGTAGATCGGCTCACCATGCCTTCTTGGCCTGTTATGGTGGGCTCGGACTGCTGTTATATCCCTTGTCATCGGATTTCCAAGGATGAAGGTAAGGTAGAACTTATCAGAGACTTGCTTGATATATTCTTCGATTGATTGAAAATCGGCTAGCTCTCGCAATGATACCAACCGAATGTACCTGTCACTGTCACTGAAGGACACTAGCACTATGTACTTTTCTAGGCATCGAAGGAGCCTTTGACAATACATCCTTCGAAACTATGGTTTCAGCGGCCAGGAGGAAAAGCGTTGACGAAACCACCTGCAGGTGGATAACGTCAATGCTCCAAACGCGTCAGGCCCATACCAACATGTTTGAAGACTCCGCGAAGCTGGAAATTGCAAGAGGAACCCCACAGGGAGGGATACTATCCTCCCTACTGTAGGACATGGTAGTAGAGGAACTTCTGGAATCCTCAAACAATAAGGGATACTACTCCCAAGGTTATGCGGACGACAGTAGTCCTCGTACAGGGAAAGTATTCCCAAATAACCTCTGAGCTAATGCTATATGCACTAGGGATCGTAGAGGAATGGTGCAAAAGAGGAGGACTAAGGGCAAACCTTTCAAGATAACTCAACCTACTTTTTCCCAGACTATTCCTCAAGCTTCAGAGCATCTTTAGAAATGCTGGCGAACTTGAAGTCAATGTTCCATCACCTACTACGATTTTTTTCAAATGACGTTTTACAAATGGCAATAACTCAATTTTTTCAATTGCAATACCCTGTATTTTATTACACCATTACATTGCATTTTCTAAGAGCTTTTCGTCAATATAGCATTTGTGGGGACTACTTTGTGTAGTTTGCGAAATATGTTGAAAATAAGAAATGTGGATGATTTTTGAGGAATCTAGTAGGCTGCTTTTGAAAAATTTGACACATTCTTAAAATTATGGAGAGAATATGTTTTTGAAATTGTAATATAAACAGGAGTACATTACAAAGAAAATAATTCTAGTAATAGTTACAATAACAGGAAAGAGTGATTAACAATAAACCATGTAAAAATTTTGGGGAAAGGCCTTTTATAAATGCTCAAATAGATCCCCATCATGTTCCACACAAGCTGCTAGTCTTCTTGTGAATGAGTCCCAAACTCTAGCAAGCATTGCTCCATTAGTTGAACGGAAGGTTTCCGTGATCCTATTTTTCATCTCATCTGCAGTTGTCGGACGATCTCTGAAAACCCTTTGTTTCACGTACCCCCAAAGAAAGAAATCTAGAGGCGTAAGGTCTGGGGATCGCGCGGGCCAAGAAATAGTACCTCCTCGGCCTATCCAACGATTAGGAAAGGATTGATCTAAAAATTCTCGAACTATACTATGGTTATGCACCGGCGCACCATCGTGCTTCAACCACATGGTACTTCGGGTATTCAAATCCACTTCTTCTAACATTCTCGGAAGATGTTCGCGAAGGAAACGTAAATATCTTTCACCATTTAGCACATTGTCGAAGAAGTAGGGACCAATAATCTGATTTCCAATAATTCCTCCCCAAATATTAAGCGACCATCGCTGTTGGTGGTCAAGGGTCCTCAACCAGTGAGGATTTTCGACTGCATAATAATGCATGTTGTGTTTGTTGACCGAACCGTTGTTCTTGAAAGTTGCTTCATCAGAAAACAGAATTTTGTTTAAAGTATTATAATCCTCATCAATCATGCCATTCATTTGAATACAGAACGCAACTCTATTGGCAAAATCATCACCATACAGTTCTTGATGTGGGTTCAGATGAAAAGGTTGGAACTTATGTTTCAATATTATTCTGTTCACACTACTTTGTGAAATATCCGTTTCCGCTGCTATTTCCCTAGTGCTTACGTGAGGATTTTCCTGTAGCATCAATAAAACTTGCAACCCATTTTCCTCATCAATCCAACCACCAACAATTTCCTTTTGAGTATAAGACACACTACCACTGAGTTCAAACCGATCTCTTAACTTTTGGAATGAAGACACCCGTGGACTTCTTGCTTCCGGATATTTTTCATGGTAGATTCTGCTTGCTAATAAAGGATTTCTGTCAGCTTCTTCAATACAGTAGACCATATTCACTAATTCTTCGCGAGTGAAATTCATTTTCAACAATTTTACGTGTACAATTATTGACATAACAAGGATGTCAAATTTTACGTAAGCAGCCTACTAGATTCCTCAAAAATCCCTCAAAAATCATCCATATTTCTTATTTTCAACATATTTCGCAAACTACATAAAGTAGACCCCACAAATGCTATATTGACGAAAAGCTCTTAGAAAATGCCATGTAATACAGTGTGTTGCATTTGAAAAAATCGAGTTATTGCCATTTGTAAACCGTCATTTGAAAAAAATCGTAGTAGGCGATGGAACATTGACTTCAAGTTCGCCAGCATTTCGAAAGATGCTCTGAAGCTTGAGGAATAGTCTGAGAAAAAGTAGGTTGAGTTATCTTGAAAGTTTCTGAAGTTATGAATTTTTGTGTCCATGCACAACGCGATTTTGACACATAAATTGGCATAAGTCAAAAACTATTACAATACAATACAATACAAATACATTTATTCAGCTTTGAGACCTTACACATTTACAAATTTAAAAATTCACAGATACATAGGGACTATTAGCCTTGTCAACATTTAGTGTATAGTATAGTGGTAAAATTTGAAATACAATAAGTATAGATAAAAAATAAATAAAATTCAGTAAATAACAATATAGCTCCATTACAGGTCACCGGTATCATCATGAAATTCCTCATAGGAATAATAAGCCTTCAGGGACAGATATGTATGGAGCTTATTTTTGAAAATATTGAAGCTTGCATAATTTCCATTAGTTTTTACATATTTATTAAAACAAGCAATGCCTTTATAAATATGATAGTTCTGTCCAACGGACAGTCTCGAAAATGGTTGACGCAGGTCATTGCAGTTGCGGGTTCCATATTTGTGTAGTTGGCTATTTGTTACATGGATTTCTTGTCTTTTTATGTTACACATCAATAGATATATATACAAACATGGGAGTGTCAGTATTTGAAAATCTTTGAAAATGGATTTACAGCTAGTGCTTGATCGAACCCCCGCCATACACCTCAAGATTTTTTTCTGTGCAATGAAGGCTCTTTGAATATGAGCTGAACAACCCCAAAATATTAGACCATAAGAGAGAACGGATTCAGTGAGGCCAAAGTAAACTAATCTCAATACGTCAGGACTAACGGTATTTTTCAACTGTCGCAGTAAGAAACATATGCCGCTCAATTTATTTGTGACATGATCGATATGATTTTCCCATGTCAACTTAGCGTCCATAATGAGACCTAAAAATTTGAAATGGTCAGTCTGTTCCATTGCAGATAGGTATATGAAACCAGGGTGCGTTATGTTGACAATTTAGTGGCGAATCCAAAAATGGAATAAAAAAGGAGGGTTGCTATTTAAAAAAATTGAACGTAGTTGTGTATTTTATTTTGAAACATCTTGTATATTAATAAAAATATTTTCAGAAAGTACTCATTGTTGAACCTATCGATTGAAAAAAAAAATCAAGTCGATTGCTTGCATAGAAAAAAAGTTATGGACCACGCACACACCCCTGGGTCACCCTGTATATGTCTTAAAACACAGACATCTAATTAATTCGTCACCTTCCCATTCACCATTAAGAAGAGGGGGTGGGTTAGAATTCAAGCAACATTTAAATCTTACTATGTTTGTAGATCCTACGTTTTTTGAAATATAAATTGTTAATGCATAATAATTAAACAATTTTGTGTTTTCTGTTTAATGAAACTTCATAGCGAATAATGAATAATAATTTTATTACTTATAGAAATTTTGCATGATTCACAGGTATATCTACAATATTTAATGGTTGTAGATCACATGTTTACCTTTTCAACTTTCAAAAAATTTCCACTTAAATATCGTGGCGCCACGAAAAAATTTCAGGAATTTTTTTTAGTTGCCATGGTAACTAGTCAAAACTAAGGCATCTTATTGGTTAAAAAGTAGAGGTGTATAATTTTCGTGGGTAATACCACAAGTGTATCGGTGATTATCGAAATAGCAATTCCTTTGAATTTGAGAATCAAATTATGTTGCCTTAAGCAACATAATTTGATTCGAAACCGAGAAGGAATTAACGATAATCGCCGATAACACGAGTTGTATTTGTTAAGATTATTTCATGAATAAAATCGAAACCATTTTTATTTATATACTATTCAATTTAACTAAGAACTTTAATCCCGCATTTAGTTCTGAAATTACTCAACTAACAAAACAATTACTTGATATATCAAACATCCCTCTATTTCAGTTACCAATGACATAGCGCGTCATTCGTAGTTTCGTCATTGCATGTCTAGTCTACTGCTTCTCGCTCGAGGTTATGTTTTGATAACATTTTGATTTAGTGATTTGATTAATCAACGAGTATGCAAAATTTGTCGAAAATTGTGAAGTTGATATGAATTAATAGAGAGTGCTTATTTAGTTTTGGTCAAAGTTTGGTGTTGTGTCATTATAGCAGCTTGCTAGTGGCAAGTTTGTGTTTTGATAATAACCAATCAGGAATCGAACTTCAAAATCGAAAACACATCATATACATATCCAGTAGCGAATCAAGAGCCGAACTACAAAATCGAAAACATGATGTTTTCATTTTTCAACACATAAATTTCAACCAATCATAACACGCTATTTTAGCATAAGTTAAATAATCGATATAATTCGCTTGCCATATGAGTGATGTTTATATATTGATTGTCCCAAAAAAGGAACTTACAGCAAACAAGATGACAGAAAGGTAGTCGTCTTCGGATATTATTGAAAATACTGATATTATTTATCATACATATCACTCCTTCCATCCTTTCAAAAAGGAATCTCGTTACAAAGGAGAGTAGCTATTGAGTTAGGCACTCAGCACCCACTTAAGGAGTTTTTTACGAATAATTGAATTTGACGCGACAGTCATTAATAAATACATTTCGTGTAGTAAACGTGCTCTCAAACCATCCAAGTTTGTTATTCTCTTCGAGACAATTTATATTGTCGGGGACCGAGCAACAAGTATTTCAACCCAATAGCGACACAATGGGTCCAAATTGGAGAAAATTTACTCTATTTCTCATGTTCCCTCCTCCCAAATAAGTTCGCAGTGGCACTCAGATAATATTCTCTACTTCCAATACAGTTTGTAGGATTCGATTCAATAGGTAGGAACGACAGTGAATTCAGCTCACTTTCTGGGAGAAATCACATCTATAAATGTATTTATTTTGTTTTTACGTTCGAATTCCCTTGAGACGTTTGAGGATTGCTCGTAAGAGTGCAGTCGGTTTACGGAAGGAAACATTTTGAGGATATACCCCCCTGAGATTAGGAACCGTAAACTTGCCGTACTGCAGCAGTACTTGATGATTATGCTACTTCGAGAAAAGTAAGGCCCACGTTTTCTCAAGCTCGCACAAGTCTCTTGGAGACTTCTGGGGGTTTCTCATAAGGGTCTCCCTTATAGCCCGGGAGGCAGCTGCCTTTTGGAGTGAATTATTTTAAGAAATATGAGATTTGTGGCTAGCCTTTATTTCATGTTGCTAATAATGAGAATCATGGCATTTAAACCGGAAAGAACTCTTCGCAGTCAGCGAAGCAGTCAGAATGAATTTGGAATATCTGAGAGGAAGAAGTATAATGATACAATCAGACAACATTACAGTGGTGTCTTATATCAGGAATCTCGGAGGCACAAGATCTGCAACTCTTCTGAAGGATGTGGAGAAACTGTTGCTGCTTGCCGAAGCATCGACAATTCGCTTAACAACCAGATATATTCCGAGCGAGATAGCAGACAGCTTATCTCGTTAAAAATTCCTTCCAGATTGACATCTGTCAATGACAACCAAGATTTTCAGTTCATGTGGAGTACCGGAAATCGATCTATTTGCGTCCATAAAATCAGCGGTTGTTCTCAGATATGCGTCACTAAATGCGACAGATCCGAAAGCAGAGTATGTAGATGCCTTCAGCAAATAATGGACATTTCGTCTATCCTGGATTTTTCTATCACCATCACTCATTCCACAGGTGTTGTAACATCCCAACAGCGCAATGGGATATTACATCCTAATTGCACCGAGGTGGGATAGAGTATACTGGAGACCAGATCTGAAGTCCCGTGCAGTGCGCTCCCCATTCTTCATTCACGACCTTCAACATCATCTGAAGGATATGAAAACCGACCTGCCACCACCACAAGTAGAACTGCAATGTTTGGATGCTTGGAAAATATGGGGTGGATGGACTTCGTTGAAGGATGGGACCAAGAAGAGTGTGAATTATTGGAATCTGCCTGGAGAAAATCGACTTTGAAAATGTATTTATCTCCGTGGAAAAAGTGGAGGATTTGGGCGAGGGAGACAGGAGTGTCCTCGAACAACCTGGCGCCCAAAGACCTTGCACGATACCTCTCATATCTATTTAGAGTTGAAAACTATTCTTATAGTACGAGTTGTGTTCATAAATCAGTGATATGTACATTTGCCGACTCGTCCAAAGGACCGGAACTGTCTTCTCACCATCTGGTGCGTAGTATGCTGAAAGTTATTGGTTCCCAACGACCATAAAGGAAGAGGGGGATATGGAATGTAGAAGTTTCGATTTCTTGGCTAGAGAGACTTTCGCCGAATGTACAAAGTCTATTTGAAGTGTCTAGGCACGTGGCTCTCCTCATGCTTCTATCATCTGGAAGGAGAGTGCACGACTTAAAACTGTTGTCATTCAAAGCAAATCGTCTTCAGGATGATGGAATCTACCTAGATTTCTGGCCAAAATTCGTCTCCAAAACGGATAAACTTAATTATCAACAATCAGGGTGGCAGCTACTCGAAAACAGTAATAGACATTTTTGTTCTGTCTATTGGATACGTAAGCTTATATAATTATCGAAAGCTCGAAGGGGAGAAGAATCAATTGAGGCCTTATTCATAACAACTGGAGGAAAATTTGTACCTGCTTCACGCACCGTAATAGCTGGATGGGTGAAGACAGCCTTGCGGGCAGCAGGCATTAATGCTACTCCAGGGAGCTGTCGTTCTGCTGTAGGCTCAGCTCGCTTTGTGTTAGATACTCCATTGGACCTTGTCTTACAACGGGGTAATTGGAAAGGAAGTCACAATTTCTTTAAACACTATTGTAATAGTATTTCAAAAAACTCAAAGATTAATAATTCTAGTTTCTCAAACATACAGAGTATTTAAGTAGTTTTGTTGCTTTATAAATTTTACGCTGGGTTTAATTATCAGTTACCAATGAACTTGAATATAAATATTTGGAAATATAGGTATACATTATTCTTTGTACTAGCTATATCACAGTACGCTTTCCTCCTTTGCATGCCCTCTATAACGCCGGCAGAATACAAACAAATCTCCAATGGGTCTTGCTGAAGCTTGACCCATCCTTTGAAGACCTTGCCGGTTTCATAAATGTACTGAGGAATCAAAATCTAATAAGTTTGTGATCCCATAAATAGTTGTGTAGGGCCCTGTAACAATGGTTTCTCATGAAATGATTTTTTTTAACATATAAATCAATCAAATTATTTTAATATCAATGGTGTTTTTTACAAACAAATATATGGCCTAGGGATGGGAAATTGTATGTCACCCATATGTTCGGATCTTGTAATGTCAGAATTGCAACAACAATGTTTGAAAAAATTATCGTTCTCAGTACCCTTCTTCAAAAGATATGTTGACGATATAATTACTGCCATTCCTAAAGACAAAAAAGTTGAAGTTCTCAAGGTTTTCCAAAGTTTCCACTCAAAATTAAATTTCACTTTGGAAGAGGAAAATAATAACACCATAGCATTTCTTGATACCAAAATTATAAAAACTTCAGAAAACATTTTAAAGGTAGACTGGTATCATAAACCTAGTTTTTCGAAGAGATTTTCAAACTATTTTTGCATCATAATTTTCAACAAAAAATTAATATTATAATAAATTTAAAAACGAGAGTACTTTCCATTTCGAACCCAGAATACCACAAAAAGAATTTAGAATTAATAAAACAATACCTAGTTAAGAACAATTATCCAATATCGTTAGTCAAAAGAATCATTCACGAGAATAAACCATTCAGAGTAACAGATAATGCAACAACAGTAATGCCAAAAAATATAATAAAATACCATATATCAAAAATCTCTTGGAAAGAATTGCAACTGTTTTGAATGATGAGCATAACAAAATTACTTTTACAAATGATAACACTATCGGAAAAATATTTTTTTTCTACATTCATGCAAAAAGCAAAACTTTATTGAACTATATTCAGTGGAAAAAGAAGTTCTTTATTGCACTAGTGCAATAAAGTTTTTATTACACTCATCTGTCATTCTACTTCAACGTGCTGTCATCATGACAAACATAAACGTTTAAACCTAATACATATTTAGCAGATATTCTGTGAGATTGGCAATAGGTACTTTACTACGAAATATTCATATTGAAAATTGCACCAATAGTTCATTCATTTTCAACATTGAGGGTAAAAATAAAGTTTGAGTTAAATTGTTCGTAACGTATTAGTTCCTGTTTCAATGCAAATCGATATTAATAATAAAGTATTCAAGTTGTGCTTTTCATTTTCCTACACCTAGTGCCGCACCTTAATAAATCATATTTTGCTTTTTGCATGAACGTAGAAAAAATGTTGTATGCAACTCGTGCAAAAATTGTTTATTGCACTCGACGTGTTGTCCAACTCGGCCTAACGGCCTCGTCGGACAATTTCACGTCGAGTGCAATAAACATTCACTTTTTGCACTTGTTGCATAAATAACTATTTCACGACAGAAAAAAAAAACTCTTTAGAGTAACATTCTAATGTGATCTACAAAATAAATTACAACAATTGTAACAAATGCAATGTGGGACAAACTGGAAGGTACTTGAAGAAACGAATGTCTGAGCATGAGAGAGACACAAAAAACTCAATATTATAAACCCTACCGCTCTAGTCGAACATGCTAGAGAAAATGATCATAATTTTGATTTCACAAACCCAGTTATTCTAGATGTTCAACCATATCTCTCCAAAAGACTCATAAGTGAAATGATACAAATTCTCAAACATGACAGCGTAAATACCAGAAGAGATGTAGATGGACTAAATACTGCTTTTTTCAATTTGATTTGTCAAATGCCGAGATAAAGTATTACCATTGTCATTATTATTATTATAAGTACCACCATTCTCTTATCAATATGCAAAACCTAACGTAGTTCTATATTTTTTATCCTTTTTTCCCCCTTTTTTACTTTTAAATTCTTCCTAATCTTGATTTTTAACTCAGTGTTCAGTTTGTTTCGGCAAAGGAATATACAGTGTGTCCCACTTACCATGCTCACCATGGGTATCTTTTTAATGGTGAGAGATACGAGGTCGGTTAAATGACATCAAATGTGGAGTTTATCAAGGCCAACTATAAAATCAATTCGTTTTTGTTTTATACGCAAAAAACAGATTTTGATCATTTTCATGTCTCGTCCGTAACTTCTTCATGTATGAAAATATTTGAATAGGAATTTCACATTCTTATGGCAGTTTTTTGATGAGATTTCGAAAAAAATATGAAATTCATACCAACTCTTCTAGAATTTGAGATATCAGCAACAACTTTTATTCTTCAAATGTAGGTCATAGCTCACTATGACTCAGTTATGAATAACTTTTTTTCCTCTTACAGATGATATGTCACAGTAACAGCTTTTTGTTGATAACAACGGAGTTATCGTCATTTATACAAAAACAAGAACTATTTTGAAGTCGCCATCTTGAATTTATAAATTTTAACAAAAAAATCATGATCTCCGACCTCAAAAACCCTCTCATACCAATTTTGAATGGAATTGGACCATAATCACAAATCTCGTCCGCCATATTGAAAGAGCCGCCATTTTTTATTTTAATTAAAATTCCATAGTGCATTGTCACCGGAGTTATGAACATCTGCCAAATTTCAAGTTGTTAGGACCGCCAGAAGTGGGTCAAAATTCACTTGCAAGATACATGAAAATGATCATCAAAATCTGTTATTTGAGTATAAAACAAAAACGAATAGATTTTATCAAAATATTTTTTCACATTATAGTTGGTCTTGATAAACTCCACATTTGGTGTCATTTAACCGACCTCGTATCTCTTACCATTAAAAAGTTGCCCATGGTGAGCATGGTAAGTGAGACACACTGTATATGTATTATTTATTGTGCCGTGGTTTTCGTTTTGTATCTAATACGTCTAGCTATGTTTTTTAATTTTAAGGATTTTAACACGGAAATAACTACTTTTGGTGACTACTTTCCAAACATTTTTAAAATAATCGTAATTCAGAGTACTTAATACATCATGGCAAGATAAATATTTTAAAAAAATCATTTCATGATTTCATTGTTACAGAGCCCAGAGGATGAATTTAATCAAATTCAAAACGTCGACAAGAAAACAATAGTTTTTTTTCCCTCAACATTACTGATCCCAATCCCAACTAACCTCCGACACAAGTACTGAGGAATGTCACTTCAAGTGACAGCAGGAGGACGGACACTGCGAAAGGACGAGATGCGGCCGAAAAATTTCAGGGTTGGCCGTAATACTGGACGAGACACAGGGATACTGAAAGATTAATATTCAATGGGTCAAGTGAAAGCACAGACACAAAATATTCAATTTTTAATCAGTTGCTGAAGTTGTTGATATGATAAAACAGAAACTTGAAATAATTTTTTAACTCTTCGATTTTGCCAATGTTTTTAGGACATTCATTGTTCCAATTTGTTTGCATCTCGAGACGTTAATGATTTTTTCTCTAGAGATCTGTAGCGATTTGTACAAACTACATGAAAGTCGGAAAACTGATTTAGAAACTAAAAGAAAAATCGTTTCATTTGGCATGGAATCCTCTCAAAGCGAATGGATTCATTATAATGACTTATTACAATATCTTGCTATGAATGAAAAACAATAATTGTTGAACATATTGAGAATATATTGAGAACCATTCAAGTCGCTTTTATTATAAACTATTCTATCAATTTTGTTTCTTGTTTATCACCGTTTTCAAACATATGACCATTAAACATAATAATATTGTTTCAAGCATTATGAATTTTGTTTATTCATTGTTCCAGATGAGTTTGATTATAGCTTCCTAATATTCCGTCAATGCATTATTTTCGATCTGTTTGGATCATATTTTTTGAGAAATGTGTTATTTTAAAACCTTGATTTCTTGTTAATTCCGGTTTCCAAACATCTAGACATTTATCATAATAATATTTGTTCAAGTATTATGAATTTGATTTATTGAATATCCCGGTTGAGTTTGATTACAACTATCTGTAATCCGTCATTTCTCTATTTTGCATCTGCTTTGTTCTTAAATTCTTGGAAAATATGCTGTTGTATTCGTTAGCGAGTTTTAGACCGTCAGATAACGATAGATTTTGCTGACTCATTTTCTCTTTTATGCGATTTCAACTACTGGAAATTATGTCAGTGTTGAGCCCAAAAATTGAAAATTCAGCGATTGGACGTGTGCTCGGCATACCTATAGAAAATTCATTTTCCTTTTGCAGACAAAAAGTGTTTTTTTTTTATTTTCTCGTTTATGTCATTTTAACACATAATTAACACATAAAACAATCTAATAGTTAAAAACCAAAGCCATAAGGTTTGCACGTGCTTAAAGGGTTGAAGTAGGGGCGCGATCTTGTAATATAATAGTTGGATGCTGATGCATTTTCTCGCTTATGGCAATCGACAGTATGACATTTAATATTGATAGGAACCCGAAAAAAAATCCCATAAGCCGGTCAGCTGCTGAGGTCAATTTTCCGGAAGGAAAATTTTGTGAATTTTTTTTTTCATTTTCCAGCAAACTTTCTCGTGAACGAAATAATGTGCAATAAAAATGTGTTAATGTAAAGGTCTGTTATAAAAAAAGCCATAAGTCTAGTTCGAGCTTATCATACTATAGGAAACTGGAAAACTTGCAGGAAATCACAGGAATATTGTTCATTTTCTCATTTATGGGAATTGGCAAGTACGAAGGAAAACTGATCTCAAGACCAGAAAAAAAAGCCATAAGTCGGAAACATGATTACGACGTTTTATACAGTGATGTCCTAAAGTAATGGACACATTAATTTTCTGTGTTATTATATTTTAAGAAAAACGCTGAGTCACGTCGAGTTATGTTTTCGAAAAGACACTGTGACACAAAATATCGCCGCGTCGGTCCAGAAATGATTCGAATCTGGAAATGAGTTTGATTTTTCTTTTTGAAATAGAAGCAATTTATTATTCTGGAACTTTCACTTCTTAAGACTGAACTAGGCCTGAAGGGGATGCCACTAAGAAAAAACGCACCGGAAACTCCAAGGTGGTGTGGAAACGAACTGCTGTTTATTATTTTCTCCTATTTGGTTATTTTTTTTTACTAGAATCCGACATCAAAGTTTCACTTTTGAGCCCTAGGAACAGAAAATACTCCACAATGTAGAAAGTTAAAGTGCATCTAGATATTGCTTACTGCCGGTGACAATGTAAAACCTCATTAATATAATATATTTTATACGAAATGTCATGATTTCAACATTATGTATTCGGACACAAAATTTCTGGATTTAGTTTTTGAATAATTTTTTTTATTGCACAAAATGTTTCTCACTTTGAGAAACTATTTCTTCATTTGAAATGCGAATTTAGTTTTGTATATTATATATGAATGAAAGATATTCACTTCCGTTTATTTCTGACGTTATTCCGAAGATCATCAATAAATTACGAATATTTCACCACTTTTCCCATCTCCAAGAAATGATCACCGAAATACCATTTCAAAATACCTTCACTGCTGGTAACTCCTATTTAAGAAGTCTACATCGTTTTCAAATCGAGCACAGATCGAACGCGATGCTACTTCCCTTACACGCTTTTGGTCAACATTCAAACATTTGGGGGTCCATTTTGCAGCAATTTTTCTCATGTCCAAATTGACGTGAACTATATGATGAACGCGTTCGTATGAAATATTCAGTGCTTCAAATATCCGTTTTAGCCCAATTCGACGGTCTGTTGAAATCATGTCGTGGACTGCATCGATATTTTCGGGGACTGACACAGAAATTGGCCTTCCCGATCGGCCATCATCTTCAATGGAAAATTTACCTCTTTTGAAGCTTGCAGTCCAATTTTTCACGATCGCATACGAAGGACATTGATCACAAAGGGTATTAAGCATATCTTCGTAAATCTGCTTACCTCTTAACCCTTTTAAATACAGGTACTTGATGATGGCTCGATACTCCAATTTTTCGATTTTCACAATTTCGGTGGATATATTTTTTCTTTTAATTCTTTGCGTAACTCTGGTTTACTATTTTGACGTCAAACTTCACACTGACACTTCTAATAAGTTACTGTTCGTTGCTATGGTAACGCAATATTTTGTTTATGCAGGGAACTGGTCTAGGCTAACTAGATATCAATACATCCTCGTATATAATCAAACTCAGTCAAATGAGGCAATTGTTAATCTGGGTGTTCCTCAGGGTTCTGTGCTGGGTCCACTTATATTTATATTGTATATTAATGACCTACCAGCATTTATGGAAGTAAGTGTAAGGTCATATATGCAGATGATGTTTCGTTTGCAACATGTGGCAACTCTCCCGAAGAACTGGCAGATAATTTAAATTTACTTCATAATAAATTTACTGAATGGTGCCTGAACAATCATTTAATTCTGAATCACGGGAAAACGGTTCTAATGAAATTTAACATAACAAATGATCCCAACTCGTCTTTTGAAATAAATACTGAAGATATTAACATTACGTCTTCCGAGACAACAAAATTCCTTGGAACTTTTCTTGACTCATCACTTTCTTTTCAGACATGTACTAATCATATTTCTAAGAAGATATGTAGCAGTTACTATGCAATCTTACAACTCAAAAATATATTCTCCCAACAACAAATAATGAATATCTACTATGCGATGACATACTCGCACTTATCTTATAATGTTATAATATGGGGAAACTCTAGATTTTCAATAAAATTGTTTATTTTACAAAAAAAAAAAAATAATACGTCTCATCTTTGGTATTCATAAGCGAACTTCCTGTAAAGGCTTCTTTCAAGAAAACAAAATTTTAACTCTCCCCTGTATTTATATCTATAAAACAATCCCATTCGTTAAAAATAATTTAAATGACTTTATTAAAAGTGCTGACAAACATAACTATAAGACAAGGCATGGTAATCTTCTTAGAATACCGCCTCATCGGACAACTTTCTATGAAAAGAGTCCATCTTATACAGGTATACAGTTGTTTAATAAACTACCAATCACTATAAGAGAAATCCAAAATCTTAATGTATTTAAAAAATCTCTCAAAGATCTCCTGTTGCAATACTCATTCTATAGTCTGAATAAATTTCTGGAATGTAGTTTTTAATACCTTTTTATTATTTATATATTTACCTATGTACGAGGGCTGACAATAAAGTAAGGTCTCCAATTTTTTTTTTCATAGAAAATGACATTTATTTACAAAAAGCGATACACCGTTGGAAAGGCCAAGGTCTTGGCTACTTTTCTACATAATCGCCATTTTTTTCCAACACCTTGCGCATCCGCACGATGAACTTGTCTATGCCGGCAGAATACCACTCTCCGTCCGCCTCGCGCAGCCAGGTGTTGACCTCTTTCTGAACCTCCGCGTCACTATCAAACTTCTTCCCTCCGAGATGTTTTTTCAGGGCGGGGAACATGTGGTAGTCACTGGGGGCCACGTCGGGACTATAGGGAGGGTGATCGATGATTTCCCAGCCAAATGTCTTGAGCAGGTCAAGGGTAACGTTGACTGTGTGCGGGCGCGCGTTGTCGTGGTGAAATTTCACTCCTTTGCTCAGCAATCCCGGGCGTTTGTTTTTTATGGCACGACGAAGCTTTTCCAGGGTCTCACAGTACCTTGCTGCATTGATAGTGGTTCCCCTTGGCATGAAATCCACCAACAATACCCCGTGGCGATCCCAAAACACCGTAGCCATCACCTTGCCGGCTGACAGTGTCGCCTTAAACTTTTTGGGTTTCGGAGAATCGCTATGGCGCCATTGTTTGGACGACTCCTTTGTTTCGGGTGTGTGTGTAGTGATGAGCCCACGTTTCATCCCCCGTAACAAACCCTTCCAAAAAATCATCGCCTTCCTCTTCAAAACGGGCCACAACTTTGGTCGCACATTCCACGCGCCGCTTCATGTGGTCTTCGGTCAGCTGTTTCGGCACCCATTGGGCAGAAACTTTGTGGTACTGCAACTTGTTCACAAGGATATGACGGATTGTTTCGCTGCTACACACTCCTCCAAGCTTCTCTTCCAAGTCCCTAATTGTCGCACGGCGGTTTTTGAGCATTTCTGCCTCCACTGCTTGAACAATCGCATCCGAGACCGACGGTCGGCCACTTCTCTCCTCGTCGTGAACATTAGTGCGCCCGGAATTGAACTCGCGGCTCCACTTACGCACGTTTTTTATGTCCATACACTTTTCCCCGTAAACTTCAACTAGTTGACGATGGATTTCAATAGGTGTCACCTTTTTCGCACTCAAAAAACGTATTACAGAACGCAATTCGCACTTGGACGCTGACGCGAGTGGTACCTCCATCGTTGACGGCTGCTCAGCCAAGACTGAGCGGTCGGGGAAGCCTCACCCAGCAGCAAAGTGGTAGTGGGGGAACCAAGGAACACGGCGGTGTTGCCAGATTTCGCCTAGCGCGTGATCCGGCGAAGTTGCAGCGTTGGAGACCTTACTTTATTGTCAGCCCTCGTATAACAACATATTTTATGTACTTATTATATTTTCTCTATTGACTTTTCCAATATCGTGTAAATGATCTGAATGGAATAAAATTTTATTTATTTATATACATTCGGGTAAAGTAAGTATCTGGGATTAGGTGTGTCAAACAGTAGTTAAGCTTGCACTTATCTTGCTTCCTGAGCAAAGCATGTCCTACTAGTATTTTCAGTCCTGAACTATAGTGCTTAATAATTCACCCTCTCCTTCTAGACTCTGGCTTCGTTTTATACCATGAATCATATTGTGCAAAATAATTACATACCCAGCTTTAGATTATTATTGAGTATCATTCCACTCCCAATCTACCACTAAACTAACCGGACATTTTTCACGTTCCACCTATTTGTGTTGCCCCAACTTAGCTCTCCCTGTAGCAGGGATAAACGAAGGTAACATGGTGTCGATTGCACATATCATTTATTCATAGTGAATGATTAAAATCTATTGAAAATTATGCATGTACCTACTACATCTGCAGCAATTCCATCAGTATTATTTATTCACCAACTGAGTTATTAAAATTACAGTAGGGCGATATAGTCCGAAAGTCCGCTACCAAAATGTGTAATGATTTTATTACGTCCTATGCCTTTTAGGGTTTTCCCGGTGAACATTCAACTTTACAATTATTAGTCATATAATGGTTTTCATCAGATGTCTCATGCGTTATGTTGAATGAACTTAACCGTTGCGTACTTCAAAAATCGGTCATACTCATGACTAAATGATATACCAAAATTAAACCATTTTACGTCGAACGTTCGCTTAAACACATTTCAATTATGTTACATTTTTGATCAAATTGAACGATCAATACCGTATAATCACGAATGTATCATTTGAATGATGATAACTTTGAAGATTGCATATAAACATATTTTTTATGTACTTTTTCAAATATTATCTCTTCAATAATTTGCAGACATCAAGATAGATATGAAAATATTTAACTTTTTCAAATATAATCGTATATACATCTTCATCAATATAATCAATAGTAAGACCAAATAGCTACGTATTATTGCATATTTTGCCAGACGTAATTTATGTGCCCAAAAAAAAAAATATAATTATTGATCGAAATAATCTATGAAAATTATTATATCATTAATACATATCTTGAGTGACAATAATTTTGAAAACCGAAAATATACGTATTATTTATGTGTGTTTTTAAGAATCGTCTCTCCATAGTTTTCCTGGCATCAGACAAAATATGAATATTTTACATATTTCCTAATATAGTAATGAAAATATTATATTGTATTCGATCCATTCAACGACCGAATAACTATGTATTTTTGCATACTTCGCCTGACCTAAGTTGAGTGACTAAAGAATCAGATTAATTAATTGATCAAAATAATCGATATAAACTATTCCATCGTGGATACATCTCCTGGGTAATGATAATTTTGAATATCGAATGTAAACATATTATTTATATATGTTACCAAACTTTGTCTGTCCAAAGTTATCCTGGTGTCAGACAAAATATGTGTACTTTTTGTTTTTCATATGGTAATAAAAACGTTTCATTAGATCAATACATTTTCTGACCAAATAACCATGTATTTTTGAATACTTTTTCCAACGTAAGTTAAATACCTGAACAAATATGTTCACTTATTGATGTAATTATTCAATAAAAAGTATTATATCATTTATATATCTTTTGAGCGATGGTAATTTTGAAAATCGATTATAAATATATTACTCATATATGTTTCCAAACATTGTCTCTCCAAAGGTTTTCTGGCAACAGGAAAAATATGAAAATTTTACAAATTTCCTAATATAGTAATGAAAATATTATATTACATTGGATACATTTGACGACCAAATAACTATGTATTTTTGCATACTTTGCCTGACGTACCTAAGTTGAATATCTAAAAAAATTTATTCATTTATTGATCAAAATAAACTATTATATCATAAATATATTATTGATATATGTTTCCAAACATTTTCTAACATTGTTTCTCCAAATTTTTCCTGATATCAGGCAAAATATGAATATTTTACATATTTCATAATATAGTAATGAAAATATCATATTTGAATCGATCCATTTTATGAACAAATACCTAACCATGTAACTTTTTTGCATACTTTGCCTGACGTGAGTTAAATATCTAAAGAAATATGTTCATTTGTTGATCAAAATAATCAATATAAACTATTAGATCGTTTGTATATATCCTGGGTGATGATCATTTAGAAAATCAAGTTTATACGTATCATTTATATATGTTTACAAAAATTGTAAAGTTTTCTTGGTATCAGACGAAATGCGCATATTCTTCATTCCTCATAATATAGTTATGAAAATGATTTATTCAAATTGATACATTTTACTATCATATAATTATGTATTTTTGCACACTTTGCCTGACGTAAGTTGAATACCTTGAAAAATATGTTCAGATATTGATCAATATAATCAAAATGAAGTATTCTACCCAACGATAGGTGTCGCTGCTATTGAAGTTAAGAAGCATCATCTCAAACTCAGTAACAGTATATGAATACTATCAAAAGCTTTTGTGAATTGTCCATTAGTTATTGGACCTCTTGGGTTACCTTGATAACATGCATAAAAGGCCTAATAGGCTGCTTAGCTTGTAACCATTTTCAGTCTTTGGACATTGTGAATAATCGGTCATTTTGATAATGAAAATATGATCAACGAAGTATGACGTCGATACAACGCTGAAACTTAGGACATATCGCCTCAGAAAGGACCGTAGTATTGGGAACATGACATTTGAATCACTTACTTGATATATATTATGATATGTTCTTTGGACATTGTGCATAACACGTCATTTTGATGATGAAAATGAGATCAGTGAAATATGACGTTGATACAACGCTGAAAGTTGAGACTTATCGCCTCAGAAAAGACCGTCGTATTGGAAACATAAGTTTTGAATCAGTTACTTGACATATGTTACAATCTGCTATTTGGACATTGAGCATGATACGTCATTTTGATAATGAAAATATGATCATTGAAGTATGACGTTGATACAACGCTGAAAATTGGGTCATATCGCCTCAGAAAATACGTATAATGGATAAATATTGATGATGTTGACCATCATTCATAAGACGTTAAGTTTATGTTCCACAAATGTAACAATTTAAAAAATGTTCACCGGGTTGGTAGTTATAAATATGATGATCAATGAACAAGCAAAATTAGCGCTTGCTCGTAGGACATATCAATAATAATAATAATAGTAATACTTTTCTTTCTCAAATACATGCATAAACACGTATAGAATTTGTCAGAAACTAGTTGATTATTGTTGATTGCTTAAAGAAATCACGCATTTATTTTTATTTTTCACTTTTCCATTACTGCTTTATAATACCTTGGCAACTGTTGCTATTAACAGACCCATAATGCCCGGGACGTTATGGAGGGCATTATGAATCACAACACCCGCCAAATGGTCTGAAGTGCAATAAATTAATTAATCAGAAAAGTTTTATTTATAACTGTAGGTACATAAAATAAGGGACTAATTATTTTCTCTCAAATAGAAATTACAATTTTCAAATGTTTAAGGACCTCAGAAGCTACTAAAAATTGATATAAAACAATGTGTGACGTTCAACAATAGGCATGATGTTTTAATTATTCCAAAAAAAGTCAAACAAAAACTATAAAATTGAATACCCAATGAAAGTTGAAGCAAATATTCAAATTGTAATCCACCTGCTTGAATGCATTTTCGTGTCAGTCTGTGAAGTTTATGGATGGCACGCTGAATGGACCTTGCAGGGATAGCCCTGATCTCCCTTATTAGGTCTTGTCATAATACTTCAAGATTTTGTGGCGTGTTTCGATAAAGACGGTTTTTGAGAAATCTCCAAAGAAAGTAGGCTAGAGGGTTTAGGTCGGGGCTTCTAGCTGGCCAACGTACGGGACCTTGGTTTCCAATCCATTTATTAGGGAATAATTCATTTAATATATTTTTAACACATCTCCCATTATGAGGTGGTGCACCTTCTTGTTGCCACCATAGTTGACGTAATAAGGAATCCAATATATTGGTCCTTATTAATTCTGCATATCTATCGGAATTTAATTTTCCTTGAATAAAAAACGGGCCGATAATTTTATTGTGCCACATACCGACCCATACGTTAAATGATTGTCGTCCCTGAGGTCTTACTTCTTGATTCTGCCTTGGGTTTTCTATTGACCAATAGTGTTCGTTATGTCTGTTAAATAGTCCATCTGTTGAAAAATTGCATTCATCTGTCCATATAGTTTTATTTAGAAAGTCAGCATTTTCATTCATTTTATTTTGCAACCAGTTACAAAATTCTAATCGTCTCTCAGCATCGCCAGGTCTTAGTGTTTGACTAATATGGATTTTGTAAGGTTTATATCCACGCTTATTTAAAGTTCTCCAAAACTCTCATTCGCGGTAATCCTACTTCTTCTGAGAAAACTCTAACTGAAGCTCAAGGATTATTATTGGTCTAAAAAAATAATTCTAAATTATTCATTTTACTTTCTACTTTGTAACAGTTTTCAAACTTACAGTGTTCAAGATAATTTGTTGCTCTTCTGAATCGATTCGTGTTCCATATTCAACCCTTGGCTTAACAAAACTTCCGTACTGAGCTAAATTATTATCAATATTAGCAAATTAACTATAATGCGGCTGCCGTCTTTCTAGATATTCCAACAAATAGCGCTCATAAGCCGTTTTTGAATTTCGATTCGAAATATAATAAATTCTTATCATGTCTCGTTTTTCTTCGTTAGAAAAAGTCATTTTCGTTTAATAAGCGTTAACGATTAGTGAACGAACAGTGAACTGTCAAAATATTGGATAATTTAAACATTAACATATGAACTAAGATAGCCAGAATGCACGATGCACAGCCACTTTGATAAAATGCAATTATTTTTGTAAATATAGCCTAGGGCCTAGAGTTTGAGGGATGACACTTCAATTATATTATTTATCAACCGCCTACTTTTATGTTAGTTTTTGAGTATTATGCAGTGCGTTATTGCAAAAAAAGTTTTTTTTTAACTCTATTAAAAATCTAATTTTTATCTCTCTCTAACACATGAGTTCTTATGAAAAATGCTATTAATATAAACTTTTAGAATAAGTGCGATACAACATTTGTTTTGGGACCTTAGAAACTTTTAAAATCTATAATAATAAATCCAGGGCCGTATTTAAAAAAACAAAGTTGATGATGGCAGCTCAAATACGAAACGTCTGTGTGAAAATCTGATAACATCATCTTGTAGAACAGAAAAAGTAGCAATGAGAATGTGAAATTTGTTTTGTTATATCTATTCAAATAGAGTCTCAAAAAGAATAAAAATGAAATCGCGAATAATCGGTTTTTTCCAAAAATCTTCGAAAGTATTCGGAATTTTTCAAATATGAAAGCGGCGTTACAATGAGCACCAAATTGCGCAACTTTGCCTCCATTTAACCGACCTCGTATCTCTTCTGGTATCCGAGATCCCAATGATGAGGCTCGTATTTGGGACACTCTGTACATTCACTTTCGTTCGGAACGTTAACATTTTCTTTTTCGGAAACGGAATGGGCTATCATTGTAGCAATTTTGTTCTTCGACTAGATACTTTCCTCAATATAGCTCTCCGCTACCGTACTACTCTTCCATTTTACATGCAATTTTAGTGATTCAAAGGAAGCACTACCTTGAACAAGAAGCTTTGACGACGTTCAGCGTAGACAATGTTTTGTGTAAACTTTCGGGTTTTTCAAATTAAGGAATTTCGCTACAATAGAAGGAACACTTCCTATAGTATTTTTACCTACAGATAACTCAATGCATTTAATATTTCTGTAGGTTAAAAAAAACCTACGTTGTTTACATCCCTTTGGTCGTAGTGCGATGTACTTTTTAACTAAGCTCAAGGCTCCTATTTTGCTTTCTTCAACAATGGAGAATCTTTTTGAGGTGCAGGTCTTGGTTTCCGGTACCTTGATCAGTAAAACGGCTCCTCTTTCTTCAGTGCCATCAATTGTCATCTTGACCATTTCATCACGTCTTAAGCCTCCAAATACGCCCATTACCAAAACAACTTTATGTGCCAGAAAAGTATCATCTGGAGCTTTTCTTATGAAAAATCCACATTTCAGAAAGGCCATCAGTTGACTGAATGCTGTTATATTAATGTTTTCTTTAACAATCAATGATGATTTCAGCTGTGAGTATGTGGTCCATAGACTATTTGCAGTACATTTTTCAGACTGAAATAATATAAAATAAATAAAAAATATTAATATTTTCACGAGAAAAACTCACCAGTTCCTGGAAGTGTGCCATCAAGAATTCGAATTCATCATGTTTAGTTATTTTTAAACACGCTCTTTACTATATTTTATAACCCTATCCAAATGTTTTTAATAACCATATCGTTCCCTATACAAACAATTTTTATCTATAATGTTATTCCTTAGTGTGCTCATAAGTCTTATATAGTTATATTTGTATCTAGTGCGCGAAATGTTACTTTGGTGATCGAGAACTGATTTTTTTTAACGAGGCGCAGCCGAGTTAAAAAAAATAGTCGAGATTACCAAAGTATTTCGCGCATGAGATGCAAACAAAATTTTTTCTACAAACGTCAAAAATATTGTTCTAAAATAAGTAATAACTATGAAAAATAGTATTGAACTGGCTTAAATAATTTTTCCAAATCAAGTAATTACCGTAACTATGGAAATAAAATGGCATTTGTTGACAATTATTTCAAAGTGAAAGTTCTTGATAATTATTTTGGAGTGACTTTTTATTCGCGTCAATTTCGTGCGTGATATTTATTATTGTAAAAAAATGGAAATTTCGAGCGACGATGAACTAAGCAGTACCCCACCTAACTTGATAGATGCGGCCAATTCCGTAATTTCCAACCTTTTACCGGAGAAATAGAGGCGGCAGTATGAAAATGCGTATCAGCAATTTAAAGAGTGGTGTGAAGCAAATAAAGCCAGAAAAATATCTCTCACAATTTGAAAGCCTTAATTATTGTTCTACATTAATAAATAAACGATTTCTTGTTTTTTGCTTGATTGAGGAGTTGAGGACCATATAGGTTAGAATATGAAAATCCCATATAGTTTACATGCAGTGTGCGAAATATATTTCGCACATTACTTCGCGCACGGTGTCATGGTACTGTTATACTGTTGTCAATGCGCGAACCTTGTCATTTTTTGACGTTTGTAGAAAAAATATTTTTTTATCGTGTTATTTTACCAACCCTATTTTATAAGTACCGCACTAAATGTGTTTTAATTGAGTTTAATTGATCCATGTACAAACTATCTTGAATTGATCTTAGAATTATTTATGTATTAATATTACTACGTTACTATTGACATACTGTTTTCCTTACACACAAGCAGATATCTGCTTCGTAAGTATTTGTACAATTTATTCACCATTCATTGTTTTAATTTTATGTTAATGTTGAAAGTGAATAAATTATTATTATTGTTATATGATTTCATGATTTCATTTCAAGACAGTTTCATTTACGGTATTCACCTTTCCATTTCAAAAAATGGTCATAATCCTTCTCGTATAAATATTTGGATTTCACAGGCAGTAAATTTCCTAACGCTTTTTCAGCTTTGAGCGTTACATTCTGTGGGATCTCCATAATTATTATGAACACAACCGTTTTTAGTGTCCTCCACTAACAAGCTTGTCACTTCTTACAAAAATGCAGCGTCATTATTATTAAATAAACAACCCTTCAACAACTCTTCAATGTTTCCATGGCAATTGCATAGAAGCTCACTTGTGCTCAGTTGCAGACCAGAACGCAGTAAATACGATGAGAAGAAATATATGAAATGAACAACGTCGTTTTAGATAATTTTTTCGTGAAAAATAAAATCTTGTATGCACCACGAGCGTTACTAGATCCTAATGTCTATCGGGCAACATTCATCCCTCTGGCCCGAGGGATGAATGTTACCCTCCGGGCGTTAGGATCTATACAGGGCGTCCCTTCGGGAACTGCATCGATCAATATACAGGCCGTTTCTTTTATCATGTGGTAACATTGCTATATTCTAAACCGTAACAGATACGAAGACGATTAAATGGGAGAAAAGGTAATTATTGTGGAGAACAGTACAATGGTCAAAGAAAATTTACAGGCAGTCTCGCCCTTCCCGAGTTATACAGGGAAAACCAAAAATGCTGTTATTTGTTTTTTACGAATAGAACTGTTATTTCTGAAAATGTAAAAAAAATTATAAGGAAAGTTTTAATGTATTTAAAATGTACTATAAAAATGTAACAATGAATCTTTGATTAAACGTTTCGTGTCAACACGGCCACCATCAACATTTCTTTTCAAATACGGACCTGTCTGTTTTAGTACAAATATTGATAAAGCGATAAAATCACAATTCAGTTGTACATTACACTTGATATTTTTATAACGTTTCATTTAAAATAACTAACATCATCAGTGACAACAATTTTTAATTACGGTCCTGTCGTTCGGTCGTTTATGGATTCCACAAAACCTAACTCTCCGATATAAAAATTATCAGTTACGCTTTGAATAAATGTATCTATTAAAATTATGTTTACACTATAATAAAAGATATCTGTAGTTTCAGAGACGAACGATAGCAATTTACCTCGGAAATAAACTTACTTAAGAGTAGAAGAAATCAAACAAACAGAAAACAATTTATTTCATATTGAATTTTTGAGTGAAAATAAAACCAATACAGAAAATGAATTCTTCATGATAACCTACATTAAATGCTCGAATTGCCGACCTCTTTGTTGAATGCACATAAGTTGTCTGTCCATACAAATTCTGTGGCAATTTTCTAGCATGATGGGTGTAATGCTATTACATGCATCTCTTATTTTTTGTTTAAGATGGTCGATATCTGTACTAGTTGTCGAATAAACTTTATCCTTTATGTATCCCCAGACAAAAAAATCTAAAGGAGTCAGGTCTGGGGATCGAGCTGGCCAGGCAATTGGTCCATTGTTTCCAATCCATTTTCTTGGGAATATTGCATCTAACTGTTCCCTTACTATTGCTGCATTATGGGGAGGGGCACCGTCTTGTTGAAAATATTGTATTTCACGGCGAATGTTCAGTGGCAATTCATCTAAGTAGCCATCAAACTCATTGGATAAAAAATGTAAATACATTCCACCATTCAAATGCTCGTCGTAAAAGAAAGGACCTAGTATGTTTGTTCCCAAAATTCCCAACCAAACATTTATTCCGAACCTTTCCTGGAAATTGGTTTCTCTTTGTGAATGTTCATTTGTATTATTCCACCTATAATGGATGTTTCTGTTAAACCAACCATTGTTGGTGAATTTTGATTTGTCCGTCCATATTATTTTATTACAAATATTTCCAACTTCCCTATTTCTACGTCTCAACCACATCGCAAATCGTACTCTCCTTCAGTAATCCCTTTCATTGAGGTGATGAACTTTGCGTATCCTGTAGCATTTGTATTTGTTCTTTTTCAAAATATTTCTGGTAGATTTTACAGAAATCCCTAGTTCGTGGACAATTTCTCGTAAAGAACAATCTTGATTAGAAATATTTTTGTATTTATTTTTAGGATTGGTCTAAATTGAAAAAAAAATATTTTCGTTACTTTGTTAATCTTTATGAAGTAGTATTTGCTTACCTAAAACATTTATTTGGTTCCGCATACTTCCAGTAACAACACATTTTCTAGTTTTATTTCTATCAAATGCACCACAGTCTCTCAAATTTCTTTCTAATCGTCTAAACATTTGAATGTTTGGAATACGACGATTTGGGTATAGCTCACCATACATATTTTTTGCCAAAAGAGGATTTCTAGTTGATTCTGCATAAGCAAATAGCATATCAGTCCTTTCGTCATTTGAATACATCTTTGATATGACTGAGTGTATAAACGACTGACAGTTCTTAACACGTATCAACAACTCATTTATTTGTCCTGCCATAGAAACCAAGCAAAGCCTACTTGTTTAATAATGGTAAATGAAGTGAGATGCTATTTAATTGTACCATATCACACAATAGTCGTATTTTGACCAAAAACTAATATTTTCGTTACTTCCAGGATTGAGAATTATAGAAATATTCAGTATGATAATTGATTCAGAAGAAATCAGCCTTGAAACAAGGATTTCTTTAATACAAAAATGCCCAAGAAGGAAAAATACGAATGTTCGTTGTGTTGGGGTATCTTCTTATCGAAATTATTGGGTGAAGTCTGAAGTATGCCAATAGTTGAATAGGTTTTGAAGAAATCAAAATAATTTACAAAAGAACTAACGACAGGACCGTAATTAAAAATTGTTGTCACTGAGGATGCAAGTTATTTTAAATGAAACGTTATAAAAATATCAAGTGTGAAATACCACTGAATTGTGATTTTATCGCTTTATCAATATTTGTACTAAAATAGACAGGTCCGTATTTGAAAAAAAAATGTTGATGGTAGCCGTGTTGACACGAAACGTTTAATAAAGATTCATTGTTACATTTTTATAGTACATTTTAAATACATTAAAACTTTCTTTATAATTTTTTTTATATTTTCAGAAATAACAGTTCTATTCGTAAAAAAACAAATAACAGCATTTTTGGTTTTCCCTGTACAACTCGGGAAGGGAGAGACTCCCTGTAAATTTTCTTTGACCATTGTACTGTTCTCCACACTTTTCTCCCATTTAATCGTCTTTGTATCTGTTACGGTTTAGAATATAGCAATGTTACCACATGATAAAAGAAACGTCCTGTATAGAAAACCATACGTGGGCTGAATTTGAAAATTTGGAAGTTCACTATTGTGGATGAGTGCTATCCGTCCAAAATATGAAGATTGTGGCACTTCCGGTTGTACCGAAAGTAGACCCCAACTTCGTTATTTCAAATGGGACACCCTGTATATTGTCGTGACTTGGGGTTTATTCACGACTAACTAGGTAGATACTGATCAATTAGAGATTTAAAACACTTTAGAAAAATATAAAAACATTTATTTTACTATGCACAAATATGAGATTAAGACGATTGAAATTAATGAAGGGAATAATGAATTAAATAATTAATGAATCTCTCCTAGACTGGTAATTGATTGAATACATTAATTTAAAAAGATCTATACTTACAATAAATTTGGTTATACAGGGTTGCCCATCGAAAACTTGACATATCGTAGATCTGGAAAAACGCTCGGACAGGTCGATTTTAGTTTCGAGGGGGACATTGTGCCCTCCTACAGGCAGCACCGTCAGGTCAACCCTCGAGCAGTGGGGTGAACAACCCTTGAAATTTGAATAGGGAATAGGAGTCGAGTGGCACATCGTTGGAAAGCCCGTTGAATTCTCGAAACAAAACGGTCGGCAGTTTTTCTAACGGAAATGAGCCATAATTAAGTTAAGAGTAAAATTCACTTACATTAGTCTCATCGTAACAAATGCTCGAAATGCGCACCTCCAACTTCCATGCAATGATACAGATTTTGTTGAAAACTTTCTCGTACATTTTGGAGCATGTCTGGGGTGATTTGGCGACATTCTAATGTGATTCGTTGCCGTAAATCTGCTAGTGAAGCTGGTGGTGTAGCATAAATTCTGCTTTTCAAATGACCCGACAGAAAGAAATCTAAGGGAGACAGGTCTGGTGATCGTGGGGACCATTCAATAGAACCTCGCCTACCAATCCAATGACCAGGGAAGTGGTGATCTAAATATCGCCGAACAGGCATAGCATAATGCGGAGGAGCACCATCTTGTTGAAATATCAACTGATCTTCCTGATAATGATGGTCATTTTCAATAATGTTAGTTAACATTGGTTCAATTGTGTCTTCAAGCAGTTCCAGATACATTTCCCCTGTCAGATTGCCTTCTAAGAAGAGGGGGCCCACGATACGATCCCCAAAAATACCAGCCCATACGTTTAATTTTTGAGGATATTGCGTATGTACCTCATGAAATATATGGGGATTCGAATCAGCCCAATATCGACAATTATGGCGATTAACTATACCATTTAAAAAAAAGAACATTCATCACTAAAACAAATGTTGAACAGACACTGAGGATTTGCAATCGCCTGCTCATTTAGTACCTTACAGAATTGTAAACGCCGATCAAAATCATCTTCATTCAGTTCGTGTGTTAATTTAATTTTGTAAGGATGGAATTTATGTAGTTTTAAAATACGCTGAATGCTAGTTCTTGAGATACCGGAAACAGTTGCTAGCTGTCTTGTACTAAACGTATGGTCAACCTCAACATGGCCCAAAATTGCCACTGTTGTCGCCTCATTTCTTACTGGCGGTTCGATTTGCCGTTTTTTATTTGCTACCGATCCCGTTTCTCGGAATTTTGATACTAATTCAGACACATACTGCCGCGACACAGTCCTACCATATTGTTGATTGAACCGTTCCGCAGCCCTTTTCGCACATCTATTGTTTTCATAATACAGTTCAATCAACGCAACCCTCTCTGCCACTGTATACACCATTGTTCCGTTTTAATTTCGACGTACGATACCACACACGAATGAAACTCATTTGTAGTACACACGTGAAAAACAGAAACTGCATGCTCTATCTGTTTGTTCTATTTTATTAAAAAAATTTCATGGGTACCGCGAAAAAAACTGAGCAAAAACATTCACAGTATCGTAGCAAATAAATGATAGATTGCAAAAACTGGCAAATGAGTTTTCCAGAGACGTACAAGTAAGCTCTTAACTTTCGTACAGGTTTATTCCTGAATTTATTTTTTCCCAAATGGTTCATCCCAACTTCAAAATCGGGACGCCGTTGGATAGAGAACTTAACGGGTTTTCAAAAGATGTGCCACTCCACCATTATTCCCTATTCAAATTTAAGGGGTTGTTCACCCCACACCTCGAGTGTTGCCGTGACGGTGGTGCATGTAGGAGAACAAACTGTCCCCCTCGAAACTAAAATCGACCTGTCCGAGGGTTTTTCCACATCTGCGATATTATCACCCAAAACCCCGACGTCAAGTTTTCGATGGGCCACCCTGTATATATTTCAGAAACATTTTCCATGAATCTAATCTTTATTCTTCCAAACTCCCCCCATAGCCCTCACTAGCTGCGGGCACGCCAAAACTCTAAACTCAACTCCCAGATCGAACTATCAGTAGCCTTTTTGAACACTTTTGTTTATGTTCTGTTGGGGACAAGTTGTGTTTCAAAATAAAATATCTTCGCTCACGTACTGAATTGTAAAAGGTAAAAAGGTTACCCACGTATTGAATGATAATAAAATATTTTAATGTACAGGATGTTCCATATATTTTTGACAATATTATCAAGGTTATAGATTTTACGCATAATTCTGAACACGTTTCATGTATAATTGCTGAACGTCCGTTTCAGTAGTTGCTGAACATTTGCAGTAAGGTAGCAGAAAACTCTGATGTAACATTACACATTACCATAAAAGGTTACTGAAATATTGAATGAATATTACTTTGCTTAGTGGGATATTATCAAGGTATTATATTTTACGCGTGGTTCAGAACATGTTTCATGTATGATGTCATATACCCAAGTCTAACCGTTTTCGAAATATTTCAAATTTTAAGTTCAAAATTGCGTTTGCAGACCGTAAAATATTTTTTTATTTATTTCTGGACATGATCATTCATTTTAAATTGTCTATCGATTATTCCTTTGCACAAAGGTGGTGACTTGGAAAATCCTTCTAATTATCGCCCAATATCTCTCATTCCAACAACAGCAAAACTTATGGAAAAAATCGTTAAAAGAAGAATGAATGCATTTTTAATTTCTCATAATATAATTAGCGAGAATCAGTTTGGATTCCAGAGTGACAAAAATACCCATGATGCTATCTTCTCCGTCTTATACGAAATCTATTCTGAAATTAACAATGGAGAACTTGCTGCGACGGTGTTCTGTGATCTTTCGAAAGCTTTCGACTGTGTAGACCACGGAACATTATTAAAAAAACTCCATGTTTATGGCTTCAGGGGAAAAACACTTTGCTGGTTCCAATCATATTTAGCTGATAGAAAACAGATAGTGAAAACAACATCACACTCGCAAGAAATGAAGGTGAACTTCTGTATTAGGTCCATTATTGTTCCTCTTATATGTAAATGATATTAATGTCCTTGGTTTAACAGGAAAACTCACTCTTTTTGCGGACGATATAACTATCATGTGGCATAGCAAAACGGAAAAAAATTTGAATAATGTAATGACAATAGATCTCAATAGAATCAAAGATTGGTGTGATGCTAACTCGCTCTCCTTTAATATAAAAAAAACGAATGTTATATCTTTCAAATGTACCTTAGACAACATATCATTGAACAACTATATGGTTGAAAATAAGGAGTGTACGAAGTTTTTAGGACTCCTCCTGGATAACAAATTGAAATTTGAAGGTCACATTCATAATTTGAATAATAAATTATCATCTGGATGTTACGCAGTTAGAGTGATTGCAAGAGAACTGGGATTTCAGCCCGCAAAAATGGCATATTATGCCTTAGTGGACGCCCACCTTAGGTATGGTATACCATTTTGGGGCGCATGTAATAATAGATTGATGAGTTCAGTCTTAATCATACAAAAACGAGCTGTGAGAAACATATGCAAAGTTCACCCTAGAGATTCGTGTAGAGAGCTTTTTAGAATAAACAAAATACTCACAGTTATTTCAATTTTTATAATGGAAACTGTGTCTCTCATACACAAACATAAGTGTAAGTTCTGTAGTAATCCGGGTCATCATGTTACACGTCAAACCAGTAACAACCAACTGAATCTTCCAATTCCAAAATCGAAACTGGTAAAAGATTCAATTTTCTATAATGGACGTAAAATGTACAATCATATACCAAAACATATAAGAGAGATTGCTCAATATGATCACTTCAGACATGCCCTAAAAGATTTGTTCTCTTCCAGACCATACTATAATATACAGGAGTTTTTTGAGGAGGAGTTTTGATAACTATACTATTATTGATATACGTTCATTGCTTTTTATATTTACATTTATCCATTTTAAATAATTTTTATATATACACATTTTTTAATTTAATGTTTTTTACATTTAGTTTTTGACAAATATGTGCACCGTACATTTTTATATGTGTATACAATGTATGTATGTATGTATGTGTATATGTGTATATATATATATATATGTATGTGTATATAGATATTTCCATGTTTTTATACTTATTATAATTTTTTTTTGACTGTTATGTACACCGTTACATTTTCATATATATATATATTTTTATTTTTATTGTCCATATTTTTATATCTTTTAAATTTTGACTGACGTGTATATCGTCATATCGCAATTATTGTCTACCTACGATGCTTTGTCTACAAAATTGATAATTTTTTTGACAATAAAGTATATTTATTATTATTATTATTACTATTATTTATTTGTAGGAGAAGACGCAGTTCAGTAGAATTTCGATATCAATTCGATTAGAATTATACAGAGCGTTCACCAAAAAATGATAGAGATCCGGTTGAAAAAATTATTGTAGGTCCATTTTTTCAAATGGAAACCCCCTATTTTATATTCTCATTCGATTCGGCATCGAAAATGAAGCTAACTTTGAAGGTTATCTATGCCTACACTCTACAGTTTTCGAAATATTGGCGAATTAACATGTCTCAGTTCCAGAAAATCTCGTATTCTTGAGTTTACTTATTCTTAGTTGGCCATGGCTCCCGCAGTTGCGTTGGAAAAAATCAACTGCCACGGAAATGTCATTGTAATCAATCATGCCGGCTCGTTTGAATTATTCGAATGAAGATTACTTAAATCTATTTATTATTTATGGCGAATGTAATAGGGTTACCTCAAGAACATGTGAAATATTTGCTATTCGGTATCCGCAGAAGCAGAAGCCCTCACAAAATACTGTTAAACGAATTATAGAAAACTTCAAAAACTTTGGATCCGTCAAAGAAAGAGTGCAGAGAAACAAGCCAATTGTTGATGGTGAAGATATTGAAATTGCCATTTTGGGATATTTTGCTGCATATCCAACAATATCTTTGAGACAGCTTGCAAAAGAATCAGGATTGTCAACAAACTCTGTACACAGAATACTGCGCAAACATAAATTTCACCCATATAAGTTCTTCATAGTTCAGCACCTGAAAGAAACAGATTTTCCACAAAGAGTGAGATTTTGTGAATTCGTTTTAACTTGGTCGCAAGGGAACGAATTATTTTTGGATAATATATGGACAGACGAAGCTAAATTTACAAAGAATGGTGTCTTCAACCGACATAATTGCCATTATTGGAGTGACTCAAATCAGCATGTATTCAGGGAACTGAATTTTCAAGAGTCTTGTCAGTTCAATGTTTATTGTGTGATAAGAAGTGTTAGTGTCGTGGCACTGCATTTTCTTCAAGAAAACTTAAATGCTAAGTAAAAAACAGGGTAAAAGGTAAGCTTATCGGGCTTCTGCGTTTTCAAACTCGAATTTTTCAGTCAAAAATCACTCAAAGTATTTCCTTCTCTTGATAGACCCTTTCTTTACACACTAATCAACCCATATTTCACAATTACAAGCAGTAAAAGCATTATTTTTTCACAAAAAATCCACCCTTCATTAGGACAACACAAAACCAACAAATATGGATATTTTTATCATTTTATATGTAGTGGGTTGGTAACTGCGCGCGCCAAGTATTCAAATTTGATTCTGGGCACATAACTTCCCCTTCATTACTATGTTCAATTGTATAAATTTCGACATTTTGTTGTTTTATTTAACGTAAATATCAACAATAGATTGTCATTTATTAATTTTTTAATTAAATTGGGATTGTTTTTAGGTTCAGTGCAAAGGAAATACATCTGGACAAAGATAAATTATTGTTGTATCGATGTCAATGAATAGTTAGCGCGCGCAGTTACCGCCCCACTACGAATAAAATGATAAAAATATCCAGATTTGTTGGTTATGTGTTGTCCTAAAGAAGGGTGGATTTTTTGTTAAAAAATAATGTTTTTAGTGCTTGTAACTGTGAAATATGGGTTGATTAGTGTATAAAGAAAGGGCCTATCGAAAGAAGGAAAAACTTTGAGTGATATTTGACTGAAAAATTCGTGTTTGAAAACGGTCAATTTTCAATGTTTGGAGAGCCATATCTCGGAAAGTAGTAGAGAGCGCCGCAAAATAATTTCAGATTCTTGTTCAGGAGACCAAACGACGTAAGTAACTTTACTTTTTTTTTACTAGCGTAGAAGCCCGATAAGCTTACCTTTACCAAAAACAGATGTCAATTTCGAAACAAGAATAGGATGAGATGTACTTTTTTTGCTCGTGAAGGATATTTGAATATTTTGAAAAATTTCGAAAATGAGTACTTGAACACTTTACCAATTGCTGATTATAGAAACCTATTTCATCAACATGACGGGGCACCTCCGTATAATGGTCTCTTAGTCAATACTCGTTTACAAGAATTGTTTCATGACCAGTGGATAGCCAACAAAGGACCATTTCTTTGGCCGCCCCGCTCTCCAGATTTATCACTGCTCGATTTTTTCATTTGAGGTACAATAAAAAATCAAGTCTATGAAACTCAATTGACTACCATAGAAGATTGTATGCAACGAGTGAGGAATTCATTTGAGAATCTCAGACCCGATTCAATACGAAAAGCGACACATCATGAATTATTAGTGAGATGTGAAAAATATTTGGATGTTGAAGGGAGCCAATTCGAACATTTACTTACCAAATAATTTTTGTATACCTCTCAATATCGTTAATTGTTCTGTTTCATTCGAATTGTTTTAGAATTTCTTCATCTACATTTTTGTATTGGCAGAGATGGAATGTTTTTGAAGTTTTCTATAATTCGTTTAACAGTATTTTGTGAGGGCTTCTACTTCTGCGGATACCTAATAGCAAATATATCACATGTTCTTGAGATAACCCTATTACATCCGCCATAAATAATAAATAGATTTGAGTAATCTTCATTCGAATAATTCAAACGAGCCGGCATGATTGATTACAATGACATTTTCGTGGCAGTTGATTGTTTCAAACGCAACTGCGGGCGCCACGGCCAACTAAGAATAAGTAAACTCAAGAATACGAGATTTTCTGGAACTGAGACATGTTAATTCGCCAATATTTCGAAAACTGTTGAGTGTAGGCATAGATAACCTTATTCAAAGTTAGCTTCATTTTCGATGCCGAATCGAATGAGAATATAAAATTGGGGGGTTTCCATTAGAAAAAATGTACTTACAATAATTTTTTCGACCGGATTTATATCAATTTTTGGTGAACGCCCGGTATAACTTTAATCGAATTGATATCGAAATTCTACTGAACTGGATCCTCTTCTACGAATAAATCGATACACAATCGAAAATAAATGATCATGTCCAGAAATAAAAAAATATATTTTTCGGTCTGCAAACGCAATTTTCAACTCGAAATTTTAAATATTTCGAAAACGGTTAGACTTGGGTATATGACATCATACATGAAACATGTTCTGAACCACGCGTAAAATATAATACCTTGATAATATCCCACTAAGCAAAGTAATATTCATTCAATATTTCAGTAACCTTTTATGGTAATGTGTAATGTTACATCAGAGTTTTCTGCTACCTTACTGCAAATGTTCAGCAACTACTGAAACGGACGTTCAGCAATATTACAAATGGTATATGCCATTATCAATTATTCCAGCAAGGTTTTTGCAACATTGCATATAATATACAAGAAAATTGCAAATGTGATAATAAAAATGACGTCTTATGACAATGTTGCAGCGACTACTGAAATTGATTGATGGATGTAATCTTTCGTAATTAGTAATTGCAGCAAGGTTACCGCAACATAGAATATAAATTAGTGGAAAATAACATATTCAGTATTTTTATATAGCAGCAACTTACCACCAATCTTGCCCATTCCTTTTCATAACATAACAGTAAGATTTCATAAATTACGTTCCAGTAGGTTTGTTCGCTACAGGAGAATTTTTGGATTTTCACTGCTTGCTACTAATATTGATAGAAAATGAATACAATCAGATTCATCATTTTCCAGTTTTTAGGAACAACCCAAAAAATCTTCTGAAATGATACCTATTAATTTGAATGTCCATTTAAATCTTGGAGATCAAAAAGTCAAAAATTTTATATTGAAACCTTTAATTAAAATATCACAAAAAAACAAATAAGTACTCATATTGAAATGTCATATTTAAAATAAAAATCTGTTTGGCCTTATCAGGTATCTGGAAAAAAATAATCATTGAATTGAATGTGTAGCTTAAATATCGACATCTCGATCTACTACCTAACCCTACAAGTAACGTGTTTTTGCGAATTGTAGCCAAGCCATCACATTTATTTGAAATGCATTATCTCTGATGCATGGAGATGAATTTCTCACTGCATCTGGAACAAAAATATTATAAATAAATATATAATTAGTCAACTCAACAATTATGGTCTTATTTCAATATATAATGTACAATTGAACTTGTCCTTGATTATGACACTATTGTGCTTACATTTTTGATTTATATTCAAATTGAACTGACTCGAATTTTAAAATTTGTTTAGATTACAATTATTTGATTCTGAAATTGTCTTTTTTGTTGATCCAATTGCAAAACATGGCACTATGATTTGTGCATAAACGTTCAAGACTTGTTCCAACACAAAACTTTTCATTCAATCCACCAATATATTGAAAAACCTGCAACTAAAATCGAGATGTAAAAGTATTCCACATCATTTTCAAATAAAAGTACCTTTCAAATTGACACTACTACCAGATTAATTCGCAATATAAGGAGAAAAAAACATTCCCCTAATAAACGCAGAATGAGCATACCAGACCATCCTATCCTGAAATAATATTTGATGTATCGCCTTTCCTTACATGAAGATGCCTCAAATTTATTAGCATTATCCATTATGCAGCTTCAACACTCAGTGAACTCTTAATCAAAAAACAAAATTGCAGAAGAATATGTACTTTACATACCTAGGTTAAGAACGAATGAAAGAATCCAAATCGAAACTAACGCAAAGGCACGACACACAACAACAATATAATTTACAATATCAAAATGGCGCGAGGCGCGTGCTTGTCTGGGATCTGGGTTACTGGGTCGCCCCGTTAGGTGGCATCTCATCAAGACCGGGAAATTCAAAACTGGTTGGATTCCTGATAAATGAAATATTATTTCAAGTTTCTTTATACTTACATTTAAAATTGTCCTAGCGTATCATTTTGTATATTTCTGCGATGATGCAATCGAAAATAGAAAGTGTATTGTGTTTTCTAAATACTGTCAATATTGTTTGTAGTTAGCTTATGTATGGTTGTAAATATCATGGAATTTCAAACTCAGTGCAACATTGCGATTTGAACTTGTTCGATAGTTCCAAATGTAACTTGCACTCACATTGTTCGTAGATAGTTTCTGTATTGTTGCATTTACAATGAACTTTCATGGATCATGTAGCATTGCACTTGGAATTCCTTCAATAGCTTGCTTTATAACTTACAAACAACTTGTCTGTAGTTTATTCTGTTATGTTATAAACTTAAATTGAGCTTTATGCAATATTATATTTTATTATAAAGTGAAAGTAATTCATGAACTTGATGGAGATGATGTCGATCGCAGACGAGGATTTTTAGAGTGGCCAGCTCGATCTCCTGAGCTGACCACTCTAGATTTTTTTGTGGGGATACCTCAAGTCAAAAGTTCACATTAACATCCCCAGTATTACTTTATTGTGGATGAAAAATCTTAAACATACGGTTATGTAACATAAGAAATAGTTTGTCAAAATAGGGTAATGCCATTTCAAAGAAACATAATGACGTCATACCTCGAACAGTGATTACGTCATGGAAAATATGAGCAGACTACAAAATGGACAATAGAAAAATAAAATCGAAGTGTCAGAGCTTATTTTCCCTAATGGCCATATGAAGCTTTTAACCAATTTGTTCCAACCTTACGTGCTCACTGTATGTCCTCAAATGCCCTACAGCTCACAGACTAACAATTTTATTTTCATTTTTCCTTCAGGCTGATAGTTTTTCCTTACAACCCTTCTACAAAGACTCTCTTGAAGCAGGTAGGTATTTGTGTTCACAACATCTAAAGCACTCTCACATTATCTGTGGAGTCACTTACAAATATTTGCCTAGGGGAAATGTCTCTCATGCTTTATAGGTTCTGCTCCTTCGTCTCGGACACTAACGTATTCCCTAGATTCTGGAGTTGGACGGTTGCCATGGCCTTTCACCTGCTACTTTGATATATTGCGTGTCGTCGATGTTGGGGAGACACTACCGATTGTATGTTGTCATTACGTTCCTTGAGTTAGGTAAGGTATGGATTGATAATACGCCGAAAACTAATTATAGAGCGATAATGTATTTTCGAATAAACGTTACTGATTATATTTTGAATAATAATAATAAATTGTTTACTGTTTGCTATTAAAAATGATTACAGATCTGTGTAACTTAACCTAAGAAAAAGACAGCAAAACAAAAGGTGAAGTGTTAGGTCAGTTGACCAATTCTTCTACACTCTCCTAAAAAAATAGCTATTCATTTACTAAGTGCTTTATACATATAGATCTTAACGCCCGGAGAGTAACACTCACCCGAGGAATGAATGCTGCCCGTGAAGGGCGTTAGGATCTAGTAACGCTCGTGGTGCCTACAAGATTTTATTTTTCACGAAAAAATTATCTTAAACGACGTTGTTTACTTCATGAATTTATTCTCATAGTATTTACTGCTTTCTCGTCGGCAACTCAGCACAAGTTAGCTTCTATGCAATTGCCATGGAAACATTGCAGAGGTTGCTGAGGATTGTTTATTTAATAAAATGACGCTGCATTTTTGTAAGAATTGACAAGCTTGTTAGTGGCAGAAACTTAAAACGGTTGTGTTCATAATAATTATGGAAATCCCACAGAATGTGACGCTCAAAGCTGAAAAAGCGTTAGGAAATTTACTGCCTGTGAAATCCAAATACTTATACGAGAAGGAGTGTGACCATTATTTGAAATGGAAAGATGAAAACAGAGTGAATACCGTAAATGAAACTGTCGTAATGGCATACTTCCGTGAACTGAAAAAAATCAATATTTTGTATTTATTTCACATTATTTCAGTCTGAAAAATATAGAGCAAATAGTCAATGAACCAAATACTTGCAGCTGAAATCAACATTGATTGTTAAAGAAAACATTAATATATTAGCATTCAGTCAAGTGATGGCCTTTCTGAAAGTTAAATCAATAGGATACATCCCTAAGAAATCAAAGGTGTAGGAAGGTGGACAAGTATTACTTTTCATAAGAAAAGCTCCAGATTTTTTTTTGCTACATAAAGTTGTACTGGTAATGGGCGTATTTGGAGGCTTAAAGCTCAATTTATAACGCCCGCTGCCGTAGCTACAGTTGACGCAGCCGTTGCAGTTGCATTTGTGGAAAAAATTATTAATTTATAAACTGGCCGACCGCTGCACCAGTGCATGCGTATTCAGTATAATATTATATTTCAATTATATGAGTAAACGATTCCAAAAGAGTCAAAAACAACCCGACAACCATAATTGTATGTCACTCGCCAATACTAATCGAATAAATGAAACCAGAAAACGTAAAGCGGCTAGCGATACGCCTGCAACTTTGGACTGAGCATGCGCCAAACTCGAGCATGCTCCGTAGACTCCAAAAATGGACAAATATGGCTGCCATTGCTGCAACATCACTGCTCTCTCTCTGAATTTTGGATAAATAGTCGTTATATGGTAACAATTTTAACAATTTTCAAATCGCAAGGTAGGTTAGTCAGGTCAGGTTAGGATTGGCTAATAATTCACGCATTTTCGACTCGCAAGCTAGGTTAGTTTGCTCAGGTTAGGTTTCTGTGTAAATTGCGAGCGAAAAAACAAATTCACGCATTTTCAACACAGTTTGCAATCTCGGTTTTCCTTCCTCTTCTTGCTTCTCCGCCATTAAATGAGCCACTTGTACATCACTTAAATTCGAGTTTGGCGCATGCTCAGTTCAAAGTTGCAGGCGTATCGCTAGTCATCTCTCAGAAAACGCCTTACCTGTCAAAGATGAAAGTTGGTTATCTTCCTGCGGCAACTGCAGCGGCAACGTGTCGCTACGGAGTTTATAAACAGTTGTACTTATTAAGCATATTTCTTCTTGAGCTGCGTCAACTGTAACTACGGCGGCGGAGTTTATAAATTGAGCTTAAGACGTGATGAAATTGTCATGATGACAATTGATGACAGTGAAGACAGAGGAGCCGTTTTACGCATAGAAATATATATTATATACTTACTTTAGAATGCTAATCCCGCCAATTTCCACGGCAAAAAGCATGCTGCGTATGCGACCCGTTTACGATGTGCGCATGCGCGTCATCAGTGTAGTTTGGGTAGATCGTTGTCAAGTTTGAAAATAATTTGGTGTTCCAATTCATATTTTTTAGTTATGATGCAATAAAACACATTTCATTTGGAAGAGAGAAATTTGACAGCGCATATAGAACTTTTTAAAACCGAAAAGAACCTATCAGAGTTTTATTACTCCGAATTTTAGGCGCGAAAGAAACTTATTTAAAACAATAATGTACCCTACGCTACCGTAATTATAATGACCGTGCAATAGTGCTTTTTCATCAACAGGAAGACTTGTCACTAAGATCTGTCACTCTTGTCAGAGACAGAGACGGTTTTTAGAATTTCAGATTTTCTCTTGTCGTTTTGTGTGGTGTTTGTTGTCGTTGGTTATTCTTTCATCTTTCGTGAATTTGCATTAATCTTGTTTCTTTAAAGACAATTTCTAATGAAGCCGTTTTTTCCTAAAAATAAACAATGAACTGTTTAGTGTTGTGAAATACCTGAAATAAATCATTTTTGGTAGATAACGAAATTTTTTATGTACCTGTATGCTTTGCTCAAAATTGCTTAAATATTATATTAGACGTGATTTTCGGTTATTGTTTTTAAGAAGAGACCCCAGCAGAAAATTTGAGTGAGAAAATTGTAATTTGTGGCAGACATTTTCCTCATGAAGATTCATGTGAAAAAGACAATAGAATAATTTGAAACCTAGCGCAGTACCAATACTGTGTCTGCGTAAGCATGCATGGCGAGTGATACAACTTTCTACCACACCGCTTATATTATGAGTTCTAGATTCCTACAAAAAGTACTAAACACAGAATCGCCTCAGAAAATTAATGTCAATATGGAAGTGCTTTTCTTTGATAGTAAGGAAAATGCTTCTGGCCTCACTTTTTCATGCATCCCCATTCTGGAAATTGCACTAAGGTAATACAATCAGAAATACTCGTAGAAATGATTTAAATTAAATGCAGTTGCGTATTTTGACTTGATTCGTTCTAGAAATAAAAACCTCGAGCTTCCAAGCAACCAATTTTATAAATCCAATTTGAGTTGAAATTATTCATGATATTAGCTGAAATAAATTTTCATAGTTTTTTGTACTTTCAATTTATTTTCCAATCCAGTGCTTCCTTGAAATTCGCACCGACGATTTGGGGTGGTTCCGTAGGTTTTTGTTGGTTAACTACAGCTGAAAAGTGAATGTGATACCAAAAATCAGTCGCTTCAGAGCGGTAAATAATAATAATAACCGTAATCTACTTTCTGATGGCCTTTGCTGAATATTCGGGATCATAAATATGTGAAAATATGTATTCAAATCGGCTAAATACAAATAACAGGTATAAGCACGATGAGGTTTCCAACCTTATTCTTCGAGATTCAGAATTAACGTTTGATAATCTTCACTAGTACCATAATATTTTACTAAAACCGGGCCTGTTACAAAAATCACTAATGACGTGCTTGGGCATTGCGGACTAGCCTGAACTTTTTACAACACATTTGACATGGGGATTAGCATTCTAGAGTAAGTATATAATTATATTTCTATGGTTTTACTGATCAAGGAACCGGAAACCAAGACCTGCACCTCAAAAAGTTTCACCATTCTTAGTTGAAGAAAGCGAAATAGGAGCCTTGAAGTTAGTTGAAAAGTACATTGCACTACGACTAAAAGCATGTAAACAACGTAGGTTTTTTTTAACCTACCGAAATGATGAATGCATTTAGTAACCTGTTGGTAAAAATACTAAAGGAAGTGTTCCTTCTATCATAGCGAAATATTTGGAAAACCTGAAAGGTTACACCGGACATTGTCTACGCCGAACGTCGTCAACGCTTCTTGTTCAAGGTGGTGCTTCCTTTGAAACACTAAAATTACATGGAAAATGGAAGAGTAGTATGGTAGCGGAGAGCTATATTCAAGAAAGTATCTCCTCGGGGAACAAAATTGCTACAATGATAGCCCATTCCGTTTCCGAAGAAGAAAATGTTAACGTTCCGAACGAAACCGAATTCACATTGAGGAGTTCATCATCGGTAGACTCACCAAACTTCAAACTTGGTACTAATTTTTCAGGAACATTTGAAAATTGTAATTTCTGTTTGAGATAAAATAATTAGTTCCTTTTTTATGTACAGTTATGAATAAAACTTTTATGAGTAATTAATATATTGAACCACAGAAAAAAACATTTAGAGGGCGTTATGATTCATAATGCCTTCCATAACGCCCCGGGCGTTGTAGGTCTGTTGATAGCAATTGTTGCCAAGGTATTTTTTTTATTTTAAGAGCCGCATCAGCCACTCGGCTATTAGCAGTAATATACATTAAGCTACAATTATAATAAATGCAGTTTATAACATTATAATTTTGGAAAACATAATTAAATTTTCAAAAGGATATTTGTCTCTCGTAAAAAAGAAATGATATTGTCTATGGCACAACTCTTGAAGATTTCACTTAAATTATTCGACATTTTGTTACTCTGTCTTTCGATTTCAAAAAGAGGACACTTCACTAGAATGTGTTTTATTGTTAATGGGACCTCACATATGAAACATTCCGGTTGGGGAAGCTTTGCCAGTAAATATTCGTGCGTAATACGTGTATGGCCTAGGCGAAGCCGAGTAATGACTACCTGATGAAAACGACTGGTTGGTGAATACGACCATGGATGGAATGCTGATTTGATTTCTTTGAGTTTCGAGGCTTTTAATTGTCATGTTCGGTTCTATGTTTCAACAATCCTAGAGTGGAAAAAAGATTTCAAATAGAAATAAAGACATTCAACAACATCCAAGTGTTGTACATCTTCGCACTTGCTTTTACCGTACTGATGAGATCTTAAGCTCAAAACACGTGTCTACGGTTGCACAACAATTTGAGGGCTATACCCAATCAATTTTCTATTTATATTTTTAATTATTGCCCCTCGCTAAATCCATCCTAATTTGGATTTTCCTGGGTAGGATTGTCACGCTGGTAGTTATAGCTGCCTCCGTGGCGACGTTAGTTGTTGCCTTGTAAGCACAGGGTCTTCTAACCGAAGCCACAAATTGCGGTTGGCTTCTTGTTGTTGACTTCCTTTGTTTCTATTTTTACATCCAAGTGTTGAATATCTTCGCACTTGCTTTTACCGTACTGATGAGAGCTTAAGCTCGAAACACGTGTCTACGGTTGCACAACAATTTGAGGGCTATACCCAATCAATTTTCCATTTATATTTTTAATTATTGCCCCTCGCTAAATCCATCCTAATTTGTATTTTCCTGGGTAGGATTGTCACGCTGGTAGCTATATCTGCCTCCGTGGCGACGATAGTTGTTGCCTTGAAAGCTCAAGGTATTTTAACCAAAGCCACAAATTGTGGTTGGCTTCCTGTTGTTGACTTCCTTTGTTTCTATTTTTACATCCAAGTGTTGTACATCTTCGCACTTGCTTTTACCGTACTGATGAGAGCTTAAGCTCGAAACACGTGTCTATGGTTGCACAACAATTTGAGGGCTATACCCAATCAATTTTCTATTTATATTTTAATTATTGCCCCTCGCTGAATCCATCCTAATTTATATAAAATATATATACAGTGTGGCTTTTTTTAGCCCCCCCCCCCTGTTAACTTTTGAACGGTTCGACGTACAAACATGAATAAAAAACCGCTTAGAGGGTTTCACCGATACTACTTTTTGAAACAAAAAATATGGTGATTGCTCGAGGGGGCGCATGAGGGCACAACAATTCAAAATTTTTAAATGGCATTGGGGGGTCGAGTGTCACATCGTTGAAAAGAGAATTCAATTCTCTTTACAACCATCTAATTTTTTTTGAATTTCGTCAATAATTTTTTTGCAATTCAAATTCGAAATATCAAATATAAATGCGGATCTGAAAACTAGTCATACCTTAATAAATTTGAACGGTTTGTTGTAGAATAATGAAACCAAAAACATTGCGAAGGGTATTACCGATACTACTTTTTGAGAGAGGAAATATTGCAATTACACTACAGATGGCGCTGGGGGCACATCAACTAGAAAGTTTCGATAGACATAAATATCGAAATTGGGAAAAAAATTCCTCAACCAAATTAAAAAATATTTAGATAATTGTAAAGAGAATTGAATTCTCTTTTCAACGATGTGATACTCGACCCCCCATGCCATTTAAAAATTTTGAGTTGATGTGTCTCCGCGCGCCCCCCATGGAGCAATCACCATATTTTTTGTTTCAAAAAGTAGTATTAGTGAAACCCTCCAAACGTTTTTTTTTTCATGTTTGTACGTCGAACCGTTCAAAAGTTAACAGGGGGGGGACTAAAAAAAGCCGCACTGTAGAATAAAACAATATAATATTAGCACAGCCATGTTCTAGAATTAGTTTTCAGTTGAATAGAAGTCTAAGGACGCCATAATTATTTCGCGAAGTTGCTCGCTTATTAAACTGAACAATTTTACGGCCGACCCGCCTTTGAATTATTAAAATCCATCTCTTGTTCAGTACCTATCTTCAGTTAACTCAGGACTTCTGGATATAATTCGCTGAATTCAATTACGTCACAACTACGGGAATTGTTGAATTACTCTATTCAAATATTTGGATAGAAATAATTGGAGAAAAATTTTATTATTTGACAGCTTGTATAAGAGGGTTTATGATATGAATGATTGGATGGGATGATCGATAACTATGATGATGAACACAATGTGGATTGACAAAACCTGTCACGACTCATTGGATACATGAGTTTTCGAGCCTTTGGAAGCAATACATTTACAAACGGCAGGCAGTAAACGAATGAAAATACGTGATTACGCCGGCTCTGTAGCAGAATAGCATCAGTCAAAATAGCGCTACAAAATAGCGCTTGTTTGAAATAGACAAAATAGCGCAGCATAAAAATAACGCAGAACAAAAAAAGCGGTGGACAAAATAGCGTCGGTTCAAATAGCACTGCGACTAAATAACTCCGGTAAAAAGATCCTTAGAAAAACTATTGAAACAGGACGTAATTGAAAAATCAAGTTTTCAAAATTAATTTCAATACAAAGCAAAGTTTACAACAATTAACAATAAAAAAAAATTACATGGACAAATTATGAGCCACAGCCTGTAAATACTGTTCAACGTTCCTGAAAGCATACGTTTGAACCGAGGTTTTCAACCTCTTTTTTAGCTGGAAGTATTTATTGTTAGGACTTTCTTTTTTCCTAAATCCTGAACGGTATCTAGTGATGAAGATTTCTGAAGACTTTTGTTCTTTTTTCAATTGATTGATCAATTTCTACACATGAGGATTCTGGCAGTTTAGACCTTTCTGTGAGGAATTGTGCCATGCTCCGAGAGAATTATTTGTTTTTGGAAAATCATTTTTCACCAGCTCATATTGATTCCATAAATTCATACTGAATCGGGTTTTATGTTATGAATCCTTTTGCCAACGTAATTATCTTCCCAATAGTCGATCAGCGGCTTCAGTTCACCAGGAAAGTTTTCAAGAATGATTTCCAGTGCGAACTGCACATCTTTTTTGGGATATAACTGATAGCAAGAAGCATCTTTCATTTTGAGTGAAATTATTCTGGACTTTCATTGTCTAAAAAAGAACAAAGAAAATTTTTTTTCTCTGCAATTTTCAATCACGACGTTTCAACTGTTAAAATCTACAGTCGTTATCAAGTGTATAATGCGACAATTTCAAGGATACTTCTTATATATGCTATGGATAATTTTGTCTCATTAGCCTAGGGGTAAATTGCCTGTGTTCAGGTAAGCTTGTTAATCACAGTGCCGGGCCCCTCCGGCACAGCATGGTTAATTCTTATCGCAAATTCAATTGATCCATGTTACTAATTAAGGGTTTCCACACATTACGGATTTCTATGCTAGCTTGACTGAAGACTTTGTAGTTCATAATATATGCACTCTCTTTAAACTTCCTTCTATACCAGCCCTCTTCTTTATGGATGACTTCGGCTTCAGTCCATTTTATGTTGTGTTGGGTCGTCCAGACATGATCCGCTATCCCTGACTTTGATATTTCTCCTCGTTGAGTGTTTCTCTTGTGTTCAGCGAGTATAACGCTAAGTGGTCTTAGTTTCTCCAAGATAACTAGACTCGCTGAACACAAGAGAAACACTCAACGAGGAGAAACATCAAAGTCAGGGATAGCGGATCATGTCTGGACGACCCAACACAACATAAAATGGACTGAAGCCGAAGTCATCCATAAAGAAGAGGGCTGGTATAGAAGGAAGTTTAAAGAGAGTGCATATATTATGAACAACAAAGTCTTCAGTCAAGCTAGCATAGAAATCCGTGATGTGTGGAAAACCTTAATTATTGGCATGGATCAATTGAAATTGCTATAAGAATTAACACTGCTGTACCGGAAGGACCCGGCACTGTAATTAACAAGCTTACCGAAACACAGGCAAATTACTTCTAGGCTAATGATAGCATATATAAGAAGTATCCTTGAGATTGTCGCATTATACTGTAGTATATTTAAACTCTAATTCATTCTAAAATAATTCATTTAAAGAAATATAATGATTCACAATACTCTAATTTACATAACAATCACGAAACTAGGTATTTATATTCGACTTTCACTTCACTAACTGTCCGTCTCTCTGCTGCGTCGTTCTTTTTATTTTCACTGTTGACTTCTCCGAATACTCTAGAATTTTCCATCGAATCGTCCAGATTCATCGAATCGTCCAGATTCTTCTCGGTGCAAGCGCAAAGACCCGCGGCCGGGCGCCGGCTACGTAAGAGTTCAGGTCCGGCATCGCCCGCAGCTTCGCCACAATACACTTGATAACGACTGTAGATTCTAACAGTTGAAACGTCGTTATTAAAAATTGCAGAGAATTGAATTTTTCTTTGTTCTTTTTTAGACAATGAAAGTCCAGGATAACCTTACTCAAAGTGAAACATTGTCAACCACTTTCAAACAAACATCTAAAATTTTGTTTTTATGTTTTCGTTGTGTCTGTATAGGTTTGTTAATTGACAATTTTGTATTCTTCTATAAGTTTTGCGCCAGATGAAACGAACAACCGACAATACGCGTGTCGGAGAATACTTTTTCCACTGCGTTGATAGACGATTTTTCAAAATCGACGAGTATGGTTTCAGGCTTAAGTTCAGCATCTAAGATTTTCAGTATACTAAACACTTGAACGTAAATACCTTCTGATTTATTCGGCAACAGAGCATATACCAGTGGTACAGCTTTTGAGTCAATTAATGCATGTATAACGAATAATTGACAGAACATAGTTGGACATGTCTTGAAGGTTCCGTCTATTGCCAAGTGGGAAAATTCTTTGAGCAAATTGAGATTATTGGATGTCCCAAAAATCAGAAATCTATTTCAGTTTCCTTTTCCTGAATCCCACAGTTAAAGAACTCCACCTCTGTCCGTTTTAGAATACTTGTCGCCAATTCTCACTTCAGAAATATCGTCAAATGGTGAAGAACTCAAAAATTCCTTGTTTCTTATTATTTGTACTGTTTTGCTCCTTCTTCCGAAGTAACTCTGCTGCAAGCTTGTTGTATATGTTTCTTTGACGATACTGATTACTTTCTCTACTGGATTTGGCGCATGATTATGTTTCGTTGTTGGTTTTGTTGTCTCACCGCTAAGCATCAACCTTCCTTCACAACCGGACTTAGAACATCGCCATGTACTGTGACCTTCACGTTGCTCGTCCTTTCGGTAATTATATCATTCGTGGAATAGTGTAGACGTCCTTTCTGAGACTTTCCAAATTCTAATTTTTATGACTTTAAATAAATATGACACTGACAACTAGTTGTTTCCATGCTTTCGTGAATCTATAAAATATTGTTACTTTATAGTAATTACTCTAAATTTTTCAAATAATCCTCAAAATAAACCGTTTGTCATGATCACGCACCGAAGACAACATCCTTATTGTTTTGTCACGTTGCTATTTTGTCTAGCGCTATTTTGCACGCTGCTGTTTTTGTTCTGCGTTATTTTTGTACTACGCTATTTTGTCGAGCGCTATTTTGTCCGCCGCTGTTTTGGTTCTGAGTTATTTTTGTAAGGCGCTATTTTGTCGAGCGCTATTTTGTCCGCCGCTGTTTTTGTTCTGAGTTATTTTTGTAAGGCGCTATTTTGTCGAGCGCTATTTTGTCCGCTGCTGTTTTTGTTCTGAGTAATTTTTGTGAGGCGCTATTTTATCGAGCGCTATTTTGTCTGTTCAAGAGAGGTTATCTTGTACGATGGAAAATAGCGACTAAATTCCAACTTTCAGTCACAGATGATTCCACAACTGACTTTATGAACATCCTGGCCTGGCAAAAATCTATAAGGCAGAAGTCCCGTTGAGACCAATAACCAGTACCAGAGACTCAGCAACTTACAACCTTGCTGAGTTTCTTTTACCGATTATCCAGCGTCTGCAAGGAAACAATCCAACATTCGTGAAAATCTCCAGGCATTTCGTTGAGATCCTGGAGGACATCGACGTAGTGCCGGAAGACCAATTAGTTAGCATTGATGTGGAAAGTCTATATACCAACGTTCCGGTTGAAGATTCTTTACATGTTATTCGCGAAAAACTACAAAAGGACGAAGCATTGAAGAACAGGACGAGCCTACCAGTAACTGGTATTATGGAACTACTGGAATGTTACCTTCGGAACTGTTACTTTCAGGAAAAAGACCGTTTTTTCGCCCAGGAGGATGGACTACCGATGGGATCCTCACTGTCACCTGTCATAGCAAATATATATATGGAATGGTTCGAGGCTTTTGCTATAGACAAAGTCGACAAGAAACCTAGGATGTGGCTAAGATATGTTGATGATACCTTTGTCATATGGAACCATGGAGACGAAGAACTCAGGGCCTTTCTGCGGTTCCTAAACAACATTAAACCGTCCATAAATTTCACAATGGAAAAGGAGACCCAGGAGGGGTTACGCTTTCTTGATGTGAAAGTCCAAAGAACGAATGACAAGTTTCAAACATCAGTGTACAGGAAACCAACTCACACCTGAATTTTGAGTCGAACCATCATGGAGCGACGAAGAGAAGAATTATTCGATCGTTGGTTGACCGGGCCTACAGCATCTGTAACACCGATGAGAGTCTGGCCAACGAATTAAACATCATCAAGGAAGATCTGCGACGGAATGGGTACTCCGACAAACATATAACAGCGTTCCTTAACCGCAGAAGAGGCAACACCGAGAAATCAGATGAACCAACACAGCCTACCCTATGCCTCCCCTTTGTGAGAGGTTTATCGGATAAGATAAGGCGAATTGGATCAAGGTACAACATCCGAACATGCTTCAGATCAAGTGATACCATTCGTAGCCAGCTAACAAAAACGAGACCACCCAACGAGAATAGTGACTCCAAAAACTGCATTTACCATGTTCCGTGTGAATGTGGGATGGATTATGTTGGAGAAACTAAGAGGCTACTAAATGTGAGAATCGGTGAACACAAGAGACATGCTCAGCGAGGTGAAACAGCGAAGTCGGGAATAGCAGATCACGTATGGACTAATCAGCACTGCATCGCATGGTCGGAAGCCGAAGTTATCCACAAAGAACAGCATTGGTATAAGAGAAAGTTTATAGAGTCGGCTTATATTCAGAATATTGACGTGTTCAGTCAACCGAGCATAGAGATTCGGAATGTGTGGAAGCCACTTATCACTCAGCTAGATCGATTGAGATTTCAATAAAAACTCTGTGTCAAGACCTGTCAAGATCGGTCATCAATAGTAACACTCACCAAAAAAGGTCTTTGTAACACATTAATTAACATTGATGACCTGAGAGAAACCCCGCGAAGATCATAGTTACCGTTATAGCAGGTACATCAGTTGCAGGCTATTAAATAAGTATTCGAGATATCTTGTCGCATTCACACACTTGATAACGACAGTAGATGTTTACTGTTGAAACGTCGTGACTCAAACACATGCAAAGAATTTATTTTCTTTGTTTGTAGACAATGGAAGTCCAGAAGAATTCTACTAATTCTCCCTTATCTCAGTTATAGATGAGAATCTCCAATGGAAACTGGACATTTAATAAATAATCAACTATCTGAATGAAAATGCAAATTTTCACTTTCAGATTTTTTTTCTCAAGTTATATAGGGTCTTTCTCAATATCTATCAGATGTAGTTCAATGTCCAGCGTGGCTTTAGCCGGGAAAGTAGTTGTTTTCTGTTAGATATTACAAAAAAGTAACTTCAATTTTATCGTAGGGTTTTTCCATTTTCAGAGGAGTCATGTATTGATTCAATTTTCAATTGAGAATGTTTCTCTATAAAAATTATCTGGAGATTACTACTCGACATTACTGACCACTTTACGGGAAAAAATTAAAGTGAAAAGCTATCCAAAGGTGTTTTGTTTCTGCAGGACAACGCCCCTGCACACAAATCTCATGTTGCCATGCAAAAAATTCGTGATTAAGGGTTTGAATTACTAGAACACCCCCCTTATTCACCAGATTTGGCTCCGTCCGACTATCATATCTTTCCTCAACTGAAAAAAAGTTTGAAAGGTCGTAAATTTTCTTCCAACAAGGAGGTAATAGAAGCTGTGGAGGTTTGGTTTGCAGAGCAGGAAGAAACATTTTTTTGAAAGGTCTAGAGACGTTGCAGGTTCGCTGTAATAAATGTATCCAATTAAGAGGAGAATATGAATTTTGTTTGGTTCTTTAGTAGGCTAAGAATATTTTGGTATATCCTCGTACATATTTTTTCATCAATGCGAGATTTAATAAGGTCACAGGTGTGAGAATTATTATTTCAGAACTCTTCTTCGAGTTCTGGCTTGATTCCCATAGATTGTTATCTCTGTGAATATCGAGTTAACTGAAATCAGCCTTAATCTCGAAGCATGAATGGAAACTCAATTTCAGCGACTCGAATCCTTCTTAACGAAGTCTCATTCGACTCCTTTCGTAATTTAAAATATTTGAAGGTTTAATTGACTGCCAACGCCCTACATTAGGGGCTGGCGTCAGGGACATTTTATCGTCCTAATTGTTATTCGAAATGAATTTGTGAAAAGGACATGGCACTGGATACATGTATTCCTGGGGCTCGACAGATTTTTTTATTTTTGGATATATCATTATAGAGGTCAAAAGAAACAACTTTCTTCATTAGACTTTTTTCTGGCCCTACAGGGTGCCAAGCCAAGGGTTGAATGTCTGATGTAAATTGTGGAAAATATTGTCTGTAAGTTGTTTTTATTTGATATTTGGGTATAATATGCTGTGAAAAATATCAATTGACTTTCAATGTTGTGCATATTTACGGGATGAGGCAGAATAGGCGATTTTTCTAAAAACTGTTTATTACCTTCTCGTCCCAGTGTGGACTTTTCATTGAATTTCTCGAAGCCAAAAATTGTCCCGAAGTTGCTCGTGTTAGCAATTTTGTTTTTAACTTGTTTACACCCATATACAGTGTATTTCACTTCTCATGGAGACACCCTCGTAGAACCATAAAATTATCAGAATCGATAGATGCACTAAGTATGAACTCACTGCATAAAAAGGGTGATCCAACATGATATACACTGCACGCCAGCAGCGATGGAAAAATGGGTAGTTCCATCGCTGCTGGCGTGCAATTTACAACACGTAGGATGTCCGCTTTTGTGAAATGAGTTGATTTCTAGTGTATCTATTTTTTTTTTTTTTTTTAATTAAGAAATAAAGTTGCATCAACCGCAAAGGGTTATTAGCAACAGCAATACAGTTAACATTTACAATTATATAAGGCACCAATATTTAGTAAGTTAACGAGTTTTCAAATAGTGTCTATATTTTGTCGGTCAGATTAAGTTCGTTTAAGAATGATATCAAATTTGTTATATCACAACTCTCTCTCAAAATGGATTTAAGATCCGGGTCCAAATTATGTTTGTGTCTGAGATTTTCATATTTGGGGCACTGAATTAATAAATGTGTTACACTCACAGGCACCGTGCACAATTCACATATTTTCTCTGGTTCTCTTTTGAGAATATGTTCATGGGTGTAGCGTATATGGCCTAACCGTAGTCTGGATAGAATCACCTGGTGCCGTCTATTCGGGGGGTAGATGTTCCAAGATTTAACCGAATGTTTCACTTCGATCAATTTGGAGCGGTTTTGCTGCCACTGCATTTGCCAGTATTCTTGGATGAAGCATTTCAGTTGACTTTTAATATCCCTATACCATACTCTTTGTTCGCTGATATCTGACAAGTGACAGTGTATCTATTGCTTCACGAGCGGTCCTATCTGCAGCTTCATTTCCTGGAATGCCGACGTGTGATGGAACCCAAATAATTCTTATTTCGCTATTCGAGTGAGCTGTGTAGCGGAATATCTGCTCTCTTATACGAATAGTGGTTGGATGGCTGGGATACGATTGCTGCAAACACTGTACTGCCCCCAACGAGTCGGTGATTATTAGGGACTTTTGGATTCCGAGCCTTGTTATGCATCCTACTGCTTGGAGAATGCCGAATAATTCCGCGCTATAGATACTGAAACTTGATGGCAGTAGAAATGCTTGTGAGGTGTTATCTATTACCAACGCTGCCGTTAGTTTATCACCCAATTTTGATCCATCAGTGTAGATTTTTTTATGATCTGGAAAGTGGGATATGAGTGAAAGAAAGTTCTGAAGTATCATATTGGATGGGGTTTCTGTTTTATTAAAACGGGTGAGAGAGATATTGACTAAAAGTTTTGGGATCAGCCAGGGAGGAATATCTGAAGGACTGGTTTCTGCGACATCGTTGAATTGGATCCTATTCGTAATGGGGTTCCGATTTAATCTTTCGTAGAATGGAAGATCAATTCTTCTTCTATTCGCGAATAAGTTTTGAAGTCTCTTGGAGAATGTGTACTTGTGTGATGGATGGTGTGTATTGGCGGCAATTTTTGAAGCAAAGCAGAGGCTCAAATACTGACGTCTGATATATAGTGATATATAGTGATGGTGATGGTGATCTATTGATCCTGGTAATTTCATGGTTCTACTTCGAAAATTACGGAAGATAGGGGGGTGTTTCCATGAGAAGTGAAACAAATTAGGATATTTGAAGATTGGAAAATTTTCAGGAGATAGGTGTAATAGTAGTGATTTGGGGACCATGAACACGAATCCAAAGCAATTTTGGGTCAATTTTGCCCCAAAATATTACTCTCCGGTAAAATGGGTGGTTCCATCGCTGCTGGCGTGCAGTATATATCACATAGAATTGTTTGTACTGAGTTCATTTTCAGTGTATCTATCGATTCTGAATTTTATGGTTCTACGTCAAAAATTACGGAAGATACGAGGATGTTTCCTTAAGAAGTGAAACACACTGTATATGGGTACAAACATGTGAAAAACAAAAATGCTAACATGAGCAACCTCAGGAGAACTTTTGGCGTAGAGAAATTAAATAAAAAGTCCACTCTTGCGCGAGAAGTTAATAAACAGGATTTGGAAAAATCGCGTATTCTGCCTCATCCTGTAAGTATGAACACCATTCAAAGTCAATTAATATTTTTCACAGCATATTTTACCCAACAATCAAGATAAATCAACTTACGTACAGTCAAATCAAATCAAATCAAATATACTTTATTGTCAGAAGATTTTGCATCCCATTGACAAAGATTTGTAAGTAATTATAAATATAAACATGTATAGATAAAAACTGATGAATACAAAAAATTAGAATAAAACAAGTACAAATACAATAAGATATAAAATAGAATAAGTACACGTATTTTAAAAACGATTCATTAAAATACTCTTGTAGGCTATAATAGGGTCTATCAGCTAGCAAATTTCTCACTGCTTTCTTGAATTGTACGTTGGTCAGATTTGCAGACCTTATATCTACTGGTAAGTGATTGAAAAGCTTTCCACCATTATAAAAAATGGAATCCTTGATTAATGTTGAGTTGGGTATGGGAAGTCTGATATTAAATATGCTATTACGGGTAGCATACGGAGAAGAAACAAAGTCAAACTCCGTTTTATGTTTGTATACCAAGCATACAGTTTCAAGAATAAACAGTGCAACTACAGTTAAAATCTTATTGGCAGCAAAATAATGTCTGCATGATTCCCTAGGTTTGACTTTACAGAGACACCTTACCGCCCTTTTCTGTAACATCAACACAGAAGAGAGAAGGGTTGCACTGCATGTTCCCCAAAAAGGTATTCCATATCTTATTTGGGAGTCAATTAAAGCGTAGTAAACCGTTTTTGCTGTGTGAAAATCCAACTCATTAGAAACCACTCTCACTGCATAACATCTGGAGGAAATTTTACTCTTGAGTTCTCTAACGTGTTCATCAAATTTAAGCCTACTATCAATAAATACACCAAGAAATTTTGTGTTCAATTTGTTTTCCAAGATATCATTGCCTATTGAGAGTTCATTTAGCAGACATTTAAATGTTATTATATTTGTTTTGGAGATATTCAAGGATAATAAATTAGCATCACACCAATTTTTCACCTTTTCTACATCTGTTGATATCTTTTTATGTAGCTCTGCTGAGTTCTTTTCTTTCCACAATATTGTTGTATCGTCCGCGAAGAGAGTAAAGCTGCCAGATATATCTATCATAGTCGAGTCATTAATATATAACAAAAACAGAACTGGACCCAACACAGAACCTTGTGGCACACCAGATGTAATTGCTCTGCTTTCTGAGAGTTCCGATGTTCTTACCATTTGACTTCGCCCTGAGAGGTACGATTCAAACCAATTGTACGTCACCCCTCTGCAGCCATACCGGTGACGTTTTTTGAGTAATATTTCATGATTAACGCAATCGAAAGCCTTCGAAAGGTCACAGAAAATTGCGGCGGCTACTTCACCAGAATTTATTTCTGAATAAATTTTATAAAGGAAAGATAATATTGCATCACTTGTATCTTTTTCTGTCTGGAACCCAAATTGGTTGTTGCTCATGATATTATGCAAATTTAAGAAATCATTCAATCGTTTCTTTACTAATTTTTCAATAATTTTCGCCAAGGTTGGAATAAGAGAAATGGGCTGCAGATTGGAGGGATTATCCAAATCACCACCTTTATGTAGGGGAATAACAATTGAAGTCTTAAAGGAAAGAGGGAATGAGCCAGTTTCAAAGGAAGCATTAATGAGATTAACTAACGTTTCCAATGCATTAACTGGTAGATTCAAAAGTATTTTGACCGAAATCTCATCATACCCAGCGGTTTTTTTATTTCTGATGTCGTTCAATGTTTCAATCAATTCATGAACATCTGTGTTATACAAAATAAGGTTATCATCAATATTAATATTTTCCAGATTAATTAAAGGATCATAGGGCACGCGAATTGTGTTGCTTAGCTTTTGAGCAATGGTGCAATAGAATTCGTTGATTTTGTTGGGATTTAGTGAGATATCAACCTTTGGTTTCTTTGATTTTCCTCTGATGTCATTAATTATGGACCAGGTCTCTTTAATTTTGTTATTTGATTCTCCAATTCTGTTTCTGTAATACATTTTCTTCGCTAGCCTGATAGTGGATTTATAGATTTTACGGTACCTCGTGAAGTATATATAAATAAATTGGTCATTCGTAAATTTTCCACAATTGACATTAGAAATTCAACCCAATTTTTTAGCTCACCCTGTAGGGCCAGAAAAAAAGTCTAATGAAGAAAGTTGCTTTTTTTGACCTCTAGAATGATATATTAAAAAATAAAAAAAATCTGTCTAGCCCCAGGAATATATGTATCCAGTGCCATGTCCTTTTCACAATTCGGTCTAGGCCTAAACAATAACAAATAGTTATTTATTTTATACCAGTGCTGATGTATGCCGAAAAATATAAAAGCGAGAAAAAAATTAACAGCATGAGACATACTGGAAGAGGAGAAAAATATTGTTGGAATAACGGGAAAAATAAATTGGAGTCGAGAAAATCAAGAAGGGAAGAGCGGGTTGAAAATCCAACCAATTTTAGACCCATTTTATTGTTACTTTCACTTTTTAAATCAATTGAAAAACTTGTAAATAATAGAATGATGACTTTTTTGGAAAAACACAACGTTATCCATTATTTTCAATTTGGGTTCCAAAGACGAAAGGAACAAGTGATGCTACGAGTATGTATTGATATCTAGTAAGCCTAGACCAGTTCCCTGCATAAACAAAATATTGCGTTACCATAGCAACGAACAATAACTTATTAGAAGTGTCAGTGTAAAGTTTGACGTCAAAAAAGTAAACCAGAGTTACGCAAATTAAAAGAAAAAAACACGTCCATCGAAATTGTGAAAATCTAAAAATTGGAGTATCGAGCCATCATCAAGTACCTGTATTTTAAAGGGTTAAGAGATAAGCAGATTTACGAAGATATGCTCAATACCCTTGGTGATCAATGTCCTTCGTATGCGACCGTGAAAACTTGGACTGCAAGCTTCAAAAGAGGTAAATTTTCCATTGAAGATGATGACCGATCGGGAAGGCCAGTTTCTGTCTCAGTCCCCGAAAATATTGATTCAGTTCACGACATGATTTTAACAGACCGTCGGATTGGGCTAAAACGGATATCTGAAGCACTGAATATTTCATACGAACGTGTTCATCATATAGTTCACGTCAATTTGGACATGAGAAAAATTGCTGCAAAATGGATCCCCAAATGTTTGAATGGTGTCCAAAAGCGTGCAAGGGTACTAGCATCGCGTTCGATCTGTGCTCGA